>CM059255.1:16400487-16571772 GCA_030347555.1 Lablab purpureus
TATGAAAATAAAAAACGAATAATAATATAGTTAATTTTTTATTAACAAATTATGTAGTTACTAATTCAATAAATTATATGGCTATGAATTTTATTTTGTTTTATAAAATAATAAATTTTACGAATTTAATGAAAAGACTTTAGTATTTTTTTTTTATATTAAATAATTTATATTTCTAAATTATTAATATTAATTGTATTTTATACATTTTTTAATATTATTCATAAATTTAAAATATTTTAAAATATCAAAAACTATTTTTAAGCTCATATATATTTTGAAATTGTAAAAATATATTAAATATAATATATAATAATATTTAAATTTTATTATATTATAAATATTAATTAATTTAATATAATAATATATTAAAGAACCTATACGGAAGTATACTTTTGTTAACTTCTTTTTCAGAATGAAAGTAGTCTCTCTTTTATTTATTAAATTTGTGAAAACTGAATTGTAACAATACAACACTAAACATGTATAGTGGAGTAAACAAAGTTGGATTAGTATAATTTAAATAGTTTTATTTTAAAAATGAAAATTTAAAAAAAAAATCAAATTTTTATATTAATTAAAAATGTAGTATCAGTTCTTTATCTTTTTCTTTTTTATATTATTTAATATTTAATATATTGTGTGATGTATTTTACAAGATGTAAATAGTAAGTTATTTAAACATTTTATAAAAGATTTCATTCTTTACTAATGCATAAAAAATGTTGTTGTAAATTGAGTATTTCTAAATGTCTGACGTTGAATAATATAAATAATAAAAAAATAAAAAATATTATAAAAATAAAATTTTTATTGTACATAATATTTTATAAAATATAAATAATTTGAGTTATTTAAGCATTTTAACAAATATTCCATTCTTTACTAATACATTATTGATTATCAAAATCAATCATTAAGTAATATAAATAATATAAAAGTAAAAATTATTATTAAAATAAGAAATTGATTTAAATATTGTCACCATTTAATTTGTTATTAAAATAATTTGAATGTACTTTATTAAAGAATTATCTAATAACTTATTAAAAATATAGTGTTAAAATTTTATTTTTTCATTTATATTATTTAATATAATGTAATGTATTTTAAAATATATAAATAATTTTAAATCTAAAAGTCTTAGTTAAAATATTTGAATTTGATTTAAACTGAACCAACAAAAACATGTTTGTAAACAATAAATAGATTAAAATAACTAATATATTAAAATTAAATATTCTGAATTTTCTCGTCTTTTTTTTATTTGAAAAAAGAAACTCAGATATTAAAAAACTTACTAACAATTTATATACATTGTTCAAAGAAGCCATATTCCTTTGAAAAACTTGTGGTTCTTGTTTTTAAATTAAAAGTATTAATGGAATATGTAATGACCCAAGAAAACACTACTATTATTATATTCAATGTGCAAATGTAACTTGCATTAAGTGATGATAAAAATATATTATATATATATATATGATTTGTATTCAATACAAAAGAAAATCTTTACTAAGACAAAATTCTATTATGAGATATAAAAACATATATAAATATATGTATATAACTGCTACTTCATCTTCCAATCTAGTGGGACTCAGAAGCATCTCTCTCACCTATTAAAATATCTACTCCCGTGTAGTAAAACACGATCATCGCAGGCCAAACAATCGACAATTGTAGGAAAAACTAATAATTCAAAAATATAACAACACTTAGTATTCATGTAATATCCATCATCACATCATTCTCATGCACATTTATCATAAAACATACTTAAATGCTTTGAAATCAATTGCATCTTTAATAATTGAAAAGTAACATCACAAATAATATTATCATGTAATACACATAGTCACAACATTCTCATACACATTCAAAATGTCCTAAAAAGAAAACATCTTCCGGAAGACATGGCTACTATGCCGGAAGACATGGCTACTATACCCGAACTCAGAGACTAACACCTGTGTGTCACATTGTGGTAGGCTAATGTACCAGCATAATAACACTCTGACCACCCTACCCACTAGGTAGGACTACTGTCAACCCTACTCTGGCCCTGGCCTACCTCAATGTAGCCTCAGAGCAGGTCTTCAGCATCCCCCCATCGGCTCCTCACCACTTGGCATCTTAGTGTACGTGACCGGGACTACCAGTGGAACCTGAGATCTCATTGAATTCGTTCTAGCATAGCTCACCACACTAAAATGCAAGTTGTACCTCCCCGGGTACCAAACATATCATCAACACACATCAGTAGATTATGGGCACTAACCTCGGGCTCTACTCGGTCTCACATAAAGTTGTACCTCCCCGGGTACCAAACATCTCATTAACACACATCAGTAAATTATGGACACCAACCCCGGGTTCAACTCGACCTCACATAAAGTTGTACCTCCCCGGGTACCAAACGTCTCATCAACACATATAAGTAGATTATGAGCACCAAACCTTGGCTCTACTTGGCCTCACACAAAAACATCATAGGTCATACATAACCACTCAATTTTTCTCAAATTTATTTAGAGATAATAATCTAAATTTATAAGCAAGAATAGGATCGAGACCAAAACCCTCTAGGGAAAGAAACTTTCGTTTCTACCCCTCAAACAAATTTTCCATTCCATAGATTATCAACAAACATCCAAATATCAACTTAAACATCATAAACAATACAAAAACAAGGTTTTTCACATATTAATACAACAATGATATACGAAAACATATTAATTATATATATATATGTATATATATATATATGTATAACATTAATGTTCTTAATATCAATTTATATATTTTTGAACATTAACTTCTCTAACCTAGATTTTTGTTTGTTCCTTGCTCAGATGGAAAAATTGTAATCCTAATCCTTAGTTCATCTTTTATCTCAAATTCCCGTTCACAAAATTGACTGGGTAGAACTCCTCCTTACACTATTTCTTCTTCTGGATCTAGAAACCGTTAGGGTTTCAATATTTAAACCTTAGAGAAAGTGTAGAGAGAATGGAGAGAATAGAGACAATGGAGGTATGTGAAAACAAACTACCCAACTAGCCTTTTGTTTTTATATATTGTATTATCTTTATAATCTTATATCTTTATAATATAATATATAATATCTTTATAATATAATATTTGTATAATCAAATATTTCTATAATCCAATATCTTTATAATCTAATATCTTTATAAATGAATATTTTTATAACATAATATCTTTATGATCTAATATCTTTATAACTGAATATTTTTATAACATAATATCTTTATAACTAAATATCTTTATAATCTAATATTTTTATAACTAAATATCTTTATAATCTAATATTTTTATAACCAAATATCTTTATAATCTAATATTTTTATAATCTAAAATATTGAATTGTTACAAAATCTATTTAACTTTTTAATAAGTTATTGAAAAACCATTGTTATGATTTTTATTAGAATTTCACTTTCCATTCAACTTATATCTCTCTCTTAAAGCATGGAACCCCTTATTTTTTTAAAATTAATACATACTTATCATAACTCTCTTCTATTTAACATAAATGCATCCACTCTCTAAGACTTGCTTTATGTAATTTTAGAAAATATTATAACTGTTGTATAGAAAAAAAAGAAAATAATTTATCTTTCAGTCTTAATAAAACTTTTATAAAATATATGAAAATAATGAAAAAATAATATTTTTTATCAAATAAAATAATATAATATAAAGTATTTTGTAAGATATAAATAATTTATTTTATTTAAAAATGTTATTAAACATTTTACTTTTATTAATGTATAAAAAATGTTATAAATTTAATATTTTTTAAAGTCCCACATTAAATAATATAAATAATATAAAAGTAAAAAGTTACTATATAAAAGTAACAAGTTGATTTAAATATTATCATCAGAATCCACTAAATTTATTTTAAAAATTAATATTTATTTGTATTGTATTTATCTCCATATATGAGTTAACAAACTTAGATACTAAAAAACTTACTAACAATTTATACACATTGTTCAAGGAAGTCATATTCCATTTCTTTGAAAAACTTGTTGTTCTTGTTTTAAAATTAAAAGTGTAACGATCCAAGAAATTGCTACTTTTATCATACTTAGTATGCAAACGTAACTTATATTAACTGATAATAAAACACATTATATATATAATTTGTATTTGTATTCAATACGAAAGGGAATCTCTACTAGTACAAAATTCTATTATAAGAAATAAAAACATATATAAATATATGCGTATAACCACTACTTCATCTTCCAATATAATCCTGGGACTCCGAAGCATCCCCCTCACCTATTAAGATATCTGCTATCGTGTAGCAAAACACAATCATCGCAGGCCAAACAATCGACAATTGTAGGGTAAGCTAATCATTCAAAAATATAACAACACAAAATAATAACATCATGTAGTAATCATCATCATATCATTCTCATGCACATTCATCATAGAACATACTTAAATGCTTTAAAATTTAATGCATCTTTAATAATTGAAAACTAACAACACAAATCATATTATCATGTAATACACATACTCACAACATTCTCATTAACACACATAAGTAGATTATGGACACCAACCTCACGCTCTACTGGGCCCCACACAAACATATCGGTAGATTATGGGCACCAACCACAGGCTCTACTCGACCCCACACAAACATATCGGTAGACTATGGGCACCAACTCCAGGCTCTACTCGGCCCCACACAAACATATCGGTAGATTATGGGCACCAACCCTAGGCTCTACTCGGCCCCACACACAAACATATCGGTAGATTATGGGCACCAACCCCAGGCTCTACTCGGCCCCACACAAACATATCGGTAGATTATGGGCACCAACTCTAGGCTCTACTCGGCCCCGCACAAACATATCGGTAGATTATGGGCACCAACCCCAGGCTCTACTCGGCCCCACACACAAACATATTGGTAGATTATGGGCACCAACTCCAGGCTCTACTCGGCCCACACACAAACATATCGGTAGATTATGGGCACCAACCCCAGGCTCTACTCGGCCCCACACACAAACATATCGGTAGATTATGGGCACCAACCCCAGGCTCTACTCGGCCCCACACACAAACATATCGATAGATTGTGGGCACCAACCCCAGGCTCTACTCGGCCCCACACAAACATATCGGTAGATTATGGGCACCAACCCCAGGCTCTACTCAGCCCCACACACAAACATATCGATAGATTATGGGCACCAACCCCAGGCTCTACTCGACCCCACACAAACATATCGGTAGATTATGGGCACCAACCCTAGGCTCTACTCGGCCCCACACAAACATATCGGTAGATTATGGGCACCAACCCCAGGCTCTACTCGGCCCCACACACAAACATATTGGTAGATTATGGGCACCAACCCCAGGCTCTACTCGGCCCCACACACAAACATATCGGTAGATTATGGGCACCAACTCCAGGCTCTACTCGGCCCACACACAAACATATCGGTAGATTATGGGCACCAACCCCAGGCTCTACTCAGCCCCACACACAAACATATCGGTAGATTATGGGCACCAACCCCAGGCTCTACTCGGCCCCACACACAAACATATCGATAGATTATGGGCACCAACCCCAGGCTCTACTCGGCCCCACACAAACATCATAAACAATACAAAAACAAGGTTTTCGCACATTACACTGAATACAACAATAATATACAAAACATACTAATTTTATATATATAACATTAATTTTCTTAATATCAATTTATATATTTTTGAACATTAACTTCCCTAACCTGAATTTTTGTTTATTCCTTGCTCGGATGGAAAAATTGCAATCCTAATTCTTAGCTCATCTTTTATCTCAAAATCCTGGATAACATCTCCCCATAAAGAAAATTGATTGAGAAAAATCTTCAAAAACCATAAACTTTCCAAAAGAAAATTCTCAAGAATAAACGGACTTAGACTTACCCGATCACAAAACTAATCGGTTAGAACTCTTTCTTACACTTGCTTCTTCTGGATCTAGAAACCATTAGGATTTCAGTATATAAACCTTAGGGAGAGTGTAGAGAGGGAATAGAGAGAATAGAAAGAATAGAGGTAGAGAGAATAGAATGAATAGAGGCAGAGAGAATAGAGGTATGTGAAAACAAACTACCCAACTAACCCCTTTTTATTTTATATTGTATTATTTTTATAATCTGATATCTTTATAATATATAATGTATAATATCTTTATGATCTAATATCTTTATAACTAAATATCTTTATAATCTAATATTTTTATAACTGAACATCTTTATAATATAATATCTTTATGATATAATATTTTTATAATTAAATATCTTTATAATATAATATTTTTGTAACTGAACATCTTTATAATATAATATCTTTATGATATAATATTTTTATAACTAAAAATCTTTATAATCTAATATTTTTATAACTGAACATTTTTATAATATAATATTTTTAAGATATAATATTTTTATAACTAAATATTTTTATAATATAATATTTTTATAACTGAATATTTTTATTAATCTAATAAAGTATCTTTATAATATAATATGTTTATATTCTAATATCTTTATAATTTAAAATATTGGGGTGTTACAAAAAGTTTTAATGAAATTTGTTTAATTTTTTAATATGTTATTGAAAAATCATTATTATGATTTTTATTAGAAATTCACCTTCCATTCAACTTATATGTCTCTCTTAAAGCATGGAACCCCTTATTTTTTAAAAATTGATACATACTTATTATAACTACTACTATTTAACATAAATGCATCCACTCTCTAAGACCTGCTTTGTGTAATTTTAGAAAATAAAGTTTAAAATAGGTGGAGGATGAAAAATCTTTTAAGAAAAAGTTATAATTATAAATTTGTTTGTTAACTCTCTAAACTTTCTTTGAGTATTTTTTACTAATTATTTACTAAAAGATAAATTAATTTGGTGAATAAAAATATCGATTTAGGTAGATTTTCATTTGATTCTATCGATTTTTTCATTTTTTTTATGAGTATCACTACAACAAATTTCACATTTAGTGACATATAAAAAGTGTCACTATAGATGTAAGAAATGTAGCTATAAGACTCTTCTAGATATACCCACACACAATATTAGTGTAGATTTTAAATAAAAATTAACAACATATTTTGTGTGTCACTATAATCTATACCCACACTTTTTTCAACTGTGGGAATAAATTTGTTAACATATACTCACAATTATGAAGTGTTGGTATAATTCAAATAATATCACTATAACTTATACTTAAAATATCTAACTATATAATGTCAATATGTCTTTATATCTATTGTAGGTAATCCAATCAATCAAGAATTCAAATTTTTAAAACAAAATACTGAAATTCTCTTTCTGTGCAGTGAAATTCCTCTATACGTCTACCAAAATGCTTCCCATTTTCAGAAAATTACAAAACTGGAATGATAATAGAAAATAATTTCATTTTATGTTGAATAATGATCAATGGAATATATGCATGAATAAAACACGTGCCATACATCAGGAGTCAAAAAGGAAAAAGGAAAGTTCCGATCAAATGAAACAAAGGGAATATCTATACTGATCCAAATCCAACTAAGTTCTGCTACAATATCCTATGTTTTAAGCCAACTACCTATTTTCAGTTCAAAATGATGTGCCATTAAGTGTTCAACAAAAAGAAGTATAAATCCATCTCCTTACCAACATCATTAACCTCAATCTGCATAAAGAAACAGACAAACAAAAAGTTATTAGAAAACACAAATAATGCATAAATGTTCTTTAACGGATAAATAATTTCCTCTAAATAAATTTCCAGTTCTGCAGTGTTTATAGCCTGCATACCTGCAAAATGAATCAGAGCATCTAAATTGACTAGCTGAACTAAAATATTTACCTCCTCTCTTGAGATTGTCCTCCTGTACCTCATGTCTTCCATTATTTCTTTGTATAATTCAAAACCTTCTTAAAACCACTGAGCTGCAATCTCACATATAGACAGGATGCATTACATTTCAGCCAGAAAGAAATCTTAAAAAGAAATTTTCTCCATCACACTGAAACTGAAACAGAGGAACAATACATTATTTTCAGATTTCAACGGCATTCAATCAGACCATTGACTTCCTAAAAACATATTAATCTAAACTAGAAATCATGCAATGCCACATCCACCCACCCAGCAAAATGATAAAACAAACATCTTAGTGGAGTAATTATTGGGATACTAGTTACAAATACGAAAATTATTGGGATAATTTTCTGGGTCATTTATGTATCCTTTTGGAGCCAACCTCACCTAGTGAATAAGGCTTTGTTGTTGTTATTGATCTTTCCTAATTTGGAACACTTTTATTTGGACAGGTTCAAATTGAGGGTGCTTAAATGTAGGAGAAAATTCTGCAGCACTGTAAAGGTTATGCAACCCATTCATGTTCTGCTATACACTTGCAACTTTAGCAGTGTTTCTCTACTTCGCAGCTTAATTTCATCACTGTCATCATCTTCATCTGAGCCTTCACCTTCCCAATCTTTATCCTGTAACAACAGTTAAACCATTTGATATTCACAAACATCCACTAGACATATTAACTTCAAAACTAACACTAAAGAAAAATTTAGCCAATTTCCTGCCTCCTTTTGGCCATCATCATCATCTGAGTCTAATCTTCCTGCTCTTCCATCCAATGAAATATCTTCAGACCCATCTGCATTTCTATAATCTGATCCACTTTTTGATTCTGGCCCAGATTCAGAACCATTTTGAGGGGCCATTTGCTCGCAGTCCTTCCAAAAAGTTGAACCCCACCTTCCCATCATAGTTGTTTTACTACCAGCAGTCTGCAAGATTGATTCTTTCCCAGCATCTCCATCATCGGTTGTTGCCTCAGTTTGCAGTCTACCAGAACCATCTGGTTCACCATTTACAGATATCTTAAACCAGCTTAACAAATAAGATATTAGTGAAAGGATGCTAATAATATGGGAGATAAACTTATACCATATTGAATATCACTCCAAAAGTTGGATGTTGCACTGGAGATATTATTGAAAGGGATACTGCTAGCTGCATGTAGTAACATGAGCACAGTCAGTAGAAATAGAAGGCTACCATTGGATAAAACATGTAAGAACAGAGCTCCAAAATGTTACCGGGCCAAACATTTCAGCCACCTTGTAAAAATCAACATTTAAAGTATGCAACTGTGTGCCAAAAATTCTTCCTTTATTAATCTCTGGCACGGAGACTAAAATTCTCCTAGGAACGACGGGGTCTCCAGCTGCTATAAGAATACAATGTCTTATCCCGTTGTAGTATTCTTCTGTTGTCATGACATTAGACGGCCTTGGAAACAACTGCTTAGACCATGATTCACATTACACATTGTTATTTCTCAATTTTATGTATAATGCTTGCAATTCCCAAATGTACTATGGTTAGATTAATAAAGGGTAAAAGAAGTATGTGTTAATATATATATATATATATATATATATATATACCGCTAGAGCCTCTGCAAGACCTTGCACCATGCTGTGTTGGTTTTCATTATTCCCATTGAAGTCTAAAGATGATAACACAGCTAAAAATTGATTCACCTATCTTGTCCAATTGATATATTGGACTTCCAACCCTATATAAGGAACACAGAAACAAATTTAGGATTTCTCTTCAATATAACAATTTTATTGAGGAATTATATATGTCATAAAGTTAAAGGCAAAAATAATCACTGCAAAGATGTTCTTAATTGAATTCAACCAGGTATATCTTATATATATTGAAAATATGGAAAGAAAAATGAAGTATACCTTGAAAGGAGGTGGCATTGTACATGACCAGACCTACCTCACATGCATTCGCTCCCTGTAAACAAATGATGCATGGTAAGGCAAGATGATTTGTCTTGTGGATTTGAAAACTAGAACTGTATTGGCATACCTTCACATGAGAACACATTAATCTAGGACTAATATATGATTGTGAATTTTTTATTTCCATTCAAGTACTACCTGACCGATACCAGGTATACCAAGAAATCTTAAACTTAGTTTTGAAATCAATCAATTTGGGTAAGTCATGCAAGATTAGAGTATATTAACATCAAATAGCTTAAACTTTCTGCTACAAAAATATCTGCATTTCTTGTCATAAATAGCACAAATGTGAATTCACACGCTTCTTCTCTCCCACAACATTTGACCAACCTTGTCCTCAATGATATTATAACATAAAAATTAACTCTCTTCCATATGATAGCCTTTTCCTTTTATGTTATCACTTAAGTAAGGTTTCTATCTTATTTGTAAAGACTAAACTTCTTATATCACTACGCAACGTGGAATCTCTAACCTAATATATGATTTAGAATATTTTTTATTTTGAAGGAAGTTTTGGATGAATGATATGGGTGTAAGAGAAACTAAACAATAATCCTTAAGTTTAAGTTTTGAAACAATCAATTTCTGTAAACTATGTGCATGTTTACACAAGAGATCATATCATACAAAATTCAAATACAAAAATATTATAAATTACCTCCTCTCTTGAGTCGGCAAAGAAGGTCCTGCATAATAAATAGAGAAAAAGGTAATTAATTAATTATTAATTAATGCACATACATATGAAAGAAAATTCAGTTCAGAGTTACAAATTTAAATTTTAAATTGAGTGAATAGGATGGATGATGATGACCTTGAGGTAGAGAACAGCACCCTGGAAAGCGGGGGTGAGTTCAATCTTGGCGGTGTTGTCATAAAAGCAAGCACCTTTCCACTTGATGGAGGCATTGGAGGGAGTGAGGGAGCCAACGAAATAAGGGAGCAAGTCAACGGCACTGTGGAGGTTGTTGAGAACGGGCCACGAGATCTGGCGTGGCAGCACGGGAAGCACGTCGTTTACTCTAAACGGCACCTTCAAACCTTCTGCCGCGTCGCACCCTAACAGCGCTACCACCACCATCCATGCCACCACCACGTGAAGCACCGCGCGACGATCAGGGCCAGGCATCGAACAAACAGATGATTGATTTTTGAGAATTATTCCTCGGATTTCATGTTAGGGCTTTTCATTCAACACTACAAATCAAGGTTCATGAAATCAAAATTTGGAGGGGTTTTGATGCCAATTGAGTCCAACTAGGAATGGAGTATATAGGTGTTAAGGGGTTTTTGATGGAGAGTCTGATTAGACTTTAGTGGAAAATTAATCAGAAAGAATTGAAGGACACAGATCAAGTTTTGTTTTCTTTTTTTATCATTATTTTATCATCTTTTATTTATAATTATTGTTTTTTATTATTTATAATTATTGTTCTTTATTATCTTTAAGTTATAATTATTGTTTTTTATAAGAGTAGATCCGTATCAAAAGAGAATATTTAATAAATTGGTTAAATCATTAATTAGTGTTATTTAATTTAATTTTAAAAAAAATATTTTAATAATAAATAAATTTTATAAAATTAGATAAAGTTTCATTATTTTTCTATCTTTTCATTTTATTATTTTTATATCACTATAACCTATTTAAATTATTAATAAAATGTTATATGTTTTGTTTATTAAAGTAATAAGTTTTATCCACACTTAATATATGTAGATATAAAACTTTGAATTTTACTTATCTAAAATATATGTAGGTAAAAGTATGTTTTAGTTTTAGTTACATTTATTTAATATGTGTAGGTAAAAGTGTGTGTAGGTATAGATAACATTTTTTGTAGTGTATTTAAGAATTTTATATTTGATATGTTTGGATCATCTTATAATATGAATTTTATATTAATTTAAACAAATAGACGTGTTAATTTTATAAGTTAAAGTTTTAAATTTTTTTAATATAAGTGAATCGACTAAGAAATGTAAATTTTATAGTGATTTGAACAAATAAATGTGTTGATTTT
The DNA here is from genome assembly GCA_030347555.1 of Lablab purpureus. Taxonomy (NCBI): domain Eukaryota; kingdom Viridiplantae; phylum Streptophyta; class Magnoliopsida; order Fabales; family Fabaceae; genus Lablab; species Lablab purpureus. The sequence goes on from CM059255.1 coordinate 16,412,430, forward strand.
ATAATAATATACAAGAAAAAAATATCTTAACTTTATTTATAATTTAAATTATAACCTAAAGCACGTAAATTATGATGCCAAATGTCAATTAATGAGAAACAAATACATGAGCTTATTACATAAGTCTTTATATATATATATATAATATTCATGCCTCCAATATAATTGTTGTAACCAAATACTCTAATATAATAAATATAATTTTATAATATTATTTAATTACATTAATATTATTATTACACTTTTTAAGAGAATATAGGTGACAATACATATGAGATAATCCCTTTGATATCTCCACAAACAGGAAGACAATTACAAGCTCAACAGGGTAGATATGTACACATGGGTCTAATTACCATTGGTGTTAGATCTTTGGCCCGACATATGATTGGAGCCAGAGCCTTAATCCTCTTACACGATTCAAGGTTCCAGAACAATGATTCACAAAGTGTGATAGGGATCTTAGAGGTAGATTTAAATCAACTTTTTTCCCTCATATATCTTGCCCCAAATTTTACATTAACACTGCAAGATTTTATAAATCATATAAACTTAGAAGTGCAGACCATAGGTTTCGGACCCGACTGGATGGGAGAGAACCTGCACTTAGATATAACATTCATAGGAAGAATAAGTAACCATATTACTTCCATGTATAGGATAAACACAAGGCCATTAGAAGAAGTCATCAGCTCTTTTGGTACACAGTTTCTGCCTGCCCAAGCCTTCACAAGAAGAAATGAAGGACATTTATGGCAAACACATCTTCCCAGAGAAGAAAATAACACTATTACAGCTCCATCATCTGCAATTTTGCATAACAGATCTAGAGGGCTGAGCCTAAGTTTCACAAATTACACAAACGTTCCATTAACAGACCTAGAACAGGAAGGAACAATACAAAATAGGCATAGTACCTCAGCTATCCCTAATAACGAAAATATTTCTATGATGAATATCATGGAATATGACGAAGAAGATGACATGTCTGACGAAGAGTGGAATCATCATCAGGCTATCATAGCCAAATTAAGGCAAGGATCTTTAGATCATGCGTCAAAAACAAAAACAGAATATACTAGTGATGAGGAAACTATCATAAAAGATTTCCTTGATTTAAATTTAAAAGAAGAGTCCCTAAGACCTTCAGAAGATAATCTTTCAATCATTTCAGAACCAATATCCAAAATAGGTTTTGTCATCGAAAGTATAGGGTCAGTAAACCCCCCAGTTATCATTTAGAACATGTTGGAACACAAAGTTATTCTACTGGTGGATTCATACCCAGAGAATCACCCACAAATGTCACGTTTTCCGACAACCAATACGTTACGCATGGGAAAAGGCTTCCAATAGAGCCAAATTTCGTGTTACCAAACCTTTTATTAAACATAGGAGGAATTGATCCCCAATTACTTCCAACATACATCGAACAATGGACAGCGACTGTAATCCGTGATTACAGTATCCATTATGAAAAAGAAGTCCAGACTTCTCAAGACATGATCACCAAGGGTGAAACTTATTTAGGAGACATAGCAAGAGCATGTTGGGAATCTTTCAAAAAGAATTACCCAGCCGAATTAAACACGTTAGTGATCGAACCAGGTCCTAACATTTACAATTTCTGTTCATTAATACAGAGATTATTAACATCCCAATCTGCAAATGATGGGAATACACTTAGACAACAAATATATCTAGGTCATCTAGAAAGGTTGTCAATTTCTTATTTCAGAAAGATAAAAGAATTCCTACAAGACTACTTGATGTATGCGTCCATAGCCGGATGCTTCCATGATATAAATGTGGGAGAAAAGATGTTTCTTAAACTTCCCGGAAAACTAGGACAAAAAATTATAGAGTCCTGGAAAAATGAAGAGGTTACTCCCATGTCGAATAATCTCTCGATAAGAATACAACACATCATGAAAGTGATGGAAGACACATGTACGCATATTGAGATACAAAAACAGTTAAAAGATTCCGATTCAGGAATCTGTAAACAAATATATACTCCTCAACAGTATAACCAAAACAAATCAAGATATACACCTAGAAAGAAACCTAGGTATACCCAAATTTACAGACAAAATTACAGTCAAGGATCCCAATCGACTGTACAAAAACCAACTAGGTCTAGAAAGACTTATACCATTAGGTCTTCAAATTCCAGAAAACCTACATTAAACCCTGACAAACACGTTAGGAAATACCGAGATGGTAAAAATTACAAACAAGCGCTAAAATGTTACGCTTGTAACCAAAGCGGACATTTCTCCAGAGATTGCCCGAATATAGCTAATCTCTATACTAAGGAGGCAGAACTAATAAAATCCTGCCACATGAATCTTCTTCCCATTGATGAAGATGTATCCACCGACTCGAAATTTTATCGATGAGTCGATAATAGCAGTACGATGACGAAATTGATACTAATAAAACACGTAAAAATTACGATTTAATAAACGATTTCACACATAACGAATTCGTTCATTTATATCCCAAAGAACATGATTTCGAACTAAATGATAAATACAATGAATTAGGTGAAATACTAGACAATTCTGGTTATTACTTAATGAACGTAACAGTAACAAATGATTGCCCACACACATTACAATACTTCTTAGGACCGGGATCCATTCCCTGCCAATATTGTGATAGATATTTTCACAAATCACAAAGAGCTCATTGCTCTCAGTGCTATAAATTTTTTTGTATAAATTGTATAAAAACACACCTGCAAATACTAGAAATACCAGTATTTCCAGAACACAAAGAAAATACAAAAGATAAAAATATAATAGATTCTAGGACTTCAATCCTAGAAACTAGGCTAAATAATCTCGAAGAAAAACTCCTTCGATTAGAACAAATAGTTCATAACCAAGAGACAATCGTAGTCTCTAAAAACGTACAAAACAACATGATGGGAACTACGGAATGTATCCCATTAGTTTGTAATGAAAAACAACTAATTTCAGTCAAAGTATTAGTTAAAATAAATTTCCCTAAGCAAGACAAAAATCCTGCTAGAGAAGAAATTATACAAGCCCTTTTAGACACAGGATGTTCTGAAACAGTCATCTGTAAGACAAAAGTACTCCCCTTCCTTCCCCCCGCAAAGTAAGTAGCTCCTTCATGGAGTAGTCTTGTTTTGGGCATCCACGGATGCCTTAAGTGATATTCATTAAAAGATGCGATAATTCATTTAAAGGCTTAATATATTTGTATGTACAGCTTTATTTCCTTTTGGCTTCATAAGCTTATAAGAGAGTATCTAACCGGCTTTGCCAGATTTATACTCTTATAATCTTAAAAGAGCTTTTACGTTTTCTGTTACGTTTTCTGTCTATGCTTCTCTCTTCCTGGTATCAGAGCCAGAACGTTCTTGGTATCCTTTTGATATGTGAGTAATTAAAGTGGTTTGTGTTCGCTAGGATTCCCTTTGTAGTTGGGCGGGTAAGGCCAAGAGGGCCGCTAGACCGTAAGGCCCTTGATGCTACCTGAGTGGGATGGGGAACACTTTGCATATTGCGGCACTTTTTACACACATATTTCTCAAGACATGATCACCAAGGGTGAAACTTATTTAGGAGACATAGCAAGAGCATGTTGGGAATCTTTCAAAAAGAATTACCCAGCCGAATTAAACACGTTAGTGATCGAACCAGGTCCTAACATTTACAATTTCTGTTCATTAATACAGAGATTATTAACATCCCAATCTGCAAATGATGGGAATACACTTAGACAACAAATATATCTAGGTCATCTAGAAAGGTTGTCAATTTCTTATTTCAGAAAGATAAAAGAATTCCTACAAGACTACTTGATGTATGCGTCCATAGCCGGATGCTTCCATGATATAAATGTGGGAGAAAAGATGTTTCTTAAACTTCCCGGAAAACTAGGACAAAAAATTAGAGAGTCCTGGAAAAATGAAGAGGTTACTCCCATGTTGAATAATCTCTCGATAAGAATACAACACATCATGAAAGTGATGGAAGACACATGTACGCATATTGCGATACAAAAACAGTTAAAAGATTCCGATTCAGGAATCTGTAAACAAATATATACTCCTAGCAACCTCCACAAACAATAATAATAGTTTTTAATGATTGGACAACCCACTCATTCGAACACACAAATCCAACTTGAAAGTGTTAATATGAATAACACACCAAATTCAGAAAATACACAACGATTCCCTGGAAATCCCAGAAGATTAAGGGAACATCAGACTAGAAGTCAAAACCTTATACAACACCCAGGAATCCTAGACAGATTCCTAAATAGACAAAGGTCTACTAATGTGAGAAGATTAGAAGACCTAATTGACATACAACAAAACAAAGACATAGGGTCAAACTCAAGGATTGATTCCCTTAATCCTAGACTATTATATGATATAGGATGGTTAAGCCCTGAGCGAACTAGCCTTTATCGGTATAGGAGAGTAGAAGATTTCCACCTCCCAGACAATACATACGAGATAATCCCTTTGATATCTCCACAAACAGGAAGACAATTACAAGCTCAACAGGGTAGATATGTACACATGGGTCTAATTACCATTGGTGTTAGATCTTTGGCCCGACATATGATTGGAGCCAGAGCCTTAATCCTCTTACACGATTCAAGGTTCCAGAACAATGATTCACAAAGTGTGATAGGGATCTTAGAGGTAGATTTAAATCAACCTTTTTCCCTCATATATCTTGCCCCAAATTTTACATTAACACTGCAAGATTTTATAAATCATATAAACTTAGAAGTGCAGACCATAGGTTTCGGACCCGACTGGATGGGAGAGAACCTGCACTTAGATATAACATTCATAGGAAGAATAAGTAACCATATTACTTCCATGTATAGGATAAACACAAGGCCATTAGAAGAAGCCATCAGCTCTTTTGGTACACAGTTTCTGCCTGCCCAAGCCTTCACAAGAAGAAATGAAGGATCTTCAATGTGTATAATATCCATATTTAGAAATATATGGAAGTGATTTTGAGTCTTTATTTTTCAAACATGTACCTGGAAAGAATGTCAGCAAACATATTATCAGGTCTTTTAATATGTTCGAAATTTATGGTTTTTCCAGAATTCATATATTCTCTGAAAAGTAACCACCTTCGGTGGGGTTTTTTATCATTATTTATTTGGCTTTTGCCGTAGGATACAATTGCCTCGCAATCTGTCCTAATAGTTATTTCCGATTTGTTAATCAAAAATAATTTGAAAGCCTTACCTCTCTTTTGTTCAGAAGATTTGTTTAGGTACAAAGTACAAAGAAGTGCAATAACAAAGTACGCAAGTACACATACAAAGCACTAAAGTACACAAACACAAGAGTACGAAAGTGTACAATACAAAGCACAAAAATGTAAATACAAAAGTGTGATACCACAAATATACAAATGGAATTCATCCAAAATACAAAGAAAGGGCCTCAGGGTCCTAAGACTGTAAAATCCCCGTTTGTGGTGGAACAGTATACAAAATTTGGCAAACAAGAATTGCCAATTCTTACAAATATCTACCATTTTAATGGTAGAGAAAATACAAATGCCAAATTAAATGTCTTAATTGACAATATTTGGAACATTCCAAAACACACAGCTCAAAACGAGCATCAGGTTGCTAAAGTTAAACAGAGCATCATCTCTGCTCTGTATAATTTTTGTAACTCAGACAATAAAGGAGTCGTTTTGACTTCTCTTGCCTCTCCCTCTGGGAAAGGTTTTACACATTTTGCTCTAATTACAGGGCCCAACAAAGGAGTTTATACCTCATACAGAGACCTCTCAGAGGCCAAACAAGACCAACTTTGATCATCTTACAAAGGATTTTATTCCGCAGAAGAGGCCCACATGGCTCTTAGGTTACAAACCATAGATGAGGGAAAAATAAAAACAGCTCTCACCATGGAACCCAAAAACCAAACACAAACTTATGCTGCATCCTGTAGCATCCCCACGGACAAGAAACCCCAGGAGCATCCTTTCCTTCAGACAACGAAGAACCCGAGCTTTCAGATCACATGCTGGAAGAAGAACTCCGAGATCTGACTTCCGTATCAGTAACTCGGAAATAACTGCAACAAAAGTTTTTACCTGAGACATAGTAATTTTACTCTTTTACAAGGGTAATAGACTGAAGGGTAAAAACCGGACACACAATGCTGGGCAGAGCAAATCACACACATCTGTCTGTCTCTAGAAATCTCTCCTCCTTCTCTCTGGAATCCCTCACCCTCCTCCAATCTTTGTATTTATTTCCCAATCAATAAAGAGGAATTGTTCAGTACTCCCCTTCCTTCCCCCCGCAAAGTAAGTAGCTCCTTCATGGAGTAGTCTTGTTTTGGGCATCCACGGATGCCTTAAGTGATATTCATTAAAAGATGCGATAATTCATTTAAAGGCTTAATATATCTGTATGTACAACTTTATTTCCTTTTGGCTTCATAAGCTTATAAGAGAGTATCTAACCGGCTTTGCCAGATTTATACTCTTATAATCTTAAAAGAGCTTTTACGTTTTCTGTTACGTTTTCTGTCTATGCTTCTCTCTTCCTGGTATCAGAGCATGTTGGGAATCTTTACTAGATCTAACTTTTGTTGTATATTTTTAAGTTACAATTTTAAATGTGTCTGAGAAGCACGCACCTAATATTTTATAGGATGTGTATCACTCGTTACAAAATCTAAGTTTTTTCTCAATAATGTCAAGCTATATCCACATTACTATAATATAATAAATGACAGAACCACACATATCCACATTTATGTAGTAAAACAATTATACGAAAATATAAGAAACAAAATGGACTCATTCATAGACGTAGAATCCAAATCATGCACCAATAAACATATTAATGAGTGACTAAAATGTTGAATAATCAAATATTATTTGAAAAAAAATCTGTAATTAAATTTTATTTACCTTCTTAAAGTTTTTTTAATGGAAATTAATGGTTAAAGTTACTTATAGTTAAAAAATTTAAAATGTATAATTAATTACCTTGACAAAATCATAAAAAAATTATAAATAACTTTCAAAATATTTTTTAAATTATTTCATCAATTTTAATACTATATTATTATTATAATTAATTACAATAGCATTAATTACTTACAAAATTGTTTATAATTTGAAAAAATATGAATTATATAATTAAACATCTTTTGTTTAGAATTATTTAAATAAATAATTATAAAAAACTTTACAAATAACTTAAAAAAATTATAAAAGTTTTTTTGATGTCACTAATTTTAATAATAAAATATAATTAATCATAAGCAATCTTATTAAACAATTCTATATAAAAAAAATAGGTATATAAGATTTTCATATATAGAAATCAGAGTGTTGCAGCCTACCATCTGTCACTGTGCCGGCTAGGGCCTGTAAGCAAGAGTTTCAAGATATTGTAAAGGGATAATAAGAAATCAATGGGTTCAATTAATATGTAGTTATAACATTCACAAGACTGTTCCCTCAATCAATATTTCACACCCAATTTCAGCTACATTTTGCAACTGAAAACAGTTAAGTATTTTGTTTTCATTGCTGCAAACAAAAATTGACAAGTTACTGAAATGGAACCCAACCTTTGCAGTTACCCTACACCCAACAACCAGAGCATTGCAAGCCAGGATGTCTCTCTCGACAATAAATATAAACATGAGAAAGTCGAGAGCAATGATCTTTTCTGGCCATTTCAAGGGTCCAAATTGTTGTAACACACATCAAACAAACTAAACTTCATCAGAATCGACCCAAGCAGCTGGTAAAGGCAAAACTTTTGGCAACTACTACAAGAAATATACATGTTCGAAATGATTAAAAATTCCTTTGAAGCATGTGAAGATAATTAATTCAATTTTACAGCATGCATTGCATTAACTGTCAACAACTATGAATCGTGTTGGAATTTCAAAACTAACATTCCTGGAGGAAAAAGTGTTGTTTATTGAATAGGAAACCCATGGTTTGTAGCATCCAAGGTCTGGTATACTTTGACAAATAGATTTTGATTTGGGTTAGCTTGGTTTTGGCAAAGATTGTCATGAACATTTATATGAACTGTTTTCCCTTTTTCGATCCACCCAACCTTGATTATTGTTTGTCAAAGATTGTATTACGTGATTGTGGAAGCAATGATGTGAATTTGAAAGCGCAGTGTTGGCCCACATAAGGTTACTGCGTTGAAGTTTCCAATTTGGTATGTCTGTCCCCAACAATAGTACGTATATAGTTGGTCTGAATATGGAGGTGTTATAATTCATGGCTCTTGGTAACTAAAACAAGTACAACGAAATTACGCTCTCTTCAGAAGTAGCTGAGCAAATCCATAAATTATACAATTTCATGAAGCACAAATGGAAACTTTTAACGTCTTTTTAATTTCGTAAAAAAAAATTCAAAATAAAATTATTTTTCAAGTTTTACTATAAATGGATTTACGGTGACACGTGTCAAGTTGTGGAGCTGAGACGTGTCAATTTATGTAGTTGACACGTGTCCGATACACACTACCTCCACCATTCTTCTTTCGCTTCTCTTACTCTGAAATGCGTCTCACTTTTTTTCTGCTTTCTCTCACACGCGTCTCACTTTTTTTTCTGCTTTCTCTCATATGCGTCTCACTTTTTTTCTGCTTTCTCTCAAATGCCTCTCACTTTTTTCTTTCTTTCAAATGCCTCGCGCTTCTTCCTCTCCGTCGCATGTGACTGAGCTACACTTCTCATGCATTGCTGTCGAACAGATGCTTCTTCCTCTTCTACGCGTCTCACTGAGCTACAGTCAGAACTGCTGCAACGAAGCCGCGCACGCACCACCACTTGCTGGTTTTACATACTTTTTGTTCTGAAAACATTCTCTGAAAAGAAACAAAAGTGAAGTTTGTAGCACCCCAATATTTTAAATTATAAAGATATTAGAATATAAACATATTATATTATAAAGATATTTAGTTATAAAAATATTATATCATAAAGATATTATATTATAAAGATGTTCAGTTATAAAAATATTGGATTATAAAGATATTTGATTATACAGATATGAGATTATAAAGATTTTATATATTATATATTATAAAGATGTCAGATTATAAAGATAATACAATATAAAATAAAAAGGGGCTAGTTGGGTAGTTTGTTTTCACATGCCTCTATTATTTCTATTCTCTACCTCTATTCTTTCTATTCTCTCTATTCCCTCTCCCTAAGGTTTAGATACTGAAATCCTAATGGTTTCTAGATCTAGAAGAAGCAATAGGAGGCTAACAGTGTAAGAAAGAGTTCTACCCAATTAGTTTGGTGAACGGGTAAGTCTAAGTCCTTTATTCTTGAGAATTTTCTTTTGGAAAGTTTATGGTTTTTGAAGATTTTTCTCAATCAATTCTCTTTATGGGGGATGTTATCCAGGATTTTGAGATAAAAGATGAGCTACGGATTAGGATTGCAATTTTTCCATCTGAGCAAGGAATAAACCAAAAATCCAGGTTAGGGAAGTTAATGTTCAAAAATATGTAAATTGATATTAAGAAAATTAATGTTATATATTTATATATATAATTAGTATGTTTTGTATATTATTGTTGTATTAAGTGTAATGTGTGAAAAACCTTGTTTTTGTATTGTTTATGATGTTTTTTGTGTGGGGCCGAGTAGAGCCTGGGGTTGGTGCCCATATACCGATATGTTTGTGTGGGGCTGAGTAGAGCCTGGGGTTGGTGCCCATAATCTACCGATATGTTTGTGTATGGGGCCGAGTAGAGCCTTACTGATATGTTTGTGTGGGGCCGAGTAGTGTTAGCATATTTCAAGACCAAGTGTTAATGAAGTCTTCCAGAGTTTTAATGAAGTATTAAAGTTTTGATGATGAAGATTTAAAGTGATCCAATCAACATTAAAGACTTATGCCATCTCACAAAGGAAGGTTGCTTGGTAGAAAAGGAAAGGCATAAAGAGCGTTTAAAGCATTCAAGAGAGAAGATTGATGAAGATTTTCTCAAGAGCTGAAGTTTCAAGTGTAGAAGGTTCTGTTTTGGGTGTTGGATAAAAAGAGTAAGTCATAAATCCCATTCAAGACCTTCCCAAACAAGAGAGCAAGTTGTTTTCTCGCAAAAACGTTTTTCTACGCTTTTAATCAATTATGATACAAGATAATCGATTATTTCACTTAAAATTTGAATTAAAATTGTTTAACGAACTAAATAATCGATTAAGTGTTTTTGATAATCGATTATATTGATTCTAGGTTAATATAATCAATTATATCAGACGAAATTAGTTTTCCAGTTTTTAAACATGATATAATCGATTAAGCTTTTTATATAATCGATTAAATGAGTCATTTTTTGCGAAATCAATACCAAATCAACCTAAGAATGGAAACTTTGGAGCATTTTCGAATTATAAAATGATAGAGAATGTCTTAGGTTAAACACATCTGATTAAACACAAACATTCAAAGTGTTTTTGCACCTTAGCTTTTTCAAAACCGCTTTCCTGCTCTCTCAAGTTTGATCAAGTCTTTGGAAATGGTGATCTTTGTGCTTAGGCTTTCTATCCAGCACTATTATCAGGTGTATTATTTTACTGTTTTTATTAACGGGAAACTTCATCCCTTGGATCTGTTCTAAGGGAGGTGTGTTCATCTCTTGTGTGTCAAGAGAGGTGGGTTTCATCCTCAGTGTGTCTGGGGAGGTGTTTCATCCTTAGTGTGTCTAAGGAGGTGTTTCCTTTATCTTTACTCTTTATTGCATGAATTAGTGTTTGTAATTTCAATTAAAGATAGTGGGGTGTTCATCACGCATTTGTGGTGGTTGGGAACTGGACGTAGGATTGGCTTAATCCGAACTAGTATAAATCTCTGTGTTCTTTCTCTTTCCCTATCTCTTTTTTATTGTGGATCATATTAACGATTGCAACTCAAACTGTGTTAATCAAAGGTTAAGAAAAATCTGCATCCTAGTTTTTTAAAGTAATTCAAAATCTGGAAATTTATTTAAAAGGGAAAAATTTATTAAAAATCCAATTCACCCCACCTCTTGGTTTTTACACTGCCGTCTTTATTTAACAATTGGCCTCAGAGCTGGTTTTTTGAAAATTACTCAAAAACAAGATCCTTATGGCAGACAAAAATCAAACTTTTGCTGAAGGTGTATCTATTCATAGACCACCACTCTTTACAGGTGAAAACTATCCTTTTTGGAAAAAGAGGATGGAGATTTTTCTTAGGTCTAATGATCAAGGCGTTTGGGACGCAATTGTAAATGGTCCATATATTCCTATGACTGTTATTAATGATGCGCAGGTACTCAAAGTGAGAGCAAGTTGGACCAAGGATGAATACAATCAAAATCAGTGCGACATAAGGGCGTGTAATATGATAGCATCTGCCTTAACTGTTGATGAGTTTTACAGGTTGTCTGATTGCACTACAGCAAAGGAGATGTGGGACACTTTGGAAGTCACATATGAAGGAACGGAGGATGTCAAGAGATCAAGGAAAAATACCTTGATTCAAGAATACGAGATGTTCGGATGAGCAAAGGGAAACCATCTATGACGTTCAAAGAGATTTACTCACATCGTAAATCACCTCAAGGCGTTAGGTAAGAAATTTGACACTGAGGAGTTAAATGTGAAAATTTTAAAATCTTTGGACAGGACATGGCAACCCAAAGTGACGGCCATCACGGAATTGAAGAATCTCACAAGCATGAACATGACAACTCTCTTTGGAAAGCTTAGAGAACACGAAATGGAGCTTGGACGTTTCAAAGGAGAAGAGGAAGACGTCAAGAGGAAAGGTGTTGCTCTTAAAGCGGAATCCTACAAGGATGAGAGTAGTGATTCGGATGATGATCTTGAATGCGGTGACATCGACTTGTTCGTCAAGAAATACAAAAAGTTCATCAAGAACAAAAACAAAGGGAATTTCAAGAAAGGTAAGAAAATTGAAAATTTAAATTCTCTTGATAACTTTAAATGCTATGGTTGTGGAAAAAGGGGACACTTGAAGTCGGATTGCCCCAACATCAAGAAGGATGAAGAAAAGGCAAGAAATACAAAAAGCCTTTTGATAAGAAGAAAAAGAAGGCATACATCACTTGGGAAGATAATGAAGTGAGTTCTTCTAGTGCAAGTGAATCAGAAGAAGAAGCAAACATTTGTCTCATGGCAGATGATGATGCTGAATCCACATGTAGCAAGGTAAGTGATTTTGGTCTTCCAGATAATTATGATGATTTGCTTGAAAAGTTTCTAGATTTATGTGAAAAATCTAAAAAACTTACTTCTTTTCATAATAAATTAAAAAATGACTACAAGAGTCTTAAAAAGAAAATTTCTGATTTGGAAGAAGAGAAAAATGTGCTAAAAGAGGATTTGGAAAAAGCAAAAATTCCTTGCAAATGCAAAACAAAAATTCCTATTTGTGAAAATTGTAATGTTCTTGCTAACAAGGTTTCTTATCTTGAAACATCTATTTCTAAACTTACAATGGGAAATAATAATCTAAATAATGTTTTGAATGTGCAAAATGGTTTATATGGAAAAGCAGGACTTGGTTTCGATTTCAGATATAATCATAAACCTACAAAAACTGTTTTTGTAAAAGGAGAATCATCAAATTCAAGCAAGATTTTCGAAATCCCTAATTCTTTTAATAAACAAAATGATTCTAAAAAGAAGTTTTATAAAAATGCATATATTCCAAGAAGAACAAATGTTCCTACATGTTTTTATTGTATGTATAAAGGTCATTCTGTAAATAAATGCAATATTAAATGTTTTAGTGTTCCTAATGGGAAATACAAATGGGTTCTCAAAGGAAAAACTGTTTCTAACCCATAAGGACCCTAATAAGTGACTTTAGGGGACCTAAATATTTTTGTTTATGATGCAGGTTGGTCCCAAGTCTAAAAAGTCATTATGGTACCTTGATAGTGGTTGTTCAAGACACATGACGGGTGATAAAAGAAAATTCAAAAGCTTCAAGAAGAAAGAGCAAGGTTTTGTAACCTATGGTGACAACGACAAGTTGAAGAAAGCCTTGTATGGACTCAAACAAGCCCCAAGATCATGGTATGAAAGGTTAAGTAATTTCTTGCTTGAAAATAGTTTTAGAAGAGGTAAAATTGATTTTACTCTTTTTATTAAAAAATCAAATAAACATATTCTTATTGTTCAAGTTTATGTTGATGATATCATTTTTGGATCAACTAATGATGATCTTTGCCAAGAGTTTGCTAGTAATATGCAGGGAGAGTTTGAAATGTCTATGATGGGAGAATTAAATTTCTTTCTTGGTTTGCAAATCAAACAATTAAAGAAAGGCATATTTATATGTCAAACAAAGTATTGCAACGAAATCTTAAAGAAATTTGAGATGGAAATTTCCAAGGAAGCTGCAACTCCCATGGCTACATCTTGTTATCTAGATCAAGATTTAAGTGGTAAGGCTATAGATCAAACAAGGTATCGAGGTATGATCGAATCATTACTTTATCTTACTGCTAGTAGACCTGATATTATGCAAAGTGTGTGTGTTTGTGCTAGATTTCAATCCAACCCTAGAGAATCACACCTAAAAGTCGTTAAGAGAATCCTTAAGTACCTTAGAGGAATAAAATCCTTTGGTTTATGGTACCCTTCAAGAGCCTCACCTAGTATTATAGGTTTTTCTGACTTAGATTATGGTGGCTGTAGAGTTGATAGAAAAAGTACTAGTGGTACATGTCATCTTTTAGGATGTTCTTTAGTTTCATGGAATTCTAAGAAATAGGCTAGTGTTGCTCTTTCAACTACAGAGGCTGAGTATATAGCAGCATGGAGTTGTTGTGCTCAAATACTGTGGATGAAGCAGCAATTAGAAGATTTTGATATCTTTTTAGATCATATCCCTCTTAAGTGTGATAACACTAGTGCCATTAATTTGACTAGGAACCCTATCATGCATTCTAAAACAAAGCATATAGAAATTAGACATCATTTCATTAGAGATCATATAGCTAAAGGTGATTGCATTATAGAATATATAGATACCAAACATCAATTAGCTGATATCTTCACCAAACCTGTGCCTAGAGATATATTTTATGAGCTTAGAAGAGATCTAGGAATTGTTGATGATAAATCTGTTGATTGATTAATGTTTACTGTTGTTTCTGATGTTAATTACGTGTTTTACGAAATTTTTCGTATATAATCGATTAGTTTTCGTGTGTTAATCGATTAAAAGCGCTATTTTTTAAAGATGTTTTACAACATAATCGATTAAGTTCATAACATAATCGATTAAATCGATGGGGAGTAATTTAATCGATTAAGGAATGCACATAATCGATTAAATTTCTAGGTTTTCATTTTCTGGAAAATTTTGAAGGCAAACAATCGATTACGTTCTTCACATAATCGATTAAATGCGACGTTCTGTGTTTTTCTGCACACTGTCTTTTTGAACGTTGGGCTCCAATTCACGTGGTTTTTTAATTCTAACGGCTATATACGTTTCAAACGGCTCTATTTACATTAATTCAGTGATTTATGACCGGATTCATTGCCTATAAATAGCTAGATTGAGAATTAAAAGTGCTACCTTCACTCTCTCTCACTCTTGCTGATTTTCTGCTATTCATTCCTTTTTTGTGCGAATTTCTGGTTTTGTGATTACTCTGTTTCTCTATTATCTCATTTGTGCTCTTTTCTTTGTCCATTCTACATACACATGGCTGATCAAAGGAGGAGAAAGATGCCCTCAAGGAGGAGAGGCAAAGAGCCCATGACATCCCAACAGCAAGAAAGGAGACCACCAACACTTGCTGGATGGATTTCAGATGAGGATATGCAGATTGGTTTTTTGAACAAATGGAAAGACAGGAAGATCCTCACTCCTAAATATTTATCTTGTAATTTTTTCAGAACTCATGGTTTCACTTTTCAGGATTGTTTAGTTGCAAGTGGACTACAAAACTTTGTAGAAATGGAAGGAACATATTATCCAGACTTAGTCAGAGTGTTCTACATGAATCTGACTTCAAGGACAGCTAGTCCTAGCACCAAGGTGAAGGGAGTTCGAATCCACCTTGATGAAGAGATATGTAACAATGTTGCTGGCTTATCCACCCAAGGCATCAACATTACTTATGGCTTTGATGATTTCAATAAGCTGGTGCAGTTCCTCAAATTCTGCAAGGATCCAAATCTACAAGTGGAAAACTTGTACAAAGTTGGTAATGTTAAGTTAAGTGAACGCATGTTACATTATGTCATTGTATGGATTCTTGTTGCTAGAGGCACCAATCATGCCCAACTTACTAAGGAGGACATTCTTTTAATGTATGGCTTTCTTAATAATGTTAGTATTGATTGACCCTCCATTATTTTAGATAATATGTTTAAAGCCACTAGGCTATCATCTTTTGCTTTACCCTATGCTGTGTTCATTTCAAAGATATTAGAATATAAAGGTGTAGATCTTGAAGGAGAAAACAAGCAAATCTTGCTTAGCAACAACAAGATAGGAAAGAATGTTCTAAGGCACATGGACCTTATAGAACAAGGAAATAGGTTCAGGCAAAGAGATGAGGAAGCTGCTGCAATGGATGAAGATGATGAAGAACCACCACCTCAACCTTAACCTCAACCTGGATCAATGGAGGCACACATTCTCTCAAGGATGGACACCATGATGAGTCTCCAAACAACTCATTATGATGACCTTTGCTCTAGGCTCTCAAGGCTTAATAGGAGAGTTCATAGAGTGGAAAGGAAGCTGGAGATTGAAGATGTCTCTCCAGAAGAAGATTATGCTAGATCTTCAAGAGGCAAACAGCCAGCAGTGGATGATGATGGAGATGAAGAAGATGCAGGGGATAGTGAAGAAACTGAATAGGCTACAAGTTCACTAAATCCCTTAGCTAATTTTAATTTTTTTCCAGCTGCTGTATTTTATTTTTCCCTCTATGTTTTCTGTGTATTTAATTGCTTCTGCTGTAATAATCTCTGAATATGTAATATTTTTGAAAATGATAAAAATAAAGGGGGAGAAAAATATTTCTTTTGATTGATAATGTGTCAAGATTTCTAGCATTTAAGAAAATTAATTTCAGGGGGAGCACTAGGAAATATTTCAAATAATTGCCTAATATATCTTAAACATTTATGAGCAAAGTTTAAGGGGGAGTTTTTAGAAATAATTTCCAGTCATTAATTTCCTTGAAATCTCTTTTTCGAAATTCAAATTGAAATTTAAATGCTATATGACTGCCTATTTTATTTCCTTTGTGGACTAATTTTTTTTATGATGGAGATATCCATACATTATTTTCAAGATTTTCAGGATATCAATCATAAGTCTCTATGTTTCTTTTTATCATCATCAAAAAGGGGGAGATTGTTAGCATATTTCAAGACCAAGTGTTATGAAGTCTTCCAGAGTTTTTATGAAGTCTTAAAGTTTTGATGATGAAGATTTAGAGTGATTCAATCAACATTAAAGACTTGTGTCATCTCACAAAGGAAGGTTGCTTGGTAGAAAAGGAAAGGCACAAAGAGTGTTTAAAGCTTTCAAGAGTGAAGATTGATGAAGATTTTCTCAAGAGCTGAAGGATCAAGAGTAGAAGGTTCTGTTTTGGGTGTTGGATAAAAAGAGTAAGTCATAAATCCCATTCAAGACCTTCCCAAACAAGAGAGCAAGTTGTTTTCTCGCAAAAACGTTTTTCTAAGCTTTTAATCGATTATGATACGTAGATAATCGATTATTTAACTTAAAATTTGAATTAAAAATGTTTAATGAACTAAATAATCGATTAAGTATTTTTGATAATCGATTATATTGATTCTAGGTTAATATAATCGATTATGGCCTTAATATAATCGATTATATCAGACGAAATTAGTTTTCCAGTTGTTAAACATGATATAATCGATTAAGCTTTTTATATAATCGATTAAATGAGTCATTTTTTGCGAAATCAATACCAAATCAACCTAAGAATGGAAACTTTGGAGCATTTTCGAATTATAAAATGATAGAGAATGTGTTAGGTTAAACACATCTGATTAAACACAAACATTCAAAGTGTTTTTGCACCTTAGCTTTTTCAAAACCGCTTTCCTGCTCTCTCAAGTTTGATCAAGTCTTTGGAAGTGGTGATCTTTGTGCTTAGGCTTTCTATCCAGCACTATTATCAGGTGTATTCTTTTACTATTTTTATTAATGGGAAAATTCATCCCTTGGATCTGTTCTAAGGGAGGTGTGTTCATCTCTTGTGTGTCAAGAGAGGTGGGTTTCATCCTCAGTGTGTCTGGGGAGGTGTTTCATCCTTAGTGTGTCTAAGGAGGTGTTTCCTTTATCTTTACTTGTTATTGCATGAATTGGTGTTTGTAATTTCAATTAAAGATAGTGGGGTGATCATCACGCATTTGTGGTGGTTGGGAACTGGACGTAGGATTGGCTTAATCCGAACCAGTATAAATCTCTGTGTTCTTTCTCTTTCCCTATCTCTTTTTTATTGTGGATCATATTAACGATTGCAACTCAAACTGCGTTAATCAAAGGTTAAGAAAAATCCACATCCTAGTTTTTGAAAGTAATTCAAAATCTGGAAATTTATTTAAAAGGGAAAAGTTTATTAAAAATCCAATTCACCCCCCTCTTGGTTTTTACACTGCCGTCTTTATTTAGCACATGAGAATGATATGATGATGAATACTACATGATGTTATTATTTTGTGTTGTTATATTTTTTAATGATTAGTTTACCCTACAATTGCCGATTATTTGGCCTGCGATGATCGTGTTTTGCTACACGGGAGCAGATATTTTAATAGGTGAGAGGGATGCTTCTGAGTCCCAGGACTAGATTGGAAGATGAAGTAGCAGTTATATACATATATTTATATATGTTTTTAAATCTCATAATAGAATTTTGTCCTAGTAGAGATTTTCTTTTGTATTGAAAACAAATCATATGTATATAATATATTTTTATTATCAATTAATGCAAGTTATATTTGCACATTGAATATGATAATAGTAGTGATTTTTGGGTCGTTACAAAGTTCACCTCCATTCATCTTACGGAGAAGGTGTGTTCTTTTTCCTTCTGTTATATTTTTTTAATTTTTTCAATGTTTCAATTCTTTTTGTAAAATGATCTGATTACTTTATGTTAAATGTTACAAGAAGTATACCAAACCGCAGGTTCCGTATGAACAGCTGTTGTTGAAGGGTTTCAACTTTAATAAGTATCACTATATTCATAAAAAGATGATAGCTTTCTCAAATGGCTGTTTAGTGTTTGTATTTTGTAGTTTAGTCTATGGAATCCAATGTCTCTACACTTTTACAGTTTTGAAGGTTTGCATTTCTGATCAAGGTTTTGTTTTTTCGTCTGAAGGGTTTTCAAAAAATTTCAAAATATTTCACTTCTACGGTTACAACTTGAACTATATATACGTCTATTATTTGCTTTACATGTGAGTTGCCATATATCTCATTATTGTGTTTAACTTGGTTTGTCTGAGTATTTATCATGTCTGCTATGAAGAAGAGAATGAACTCCATAAAAGAACATAGCCCACAAAAAGAAAATTGGAATTGTTCTGAAAGCATTCTCCGAAAAGAAACAAACGTGAAGTTCACCTCCATGCATCTTACAGAGAAGGTGTGTTCTTTTTCCTTCTGTTATATTTTTTCAATGTTTCAATTCTTTTTGTAAAATGATCTGATTACTTTATGTTAAATGTTACAAGAAGTATGCCAAAACCCAGGTTCCGTATGAACAGCTGCTGTTGAAGGGTTCAACTTTAATAAGTATCACTATATGCATAAAAAGATGATAGCTTTTTCAAATGGCTGTTTAGTGTTTGTATTTTGTAGTTTTGTCTATGGAATCCAATGTCTCTACACTTTTACGGTTTTGAAGGTTTGCATTTCTGAACAAGGTTTTGTTTTTTTGTCTGAAGGGTTTTCAAAAAATTTCACTTCTATGGTTACAACATCAACTATATATACGTCTATTATTTGCTTTACATGTGAGTTGCCATATATCTCATTATTGCGTTTAACTTGGTTTGTCTGAGTATTTATCATGTCTGCTACGAAGAAGAGAATGAACTCCATACAAGAACATAGCCCACAAAAAGAAAATTGGAATTGTTCTGAAAGCATTCTCCGAAAAGAAACAAAGGTGAAGTTCACCTCCATGCATCTTACAGAGAAGGTGTGTTCTTTTTCCTTCTGTTATATTTTTAAAAAAATTTCAATGTTTCAATTATTTTTGTAAAATGATCTGATTACTTTATGTTAAATGTTACAAGAAGTATGACAAAACGCAGGTTCTGTATGAACAACTGTTGTTGAAGGGTTTCAACTTTAATAAGTATCACTATATTCATAAAAAGATGATAGCTTCTTCAAATGGTTGTTTAGTGTTTGTATTTTGTATTTTTGTCTATGAACTTATTTTGACAACACGAACTTGGAAGACCTCAGCTACATAATGTATATATTAGAAATTAGAAATACAATTACAATTTATTGGAATCACTAGGGCAATTTGGTCATAAAATATTGGAATTTGGTGTTATTTTTTACTTTTGTAATTAAGAGTTTCTTTTAGGATTGTTTTTTTCAAACCATTGAAATATTCATTGGTTTTATTTCTTACTATTCGTTTTTTCAAAACATTGAAACACTTTTTAGTTCTATTTCTCTTAAAATTACGTTAAAAAGTTAAACATTAAAATTAATTTAGTTCTTTTTTTTAGAACATTATAATTATAACTACAATTATAATTATAATTATCTAATATTTAATTTATTTTTGTCAGAAGCTCTTCAGATGGCCTACAAACCATGTCAGGTGATGATTACGGTGTTGTCAAATATTTACATGCTTCAAGGTTTTAATTGCACTACTGTCTAATACATTTACTTACCACATCCTTCCTTATCAAATTTGTAACATGTCTTTTCGGAATGATATTTTTATTTAAATTTGCGTGTTCTTTAACGTGTTTCAATGATTGAGTTACAGTAGTATAATGAAATAGCCTTCAATTTTGTTTGACAAAATCTTCCTTCTTAAACTCTTCATCACAAGTCTTTTTGAAATTATTATTTATTTAATATTTGTGTAATTACGGTGCTGCAAAATTTTTGCATGTTTCAAGATTTTAATTACACTGTTGTCTAATACATTTACTTACCACATCCTTCCTTATCAAATTTGTAACCTGTCTTTTCGGAATGATATTTTTATTTAAATTTGCGTGTTCTTTAAGTTTTTCCAATGAATGAATTACAGTAGTATAATTAAATATTGCCATCAATTTTCTCTGACAAAATCTTCCTTCTTAAAGTGTTCATGACAAGTCCTTATCATCTATTTCAATATAAAGACTCTTCACTTTCACTCACCACCTTTTATCCTCTGCTTGACAATTCCTGAGGTTCTTATCTTCGCTCACTTGCTGATATTTTCTTCGTCGTTTCTTCTTATGTTCTGAAAACTACTTACCTGAGAATAATGATTGAGAAAGTCCGAATCATCCTTCAAAGTGAAACCAAAGGAAAGTTCATCACCATGCATCTTATTGGCAAGGTATGATATATTATGACTTTTTACTTTTTCATATTGTACGATCTACAAATTCATGCTTCTTATTTATTTATACTTCTTATTTACATGAGTTTTATTGAAACTATTGCTTCACCTTTGTAAATTTTCTTAAAGGATTTTGGCTATGTCAACCGTTCTTTTGCAAATACTTTCTGCGAAGAACTTAGTGAAAAGTGGGAACTGGCTGACACAAAAGGTAACTTGCATGTTGTTAGCTACAACATGAACTTGGAGAACCCATTGATGACGGAAGGGTGGCACAAGTTGAGAAAATTCTATAAACTTCCTGGTCAACATGTATTTCTGTTGCGTTACGTTGGTCTTAGCATGTTCGAAGTCAAATTTTTTGATACACCATCCACAACAGCAGAGGTGGAGAACTTCTACAAGAATAACTCAATCTCATTGTCGTACACTACGTTCAAATTAAAAATGTCTGAGTACAACTGCAGAGTAAGCTACCTAGTGATTTTTATCTTCTTTATGTGTTGTTTTTCTTATCCTTTAAGCTATTATTTCATTCCAAATGAAATATGTTCTTTTTTATTGTTACTTTTTTTTTGCAGGATTTACCCTCTCATTTTGCTGACTTTGTTCGACAACATAAATTGCGTTCTGTTACTCTCCATGGAAGACTAACCTCCGTCAAATGTAGAATGTTAATAAGAAACAAACCAAGGAAGTCAACGAAGATTGGCAAAGGTTAGAAGGAGTTCTGTGTGGAAAATGAAGTGCATGAAAGTGACATTGTGGAATTCGAATTTCACAGTGAGCAGAACCCACAAAATATTACAGTTTTTGTTAATTTTGGGTAGTTAAAGTGTCTGTAATTTATTGTTATTTTTATGTATGCTTTTTGAACAATTTTTATGTTTATTTTCTATTTTGAATATCATGACAATTTATAATTGCTTTCCAATTTTTGCAGTATTACTTTTTTATATTAATTTTATTATTGTATTAAAAATGCATGATATCAAAGTAGTAAGTGAAGTTAAAAATTTCAGGATTTGTTATTTATACATAACGTAATGTATTTATTTAAATTTATTAGATTTATTTTTTTGTTTATAGACAATAGAAGTGCGAATACGTATACATTTAACTCAAAAGAACAATTTAAATCACAGATAAAATGTTTATCTATTTACGTTTATAGATTTATTTATAGACCTATTTATAGATTATTTATTATTTATTATTCATAGATTTTTAGATTTATGTATTTATAGACAATATTACAAATATGAATATTTATTTATTATTTATTCATATTTATATATTTATTTATAGATTTACAGACAATTTATTTATTGATAGACAATACAAATACGATTATATATTACAAATGTTTCTCCATTATCAAATTAGTATATATAACTAAATTAAACATATAAGTATGAATATGAATTAGCATCTGAAACATAAATTAGTTTATAATAACATGTTGTGTTTATAGCATTATAATCCTATTTTAAAATAGAAAACCACTCCAAATAAATTGGTTGTTGTATATCTTACTTGGACAAATATATTAGTTGGATAAATATATTGGTTGGATAAATAAGTACCAGCACCAAAAAGGATAGTCAACGAAAGAAGTTCAGCATGCACATGTAATAAATATATTCAGTGAAAGCAGTAGTAATTGTAGCTTTGTTATAGCTGTACAAAAAGTATTTCCAGATTCACATATAATGCAGCCTGCATCAAAAGGACACTGGCCAACAAAGAAGCCGTAAATGGCCAACACAAAGAAGCCTTAAAGCAATTTTTGTTGTTACTTGCAGGCTCAATATGTCTCTGTTTGGACGTACACAAATATGAAGGTGCAAATGTCAGACATGTCATTGATCCAAATAGCACTACGTGCCTTTGAAGCATAAAAGTGTCATCTTTCATGATTTTGCAGATTTGCAGTATGCTTGAAATGTCCTATGTGCACATTTGCAGATTATGCACCCTGCATCAACCACATCTGTATTGCTCAGTATATGTATACACAGTCTTATGTTTCCCACACTGTCCCACACTTTCCCACACTGTCAAGGTAATTTCCCACCATGTTAAAAAAATACAAAAAACAATTAGACAATGCATATATTTCTAATATACATTTCTACATTCCAGCATCCTATTTTTGCATATATTCTGTCCAAAAGAGATATATATTGATGAGCCCTTGACCACCAATGAAGGAGAGAAGTGTTCTAGGAGGATCACAAGAAGCATGATGAGAAGAGACACTTCCTCCTCACCCTCTTTCTTTAGTCTTTTTAGCATTTCTAGTTTGTCTTAAAATTTCCTAGACTTATGTTTCTTTGCTATTTTTTTTGTAGGATTGCTTTTGGAACACCCTTTTTTCTACAAGTGGAGCCTTGTTGGGGCAAAGGAAGCACATGGGCTCAAGGCCCATGAGGTAGGACATCCAAGGGAGTGGAGAAGGTCAACATTTGACCTTCTAGAAGGTGCTTGTGTGGGTTTGGAGGCCAAGCTTAGACCTAGCTTCTACAATTTTGTATCTTGCCCACCAAGAGTGGAATCTGCCTAGCATCTTTTCTATTGTAATTCCCTCTAGGTCCCCAACCCTTGCCTATATAAGGAGGCCTCCCCACCACTTGTAAAGGGTTGAATTTTGGAGTAAAAATTTGAGAGCATTAGCTTTGAGCTTGTGTGTGTTCTTGGGAGTGTTCTTCCCCTTCTTGTGTCTTATCTTGAGCCTTGGCTCAAGTGGCGGCAATCACCACTTATCTTGGGTTGGTCCATCCCCCAAGTGGCATGAATGCATTCCATTCCCCTTCCCCTTTCTATCATCTCTTCTTCCATTACTTTCCATGTTCTTTACATTCTTGTCATTTAATTTTCCAGCACCTATATTCAAGCTTATTACTTGTTTCTTGTTATCTTGTTTAATTTCTTGTCTTCCCTTCTTCCTTGAGCTCTTGTGAAGTGAACATTCACACTTAGATAACCTTTGGGATTATCTTCGTGTCCAGTGGGAATCTTCCTTGTTGCTTTCTTCTCTTTGTCTTTCTATCAAACACCTTATATGCTAAATATTAAAATGAACCTTTATCATATATTGTATAACTTTTTTAATGACCAGATTTGCAGATTATGCATACTGCAGAAAACACATCTGGACTACTCAATATATGCACAGGTTTATGTTTCCCACATCTGTGAAGGTAATTCTGCACTGTGTTATTTGGAACAATTTTCCATTGCATATTTGGAACCACAACGTTGCATTCGAGCTTTGTAAATCTGCAAGTATTCCTATATGGAAGTCATGCGAATGTTTGTGTTGTCTTTCCCAATTCATTCGTGAATAAGAATTGAAGGCAGGGCTAGAAGTGCTTCTATCTGCTTCGCATGCTTCTTACATACTGACTTCAAATACACAGTAACAAACGCTTTATCCTGAAAAAAGAAGATTGAAGAACGACCAAGTTTAATTAACAACAATCCTTCTCCAAGTTGAATCACCAATTTAACAACATTTTAGGTACAACCATGACATTCATGCATCTATATTGTTGTTGTTTAAATTATTGTGAATTCTGAACTCTGCATTGAATATTTTGAATCACACATGAATAAGTTTATGTCAGCCGACGTTACTTGCCTGATTGGTGAAGTTGTGTACATAATTTGGTCTACAAAAGCAAACTTGAAGTTACTTAAACTAATATTCAAATATTCCATTTATCAGACATGGATCCAAATGATTGTAGAGAGGCTAGAAAATGAAGGAAGTTGATTATGACTGGAAAGTTGGCATGAAAAAATAATCTCAACTCAGGTACAGGTGTAGATATATTGTCGATGCATGAAAATTAATGGAATTTAAGATACCTTTTCTTACTTATTTACCGATACGAACGATATTTATAACTTATATTCAATGTTCAAAATAACTATAGCTGGAGAAATAGCAACACAAAATAGTCAAACAAAACATACTGACAAGAATATCATCACATGTAATTCATGTATTCATTTTCTTATATACCTCTATCACTTTTTTTACTTTGTATTGTTTTTCCATTCAATTTCATATTGACTAAGAAGTTGCTATTGTAGTTGGAAATCAGCTTAATGATATTGGCAATGAAGCTACTGAGAATGAAAATTTTAATCCACAAATGCCATATATTTTTGGTATGTCTCTCCATAGTGTTATTTCATTAGACTTGAAGCACAGCATGTCTTTGGCATAAATAACCTTTCTTCATTTGGCAGTGAACTTAAAATATACGAACATAATAATTAATATATATTTTCCTGTTTGCACTTCAGATGTGATTCAATTGAAACAAATTAAAAACAAAGCTCATCAATCAGGAAACAGGACGCCGTTACGTGAGCTCAGTTATGGTAAGTGTAATTTTAATTTTAATTAAAATAAATATCATAATTAGTGATGAAATATTTTCTGAGTTCTTAGATATTAATGAAATTCAAGTAGCAGAGGCAAGAAGGAAAAGAAAGATGATTATTACTGCAAAGTTGACCCGAAAGAGTAATAAGATTTCAGGTACAATTATAACCAAATTTATCTATAAATATTACTATATTACATGATGTACAAATTAGAATTATTTGATATAAAAATTACATAAAATGGCATTGAATAAAGTAGATTGAATTTTTATTAAGATGCTTCTCCATCTGACTTATTGATTTTTAGGTGGAAGTGTAATTAATTTTACAGACACAATAGTAAACCAGATTGAGAATATCACACCGTCAAGTCAAAATCATTTGTGTAAGTTATATATGTTATATGGATAAATGTATACAACCAGAACAATCGAAATTCAAACTAATACGAATTACAATCATGAAATTCATCCTGCAGTAGAAGCAAACGAAGAGAGAAATAAAAATTTCTTTGATAAATCCATCATGATTGCTACTACGCATAGTGAATGCAGAATGAATGACAAGTTTTCAGATTCCTTGTCCATACCAAGTTAGTAAATATGCTAAATTCGAAAATCACCATGAATGTTGTTAAATGTTCATTATCTATCAATATTCATAAACGTTGAGATTTTTTGAAAGGTGAAGGTTTCGTTACATGTATTCCAATATCGTCAGAGACTTCTTCCTGTCAATTTTCAGAATTAATTCAAGGTATTGTATTATATTATATTATATATATTATTGTATTATATGATTATATGATCTGTACGTTTTAATTTTTGTCAGGCCAAAGTTCATATGAAAATATCAGAAAATCAACGCCAATTCAATCATCTCATTCTGCTGAAGTTATAAATACTTCCTGTAGTGACGCTAATAACAAGAGTGTTAAATTTCCTTTGAACATCATCAAATCAATAACCAAGACATTGAATTATGATGAACAGTTTGAAGGACAACAAAGTGAAGGTAAAACATAATTTCTTTCTTAATTGTTCTCATATGTACATTCTTCATTGATTCAATATTTATACTAATTATGATATTATATTTGAATCAAAATTTATAGATAAATATCTAGGTTTGGCGGTTTCATTTTTGTTTCAATGATATTGTACAACTTTTTTTAACAGGCCAAAGTTCTGATGAATCTATTATAAAATCGAAAGCAATTCTATCATCCCAATCTGTTGAAGTTGGAAATATTTCTGACCATCTTTCTAAGAAGAAGAATGTTAAATATCCTTTGAACATCATTCAATCAATAAGCAAGAAATTGAATTATGATGAACAATTTGAAGTAGAGCGAAGTAAAGGTATAACATATTTTTCATTTAATTGCTTGGATATCCAGATTCTTCATTGTTATGTTTATCAAATTTAATCTAAAAATTGTAAATTAATGCAATGATATGTTTTGCAGTTGACATTCAACAGGTTTTTAGCTGTGATTTATACTCAAGAGCAGAAATCCAAGGTTAGTTTGTTTTTTGAGGTCTGTTTGTTGTATTATTTTTATTTTATTTTATTTTATCAGAATTGCTTATAAATACTATTTTGGGTGACATAGAAATTGTCTGTATTGGACAACCTTGCATCGAATGTCAACATTGCAATGCAGAGTTATGGTATGAAGAAAGAGCTGAGAAATCAAAGAGATCAAGAGAAGTTGACTTCTCTATTTGTTGCCAGAAGGGAAAGGTACAATTTCCTTTCTTAGAAAAACCACCAAAATTGTTGGCAGCTTTATTAAATGGTGAAGATCATAGAAGCAAGCATTATAATAGCATGTTCTCTTTCACGTCCATTGGCGGGAAGATTAATTCTTCAATTAATGATGGATCTGGCCCTCTGCAATTCATTCTTAATGGACAAAATTATCACTGTATTGGGAGTTTGCTGCCAGAAAATGGATCCACTCCAAAGTTTGCACAACTTTATATTTATGATACAAAGAATGAAATGTCTCATAGAATGATGCACTTTGGGTATGTATTGTTATTATTTGCAACATATATTTTCTGATTTAATTTTTCATAAAGATGAAATTTTTTTTCTCTGTAGGACTAAGGCAAAAGAAGCAACATTTGATAAATCTTTGATATTTGATTTCACTAACATGATTGATGAACACAATGTGCTTGCTAAATCGTTTAGAAGAGTGAGAGATTTGTTAAATCATGATGGAAAATTAGATTTCACATTGAGACTATTTAGAAATCGATTCAAAGATCCTAGAGTGTACAATACACCTACATCAGATGAAGTAGCAACATTAATCGTTGGTGATATTGGTAACATGGAAGCAGGAAGAGACATAATTGTAAAAAAACATTGTGGCCAATTGAGAAGAATTCATGAAACACATACTGCATTTATTCCATTGCAATATCCTTTGATGTTTCCATATGGAGAGGATGGTTATCAAGAGGACATTCCTATTAGAGTCTCTCGCAACCGTAATGAAAATCGTAGGAGAGTTAGGATTTCGTTAAGGGAGTTCATTGCTTTAAGAATTTAGGAAAGAGTTATGGAGTTTGGCAATATACTTTATGCACGCAGGTTGTTTCAACAATTTGTGGTTGATTGTTATACCATGATTGAGGCTCAACGATTATCTTTTATACGAGAAAATCAAAAAATGATACGATATGATATTATTAATGGCTTACAAGAAGCTGTTAATAGAGGAGAGACAGATCCCTCTTCAATTGGTAAACGTGTAGTTCTACCTTCTTCTTTTACTGGTGGTATGAGGTATATGTTTAATAATTGTCAAGATGCTATGGCTATTTGTAAGAGATTTGGATATCCAGATTTGTTCATAACTATAACATGTAATGTCAATTGGCCTGAAATTCGTGATTTTGTTGTGCCCAAAGGGCTAACAGCTTCAGATAGACCTGATATTGTTTGCAGAGTTTTCAAAATGAAGCTGGATGAAATGATGACAGATTTCAAGAAAAAGAAGTTTTTTGGAACAGTTACTGCAGGTTAATAATTTTCAATAATTATCTTAAGTAAGGTCAAATTTTGAACTTATGACTTACTGTAACAAAAATTACCTTTTTTACAGACATGTATACAATAGAATTTCAAAAACGAGGTCTACCATATGCTCATATATTCTTATGGTTGGATGAAGAAAATAAGTTGCAAAATTCAAGGGATATTGATAGAGTAATAACTGTTGAATTACCTCATCCAGATTTATACCCAAAATTGTCAAAGGCTGTTGGAACTTACATGATACATGGACCATGTGGAGCTGCTAATTTCAACTCACCTTGCATGAAAGAACGTAGATGCTCTAAATTTTATCCTAAGAAATTTAGATCTACAACTTCCATTGATGAAGATGGTTATCCATGTTATAAGCGGCGTGATAATGGCCTAACTGTGCAAAAGAATGGAGTTGAACTAGGTAACAGCAGTGTTGTTCCTTATAGTCCATCTCTTTTGATGAGGTATCAAGCTCATATCAATACAGAATATTGCAACAAGTCTAATTCAATCAAATATCTTTTTAAATATGTCAACAAAGGTCCAGATAGAGCTACAATTAAGATTTCTCCTTCTGGTACAAATTCCGCAGAACCAACCATTGTTGATGAAATAAAAAATACTATGATTGTAGGTACTTATCTCCATGTGAGGCAGTGTGGAGAATCTTTGGTTTTGACATCCACCAAAGGTGGCCTACAGTTCAGAGGTTAACTTTCCATCTCCCCAATGAACAATCTATTTTGTTTAAAGATGATGATGAAGGAATTGATGTGATCTTGAGCAACCACCAAAATCTTAATACAATGTTCTTAGCTTGGTTTGAGGCTAATATGTTATATGATGAGGGAAAAACATTGACTTATGCTGAATTCCCAAGTAATTTTGTTTGGATGGCTCAACAAAGAAAATGGAAACCAAGACAGCAAGGTTGCAATATTGGAAGACTTACTTTTGTTCTACCTGGATCTGGTGAATTGTATTTCATGAGGATATTATTAACAATTCAAAAAGGTTGCACTGATTATGATAGCATCAGAACGGTTAATGGAATAACTTTCAAAACATACCAAGAGGCTTGCTATGCTTTAGGACTTCTTGCAGATGATAAAGAATTTATTGACGCAATCAAAGAAGCAAGCCATGTTGCATCTAGAAATCAATTAAGAAGGTTATTTGTATACTTATTAACCATGAATACAATGTCTAAACCAGATGTAGTATGGGAATCCACTTGGAAACTGTTGTCAGATGGAATCTTATATGAAAAGCGAAAGGACTTTAATTTACCAGGTATTTAATCTTTTTTTTTTCTTTTAACTAAATGATTGTAAGATTAATTCATGAATTATGTTTTGTAGGTCTACAAATTGCGGAAGATGAGCTACACAACTTGTGTCTTCTAAAGGTGCATGAGTTATTGATCTCAAATGGTAGATCTTTAAAAGATTATATTTGCTTACCTCAGCCAAATCTGTCAGATTCATTATTATTTCAAAATAGATTTATTATTGATGAATTGAACTATAATGAACAAGAGATGACAACACTACATTCATCACTTTTGCAATTGCTCACTGATGAGCAACGACATGTTTATGAAGAGATAATGACAGCAGTTATTTCACAAGTAGGAGGACTATTTTTCTTATCTGGTTATGGTGGAACAGGAAAAACATTTATGTGGAGAACATTGCCAGCTGCTATTAGATCAAAGAAAATGATTGTGTTTAATGTTGCTTCAAGTGGAATTGCTTTGTTGTTACTTCCTGGAGGAAAAATAGCACATTCGACGTTTTGTATACCATTGGTAATAAATGAAGAATCAACTTGCAACATAGCACAAGGAAGTCTTCGTGCTAAGTTATTGATTGAAGAAAAATTGATTATATGGGATGAAGCACCCATGATGAATAGATTTTGCTTTGAAGCATTTGATAGGACTTTGAAAGATATAATGAGACCTCAAAATGAGGAAAATAGCACTAAACCTTTTGGTGGAAGGGTCGTTGTTTTAGGAGGCGACTTTAGGCAAATCTTGTCTGTTGTAAAAAAGGGCTCAAGGTATGATGTTCTTAAATCTTCAATTAATTATTCATATCTCTGGAAAAATTGCAAAGTTTTGAAACTTACTCAGAATATGAGATTGAATACTGAAAAATGTTCGCACACTGCAAGGATATTAAAGAATTTGCAGATTGGATCTTACAAGTTGGAGATGGAAAAATGGAGTTAAATGAAAATGTCGAAGCCAATGTTGAGATACCACAAGATCTTATTCAAAATACTTCATCACCTTTACTTTCATTGGTTGAATTTGTTTATCCAGATTTTATGCATAATATGATGTCTCCTGGATTTTTTTATGATGGAGTGATACTTTGTTCTACAACTGAATGCGTAGAACAAGTAAATGATTTCATTCTTTCTAAAATACCTGGTGAAGAAATAACTTATTTCAGTTCAGATACACCTTGCAAATCTGATGAAGATCAAGAAATTCAAAGTGAGTGGTTCACATCTGAATTCTTGAATGATATAAAATGTTCTGGTATCCCTAATCATACACTTAGATTGAAAGTTGGTGTACCTGTAATGCTTTTAAGAAATCTTGATCAAGCAAACGGTTTGTGTAATGGAACAAGATTGCAAGTGAACAGTCTAGGCAAAAATGTTATTTCTGCAACAGTGATTACAGGAAAGAATGTTGGGGATAAAATTTTTATAACAAGAATGGATCTTATGCCTTCTGACTCCGGACTTCCTTTCAAATTTCAAAGAAGACAATTTCCCATTTCTTTGTGCTTTGCAATGACAATCAATAAAAGTCAAGGACAATCACTGTCTAAAGTTGGACTTTATCTACCGCATCCAGTATTTACACATGGACAGTTATATGTGGCTATTTCTAGAGTAAAGTCGGAGAAAGGATTGAAAATCCTTATTCTAAATGAAGACGAAGATCTATCCACGATAACTAAAATTTTTGTTTATAAAGAGATTTTTGAAAATCTTTAGACGAAACATTTTTCAAATATTTTTCATATCTATTAAATTTAAGTGTAATATTTTACTCATTACAATTAACTTTATTATTTTTTGTTCAATCTAATACAGGTTCATCATATACTTATATTAATTATTCTTTTTCCTAATACATATTAAATGATATTTCAAGTTATTAATTCTTCTTTTCTCCTAAATACATATTAAATGATATTTCAGGCAATCCCGTGTGTTGCACGGGTATCAAAACTAGTAAAAGGTACATAACTCCATCACCAGTTGGGTTTGTCAGATTCGTGCGACTTCTTTGCCCATTTCATGTACTGATTTTAGTGACAATCAAATGTGCTGTTAAATTCTACGTCCGAATGCAGAAGAACTATACCTGGCAAGGCTTTACCAGTGGAATCATCCATAGACTTTAATGTATATCTATTTATTTGAAATTGGATTATTCGATTTTGGAGCAGTTTGATGTCACACAATTGGATAAGGATAATTGAGTCTAGTTATATTTGGTGACGGTTGAAGATCGGTATTATAATTAATACTAAAATAATAAATAGTAACATAGGTAAAATTACTAATAATGATAATAACATGAATGGTTGTGAC
This sequence comes from Lablab purpureus, assembly GCA_030347555.1. NCBI lineage: Eukaryota > Viridiplantae > Streptophyta > Magnoliopsida > Fabales > Fabaceae > Lablab > Lablab purpureus. Next base: position 16,444,140 of record CM059255.1, read on the forward strand.
ATATAAAATATGGAGATGATAAGGGCGAAGTGAACAAAATGGAAAGAAGATGAAGATGACGTGTTACCCATGTCTTATCTTAAGTTATGTGAATAATGCATGTAGGAAACATGGGTAGAATAAGTAAAATGAAATAGTTTGGTTTTCTATAAGGTAATTCTTTTTGCATCTTCTTTTATTTCTATATGCATCTTACAAGGGGTGGGTACGAAACTATTCCACCCATAATTATAATCGTTGTTGTTTTTATTGTTATCCTTTATTATTATTCGGATTGTCATTATTGTTCGTTAATGAAAAAAAAGAAAAAGAATCACAATTAAAAATAATAATAAAAATATGAAAAACATTATCTGGATTATGTATTTAAAAGTGTCTCCCTATTGTATGAAAAAAATATGTAATTTGAATTGTATAATTAAAAAGTATGTAATTTGAAAGAAGAAAAATTCATAAACTTTTTTTTAAAAAGAATAATTTAAAAAAATTATATGATTAGAAGATCTTTATGAATTGCGTAATTAAAAAATAATTTCTTTTGAATTGTTTAATTTAAAAATAAATATTTTATGAAAATATGATTTTTATATTATAAAATTTTGAAAAAAAATTCTAAATGGTGTAAAAGGTTAATATATTACCTTAACCACAATTTGGACTTTTTTGTTAAAGTTTTCTTTTCATGAAACATCATTTTAAAATAATTTTATTATTTATTTCAATCTTTTAAATGATAAAAGAATGAATAATTTAAAACTCTTAAAACTATCTTCTTTAATAAAATAAAATTTGTCACCGTGAATCAAATATAAATTTGCCTTTATTTCTTTTAAAATGTCTAAAAAGTAATTATTAATTTGTTTTTTATCATAACACATTTTTAAACATGCAACTAAAACAAACTATTATCGGAAACTATAATTTATATTTATAATTTGTCTCAATGAAAGGTGTTGTATTGTCTTGTTTAAAACACGATTATGAATAATCTGACAAAGAAAAAGGATTGTAATAGCTGCATGAACAATGGCATAACCGGTCACATTAATTGTATATTATTGCCCTGAATGCGATGATGTCATAGTTTTGACCTTTCTTCCTCTTCCATTCCTGTGCCGGCGGAACTACCAGAATGGGCTGCGCCTGCACGCCCTTCTCCGCCTCTCTCTTCACTTTTCTTCCATTTCGCCACCGCCTTCCACCGTCTCCGCCACATTACGCTGCTGCCGTCCCCTTTCGTCCCAAACAACAAACCCTTTCTCATACTTCTCGCCTTTCGGCCCTTCCTCTGTTATCCCATGGCAGCGGAAACAACAACAACGGTGTTAGTTGGGGTAACCCCTTTGATTCCAACGATTCAGATTCAAATTCAAATTCTCATGGCATACTTTTCCTTTCCTTGCTATGCTCTTCTCCCGCATGTTTCTTCTGCCACCTCCTTGTGGTTAAACTTGCAAATGCCAAAACCTGGTCTTCCTCTACTGACAAAGAGCTGTTGTCCGAACCCGTTTGGGAAGTCAAAGGTGGCAAGTGGACCAGGCTTGTTCCTGACTCCACCAACGGTGCCTTTGTCCCCGCACACCGGGGTTGTTGTCGAAGTTACAATCCCTCAAGCCTTCACAATTTGGAACCTTCGTGTGGCTCAAGTGCAGGGACATCTTCACGCGGTCGATGCTTCCAGAGGGTTTTCCCGAGAGTGTGACTAGTGATTACTTGGAGTATTCTCTGTGGAGAGCAGTTCAGGGTGTAGCTTGCCAGGTTAGTGGGGTTCTGGCGACACAATCGTTGCTTTATGCTGTTGGATTGGGCAAAGGGGCTATTCCAACTGCTGTTGCCAATTGGGTGCTCAAGGATGGAATTGGGTACCTCAGTAAGATCATGTTGTCAAACTTTGGTCGCCATTTTGATGTTAACCCCAAAGGCTGGAGATTGTTTGCTGACCTTCTTGAAAATGCTGCCTTTGGTTTGGAGATGTGTACTCCTGCTTTCCCTCAGTTTTTTGTGCTCGTTGGTGCTGTGTGGCTGGGGCCTCTCGCTCTGCTGCTTCACTGATTCAGGTGATGCCAGTTTTTAGTGTATGAAGGTTTTGCTATGTCTTCCAAGTCTTTTTGTTTTACTGTGGAAGAGAGAGCTTTTGGCCGTTTTGGTTTAAGTAACAGTAATGCACATTGAAATCAAGTGTTGAAATATTATAATGATAATTATAGAGAATTAGGTATAGGATGAATTTCCTTATGTGTATTTCACATAGGGTTGTGTGTTTATTTATAACGGAGATACAAGAGATGGGTTGAGCCCATTATACTAGAATAACAAATAACAAATCCTCGATATTCTAACACTCTCCCTCAAGCTGGAACATATAAATTGTATGATCCAAACTTGTTACAAATATAATCAATTCTAGGTCCTCGTAATGACTTAGTAAAAACATCTGCTAATTATCATTAGAATTAACAAACTTAGTCTTAATCTCTCCAGATACTATTTTCTCTCTGATGAAATGACAATCAATCTCTATGTGTTTGGTACTTTCATGAAAGACAGGATTCGAACTGATGTGAAGGACAACTTGATTGTCACATATGAGTGTCATTTGAGTAACTTCTCCAAATTGTAACTCCTTGAGTAGCTGTTTAAGCCAAATAAGCTCGCATGTAGCTGATGCCAAAGATCTGTATTCTGTTTCTGCACTTGATCTTGCCACAACACTTTGTTTCTTACTCTTCCAGGAGATTAAATTATCACCAATGAAAACACAATATCCAAAGGTGGATCTCCTATCAACAGGAGATCCTGCCCAATCCGCCCAATCCGCATCTGAGTAGGCAATAACTTTGGTATGATTATTGTGTAGAAATGTCTGGACGAGTGACTGTAAGGTAGTTCAATTTCCCAACTAATCTTCTATACTTTTCAGGATTTGAGAAGGGCTCCCCCTGATTAGGTAGAAGCTTGACATTAGGATCCATCGGTGTGTCAGTAGATTTTGGAGGACGGCCATGTAAAGCATAACACATTTCTTTTACATGACCGTATCTGTGACAATGAGCACACCGAGGACATCATTTTTTCTGTTTCTGAGGACAATGGCGGTTGTCATGTTGAGAGACCACATAATGATCACCGTCAAATTTGTCAACAGGGAGATGCATATTGACAGCCGGAAAGGACGCCGGACGCGCCTCCACGCGCGGTGGCTCCGGCGCGTCCCTACTCCAATGGCGGTGATTTCGACGGCGTTGGACTCGCCTGGCTCAGACGAAGCTGTCTGTGGTGTCAGTGGGCGAAACCGAGACGACAACGACGGTGCAGTAGAGGAAATTGTTCACCAGGAGGCAGGGATCTAACCTAGCTCTAGATACCATATTAAGAAGTGGACTTTAAGCCTAACTCAACCCCACAAAATCGGCTTGTAAGGTGAGGTTTGCACTCACTTATATAGACTAAATTGACTTAATCTCTAGTTGATGTGGGATCTCTAACACACCCCCTCATGCCGAGGACTGGACATCTCGACCGTGAGACTATAGATTTATGGGTGGTCCAATATCGGTTCGATAGCGGGTGGCCTAACAACCTTGCTAGGATGAACTTATATGGCTCTGATGCCATATAGAAAATTAGGTATAGGATGAATTTCCTAATGTGTATTTCACACAGGGTTGTGTGTTTATTTATAACACAAATACAAGAGATGTGAGCCCGTTATACTAGAATAACAAATCCTAGATATTCTAAGAATAATGACGTGCATAAAGTGCTTACCTTTTGATTTTGTTTCTAATTTGATTTTGTTTCTAATTATGTGAATGATTCAAGATAGTTATTACAATGTTATGATTTGCTATTCGAATTGTGCAATTTGAAATAATTTTGATTTGGCTAGTCAGAAATTTGTATCATTTGATACGAACAATTTGCAATGTTTTCGAAGTTTATGTTTTTTTTGTCTAGATAGTGTTGGTCAAGCCGGTGTGATGTGTATAATCTGTACCTTACATGATGATTCAATTTCAATCACTCTACTGTGAGTATCAGTTAAAAAAATTTGAACAAATATAAAGCATTGAAACTAAGTGTTCAAGTATAGCAATGATAGGTATGTATGAAGTGATTCATCTGTTTGTTCTAGCTTACGGAGTTGGTCATTTCTTGCTGCTATGCGAGATTGATAACTATCATTGAAAGTTTGAACTGATTTTTTCTTCACATGCTTCTACCAGGAGCTGTTTCTTTGCTGGTTTTGCTGCTCAAAGGAATTTTGTTGAGGTGAAAAATAGATACTTTCTTGAATAAGTAGTAGTTGGGTAAAAAAAAGTCAGATTAGATTCACTTAAATAATTTTATTTTTAAGAAGATTTTTTTATAAGTTTTAAAAAATCCACATTGAATAATACAAAAAATAGAAAACTGCAAAATTACTATTAAATTAAGAATTTGATTTAAGTATTGATACCACAATACATTGTGTTATTTAGTTATAATCTATTGAGTTCTCATATGAGTGAATTGTAGTGTCAACACCTTTATTTTTCTTTTATTCATATTTAAATTATTCAATACAATATAATATATTATGCCAAATATTTTATAAAATATAAATAATTTGAATTATTTAAACATTCTAACAAAAATTCCATTCTCTAATACATAAAAGTTAAAACTTATTTTTCAATCAATATTTAATTTATTTATATTGTGAATTAAAGTATGAGTAAAAAAAATAAAAAATAATGTATTATAATTGTTGTATAAGGAAGGAAAATATCCATCTTTCACTCTTAATAAATCTTTTATAAAATATATACGAAAATAAGAAGAAAATAATATGTTTAATTAAATAAAGAAAAGTAATATGTTTAATTCAATAAAGATAATGTAATTTATAGTATTTTATAAGATATAAATAATTTGAGTTATTTAAACATTCTAACAAAAATTTCATTCTCTAATATATAAAAAATGTTGCATTGAATTGATTATTACTCAAAATCTCACATAAAATAATATAAATAATATAAAAGTAAAACTTTATTATAAAAATAGGAAGTTAGATTTAAATATTATCATGTTATAAAGGTAATTTGAATATAACTTATTGAAGAATTTTTCAATAACTCATTGGATATGCAGTTCGAAAATTGTTATGTATAAATACTGTTAATGCATATTTTATATTTCAAGCTTTCAAAGGATTGCACATGAATGTTTGGTATAAAAATGTTTATGGGAATATTTGAGATACCATATTGTTGTTATATTTAAAATTAAGATAATATTAATTATTTGTTGTCAAGTTATAACGTATTTTTCAGTCAATATTTAATTTATTTATATTTGTGCATTTATTATGAAGTATGAGTAAAAGAGCATAATGTATTATAATTGTTGTATAAGAAAAGAAAAATATCCATCTTTCACTCTTAATAAATCTCTAATAAAATATATACAAAAATAAGGAGAAAGTAATATGTCTAATTAAATGAAGAAAAAGTAATATGTTTAATTAAATAAAGAAAATGTATTTTATAGTTTTTTATAAGATATAAATAATTTGAGTTATATAAACATTCTAACAAAAATTCCATTTTCTAATACACAAAAGTTAAAACTTATTTTTCAATCAATATTTAATTTATTTATATTTGTGCATTTATTATGAAGTATGAGTGAAAAAAGATAAAAGATATGTATTATAATTGTTGTGTAAGGAAGGAAAAATATTCATCTTTCACTCTTAATAAATCTCTTATAAAATATATACGAAAATAAGGAGAAAGTACTATGTTTAATTAAATAAAGAAAAGTAATATGTTTAATTCAATAAAGATAACGTAATTTATAGTATTTTAGAAGATATAAATAATTTGACTTATGTAAACATTCTAACAAAAATTCTGCTCTCTAATACATAAAAAATTATGTATTGCATTGATTATTACTCAAAATCCCACATTAAATAATATAAATAATATAAAAGTAAAATTTTATTATAAAATAAGAAGTTAAATTTAAATATTATCATGAAAAATTGGGTTTTTTTTTTAAAACAAAAAGTACGGATTGAAAATAAAATATAAAATTCCAAATTATAAAAAATTGAATTTTTTTTTGTAAAACAAAAGTACGGATCGAAAAGAAAATTTCAATTTCAAAATTACGAAAAATAGAGTTTTTTTGTGTAAAACAACAGTACGGATCGAAAAGAAAATTTGAATTTCTAAATCACGAAAAATTGTGTTTTTTTTGTAAAACAAACGTACGGATTGAGAATAAAATATAAATTTCCAAATTATGAAAAATTGAGTTTTTTTTTAAAACAAAAGTACGGATCGAAAATCAAATATAAATTTTCAAATTATGAAAAATTGATTTTTTTTGTAAAACAAAAGCACGGATCGAAAAGAAAATTTAAATTTCGAAATTACGAAAAATTGATTTTTTTGTGTAAAACAAAAGTACGGATTGAAAATAAAATTTGAATTTTCAAATTACGAAAAATTGAGTTTTTTTGTATAAAACAAAAGTACGAATCGAAAATAAAATTTGAATTTCCAAATTACAGACAATTGAGTTTTTTTGTGTGAAACAAAAGTACGGATTAAGAATAAAATATAAATGTCCAAATTATTAAATATTGAGTTTTTTTTTGTAAAACAAAAGTAGGGATTCAAAATAAAATATAAATTTCGAAATTACGAAAAATTGAGTTTTTTTGGGTAAACAAAAGTACGTATCGAAAATAAAATTTGAATTTCCAAATTATGAAAAATTGAGTTCTTTTGTGTAAAACAAAAGTACGGATCGAGAATAAAACATAAAATTCCAAATTATGAAAAATTGAGTTTTTTTTGTGTAAAATAAAAGTACAGATTGAAAATAAAATTTAAATTTCGAAATTACGAAAATTTGAGTTTTTTTGTGTAAAATAAAAGTACGGATCGAGAATAAAATATAAATATCCAAATTATGTCAAATTGAGTTTTTTTTTGTAAAACAAAAGTAGGGATCGAAAATAAAATATAAAATTCAAAATTATGAAAAATTGAGTTTTTTTTGTAAAACAAAAGCACGGATGGAAAATAAAATATAAATTTCCAAACTATGAAAAATTGATTTTTTTTTGTAAAACAAAAGTATGGATCAAAATTAAAATTAAAATTTCGAAATTATGAAAAATAGAGTTTTTTTTGTGTAAAACAAAAGTACGGATCGAAAATAAAATTTGAATTTCCAAATTACAAACAATTGGGTTTTTTTTGTGTGAAACAAACATACGGATCAAGAAGAAAATATAAATATCCAAATTATTAAAAATTGAGTTTTTTTTTGTAAAACAAAATTAGGGAATCAAAATAAAATGTAAATTTCGAAATTACAAAAAATTGAGTTTTTTTGGGTAAAACAAAAGTATGTATCGATAATAAAATATAAATTTCCAAATTATGAAAAATTGAGTTTCTTTTTTGTAAAACAAAAGTACGGATCGAAAATAAATTATAAATTTCCAAATTATGAGAAATTGATTTGTTTTTGTAAAACAAAAGTACAGATCGAAAATAAAATATAAATTTCCAAATGATGAAAAATTGATTTTTGTTTGCAAAAAAAATGTATGGATCGAGAATAAAATATAAATTTGAAAATTACGAAAAATTAAGTTTTTTGTGTGTAAAACTAAGGTACAGATCGAAAACAAAATTTGAATTTCCAAATTATGAAAAATTGAGTTTTTTTTGTAAAACAAAAGTAGGAAACGAAAATAAAATATAAATTTCCAAATTATGAAAAATAGATTTTTTTTTGTAAAACAAAAGTACAGATTGAAAATAAAATTTAAATTTCGAAATTACGAAAAATAGAGTTTTTTTTGTGTAAAACAAAAGTACGAATTGAGAATAAAATATAAAATTCCAAATTATGAAAAATTGAGTTTGTTTTGTAAAACAAAAATACGGATTCAAAATAAAATATAAATTTCGAAATTACGAAAAATGAAGTTTTTATGCGTAAAACAAAAATACATATCGAGAATAAAATATAAATTTTCAAATTACAAAAAATTGAGTATTTTTTTTGTAAAACAAAAGTACGGATCCAAAATAAAATTTAAATTTTCAAATTACGAAAAATTGAGTTTTTTTTGTGTAAAACAAAAGTACGGATCGAAAATAAATATAAATTTCTAAATGATGAAAAATTGAGGTTTTTTTTTTGCAAAAAAATGTACGGATCCAGAATAAAATATAAATTTGAAAAATATTAAAAAATTGAGTTTTTTTCTGTGTAAAACTAAAGTACAGATCGAGAAAAAAATTTAAATTTCCAAGTTATGAAAAATTGAGTTCTTTTTTGTAAAACAAAAGTAGGAAACAAAAATAAAATATAAATTTCCAAATTATGAAAAATTGATTTTTTTTTAAAACAAAAGTACGGATCGAAAATAAAATTTAAATTTTGAAATTACGAAAAATAGAGTTTTTTTTTTGGTTTCAAACAAAAGTACGGATGGAAAAGAAAATTTCAATTTCCAAATTACGAAAAATTCAATTTTTTTTTTGTAGAACAAAAGTAAGGATCGAGAATGAAATATAAATTTCCAAATTATGAAAAATTGATTTTTTTTAAAACAAAAGTATGGATCGAGAATAAAATATAGAATTCCAAATTATGAAAAATTGAGTTTTATTTTGTAAAACAAAAGTACGATCAAGAATAAAATATAAATTTCATAAATACGAAAAATTGAGTTTTTTTGTGTAAAACAAAAGTATGGATCGAAAATAAAATTTGAATTTCCAAATACTGAAAAATTGATTTTTTTTTGTAAAATATCGAAAATAAAATATAAATTTCCAAATTATGAAAAAGTGATTTTTTTTTGCAAAACAAAAGTACGGATCGAAAATTAAATTTAAATTTCAAAATTACAAAAAATAGAGTTTTTTTTGTGTAAAACAAAAGTATGGATCGAAATTAAAATTTGAATTTCCGTATTTGTAAGGCGCAGAAATATATCAAGAAGGGGGATGAATTGATATATGAATTCATTTCAAAACTGTCAAGTTTCAGAATTTTCTGATGCAGTTCAGATCAAAATAGTTGACTGTTTTTGGAGAAATAGTCGATTAGTTCTATCAGACAGATATTAAAGATGATAAAAGATGAGAAAGAAAGCACAAGAATTTATACTGGTTCACTCTTTTTCAAGAGCTACATCCAGTTTTCGATCTGTAACACTAACAGATCTCAAATCACTAAAATTATCAAGTCTTTACAAGAACCCCTCTTCTAAAGACTACAAAAACAAAAAAAGATTAAATTCTAAACCCTATAGAATCTGATCTTAATCCCAGACTCACACCAAGTCTGATGTGATCACCCCAATCACAAGAAACTGGTTTCGTAACCCCACAAAGTAATCTCAACACAGAGAACAAAAACAATACAGAAAAATGTTGATCAAGACTCTCTTCTTGATCCTTCCTAAAACTGAAACTTTCAAAGATGTGTAAGCAAGCTTTTCTTGATCCTCTCGTATCTGTTCTTTGGCTATTCTTTCAGTATTCGCTCACACTTTGAGTCTTCTTTGAGACTTGTATTTATAGACAAAGAGAAGAGCTTCAACAGGCGTTGTTATGTTGTTTTCTGCATACTGAAAGGCCTGGAACGAAATAGTCGACTAAACAGTGATACAGTTAGCTATTTTAATTAACACCACATTCCTGACATATTAATGAAAATAGTCAACTAATATAGCAGAATTAGTTGACTAATTGACGATTAATAAAAATAGCAGTCTGTTATATCAGAATTAGCTAACTAATAACAGATAATCTAACATCTTTTCAAAGCTGCATAATCATCCATTAAACACCAAAGATCCAACAACATCATCAAATCAAAATCATCAACAAACTCCCCCTATTTGATGATGGCAACCTGCAAAACCTGTGGAAATCAAAGAGAATAGATGGAAGATTAGCTCCCCCTTTGACATTAGCAAATAGGTGCAGATATAAGCAGGTTATATAAGCAGATTATATAATGCAGAAAACATGAGTGCAAGTTATATTACAGACCAAATAATTGTTCAGAAATCAACAGCATAAATGCGAAAATAGTAAAGGCCGAAACAGTAGAGATTAAGCTTCATCATCATCTTCATCATCCTCATCCTCATCATCATCTTCATCAGCAGCATCCTCATCCATGGCAGCAGTATTTGCATAGGTTCTTTCAAAGCTCTCAACTGAAACTTGAATTTCAGCAAGTTGCTGCTGTATGAGCTCAATTTCATAATCAATATTGGAGAACCTAGCAACCATGGTTTCATGGGTATTTCTCTACATAGAAACAAGAACATTTAGTCGTGAAATTAACATCCTTTCAAATTCAGACATTGGAATGCCTTGGTATGCAGGAGGTGCTGTATAGGGAATCATCTGGTATGCAGAAAAGTCTTGTGGATTCCCTGATGAAGTATCAACATTGATAGATGATCTTGGTGCAGAGGAGGAAGATCCAGCTTCAAAAATCCACTCATCATTAACCTTTGACAAACCCATTTTCCTAAGATAGTAGTTGTCAAAGAGATGCTTATGATTGATAATTTTGGTAGTTTCTCCTTCAGTTGGAATGTTGAAGTGGTCCAGTATCTTTGAGATGAAGATAGCATAGGGGAGCCTGTGATCATTAAGACGTTTGGCCTTGAACATGTGTCCTTTGATGACATATACCCAGTTCACTTTGATGTTATTCTTCATGCGGTGAATCAAAGCCAAGTCTTCTTCCATAAGCTGAGCATGATTACTCCCCATGGGTATGAGTTGCCAAGCAATAATGAAAGCAAGTAATCTCTCATGACGTTTTATCTTACCCACATTGAATTTCTGAACAGCTTCATCTGAATTTCGCATGCAGGATTTGAATGCATAGTCCTTGTTGAAGTCAGGCACAGAAGAGGTATTCCCTTTGCTTATCTTCACACCTTCATTCTTCAGCCCAGCTAGCCTTCTCCATAAGGAGTTATCAATCCTTATTGCTCTTCCCTTTACTTGAGAGACCAGCATATTGTTCTCTGCTTTCAAGTTAGCATAGAAAAGCTTAATTAAATCACTGTAAAAGTTACCTTCCATCTCCACAAACTGCCTCAGCCCATGAGTTTGAAGGGCATTCTTAACAAAAATCAGATTTTCGTTGTTCAACCAGTTGAACTTCAGAATTTTTGGTATGAGCACCAGCTTTCTCTGCATTTTTAGCTCCAAAGACTCAATGATTTCATTGCCTTCTTCACGTTCAGATTCAGTTTCTTCTTCTGAATCATTCTCTTCAGCAAGCACAGGAGGAGGGATCTTCACACGAACCTTATATCTCTTAGAAAATTTTCCCACAGCTGGGCTAGAAGATCCAGCAGCAGGAGAGCCAGAGGTTGATCCTCTGTTTCTATTATGAGTTTGTCTAACTGGAGTTTGTGAAGTGTGTGTAGGCATTCAAATTCTGGATGACCTTCTCAGCCTTTGAAATGCATTTGCTAGAGATGCATCTGAATCATCATCACTTTCAATTAAGAAGTACTCATTATTAGACATTTTGATGAGAAAATGCAGAAATTGTGTGATGCACAGAGATGATATGTAATATGCAGAAGAATCAGACTTATATAGAGGGATTGAGAAGCTTGGTCAAATGAATATTAAATGTGAATATTTTGAACAGATATGCACTCAATCACAGATGCTCATGGTCAGAAAATACAGAAGGAATTGTTGGCATATTTCAAGTCCAGAGTTTTATGGACACCTACAGTTTTGATGATGAAGTTTTTAGGAAGTTTCAATCAACATTAAAGACTTGTGCCATCTCATAAAGGAAGATTGCTTGATAAGAAAGGAAAGGCATAAAGAGCTTTCAAAGCTTTCAAGAGAGAAGATTGATGAAGATTTTCTCAACAGCTGAAAGATCAAAGGTAGAAGGTTCTGTTTTGGGTGTTGGATAAAAAGAGTAAGTCATAAATCCCATTCAAGACCTTCCCAAACAAGAGAGCAAGGTGTTTTCTCGCAAAAGCGTTTTCTACGCTTTTAATCGATTACCATACGTGAATGTCGATTATTTAACTAAAATTTGAATAAAAATGTTTAACGAGCAAAATAATCGATTAAGTGTCTTTGATAATCGATTATATTGATTACAGGTTAATATAATCGATTATGGCCTTAATCTAATCGATTAAATCGAGACGATATTTGTTTTCCAGTTTTTAAACATGATATAATCGATTAAGCTTTTAATATAATCGATTAAATGAGTCGTTTTGCGAAATCAATTCTAAATCAACCTAAGAATGGAAACTTTGGAGCATTTTCGAATTATAAAATGAAAGAGAATGTCTTAGGTTTAACACATCCGAACAAACACAAAATATTCAAAGTGTTTCGCGCCTTAGCTTTTTCAAAGTCGCTTTCCTGCTCTCTTCAGTTTGATCAAGTCTTTGGAAGTGGTGATCATTGTGCTTAAGCTTTCTATCCAGCACATTTCAGGTGTATTCTTTTACTTGTTTTACGTAAAGGGAAAATTCATCCCTTGGATGCTGTTCTAAGGGAGGTGTTTCATCTCTTGTGTGTCAAGAGAGGTGGGTTTCATCCTCGGTGTGTACGAGGAGGTGTTTCATCCTTAGTGTGTCCGAGGAGGTGTTTCCGTTTATCTTTATTTGTTATTGCATGAATTGGTGTTTGTAATTTCATTTAAAGATAGTGGGGAAAATCATCACGGTTTGTGGTGGTTGGGAGCTGGATGTAGGATTGGCTTAATCCAGAACCAGTATAAATCTCTGTGTTCTTTCTCTTTCTCTTTATCTCTTAATTGTGGATCATTATTACAATTGCTAATCCCAACAGCGTTAATCAAAGGATTGAAAAATTCACATCCAAGTTTTTGAAAGTTTTTCAAAACACTGAAAATTTATTTAAAAGAGAAAATTTCTTTAAAAACCCAATTCACCCCCTCTTGGTTTTTACACTGCTGTCTTTATTTAACAATTGGCCTCAGAGCTGGTTTTTGAAAGTTATTCAAAAACAAGATCCTTATGGCGGACAAAAATCAAACTTTTCTTTGAAGGTGCATCTATTCATAGACCACCACTTTTACAGGTGAAAACTATCCTTTTTGGAAAAAGAGGATGGAAATTTTTCTAAGGTCTAATGATCAAGGCGTTTGGGATGCTTGTTGTAAATGGTCCATTTATTCCTATGGTTGTTGTTGAAGAAGCGCGGTACCTAAGAAGAAAGCAAATTGGAGCAAGGATGAATACAACCAAAATCAATGCGACATAAGAGCATGTAACATGATAGCATCCGCCTTAACCATTGATGAGTTTTACAGGTTATCGGATTGCACAAGCTGCAAAGGAGATGTGGGACACTCTAGAAGTCACACATGAAGGAACGGAAGAAGTGAAACGATCAAGGAAGAACACCTTGATTCGGGAATATGAAATGTTCAGTATGAGCAAAGGAGAAACCATATGCGACGTACAAAAGAGATTTACTCACATCGTAAATCATCTCAAGGCATTGGGTAAGAAATTCGATCTTGAAGAATTAAATGTCAAAATTTTGAAATCTTTGGACAGGACTTGGCAACCTAAAGTGACGGCCATCACGGAATCAAAGAACACTGTCAAACATGAACATGACAACTCTTTTCGGAAACTTCGAGAGAACATGAAATGGAACTTGGGCGCTTCAAAGGAGAAGAAGAAGAAGTCAAAAGAAAAGGTGTTGCTCTTAAGCGGAATCCCACAAAGATGAGAGTAGTGACACGGATGATGATCTTGAATGCGATGACATAAGCTTGTTTGTCAAAAAGTACAAAAAGTTCATCAAGAACAAGAACAAAGGGAATTACAAGAAAGGTAAGAAAAGCGAAAACCTAAATTCTCTTGATAATTTTAAATGCTATGGTTGTGGAAAAAGGGGACACTTGAAGTCGGATTGCCCCAACATCAAGAAGGATGAGGAAAAGGCAAAGAAATACAAGAAGCCTTTTGACAAAAAGAAAAAGAAGGCATACATCGCATGGGAAGATAATGGCGTGAGTTCTTCTAGTGCAAGTGAATCGGAGGAAGAAGCCAATATACGTCTTATGGCAAATGATGATGATGATGCCGAATCCACATGTAGCAAGGTAAGTGATTACGGCCTTCCAAATAATTATGATGATTTGCTTGAAGAGTTTTGGAATTATGTGAAAAATCTGAAAAATTAACTCTCTTTCACAATAAATTAAAAAATGACTACAAGAGTCTTGAAAAGAAAATTTCAGATTTGGAACAAGAGAAAATTGTTTTAAAGGATAATTTGGAAAATGCAAAAATCCCTTGCAAATGCAAAACAAAAATTCTGTTTGCGAAAATTGTAATGTTCTTGCTAACAAGGTTTCTTATCTTGAAACATCTCTTTCAAAAATCACGATGGGCAATAATAATTTAAACAATGTTTTGAAAGTGCAAAAAGGTTTATATGAAAAGCGAGGTCTTGGTTATAATTTCGGTATAATCATAAACCTACTAAAACTGTTTTTGTGAAAGGAGAATCGTCTAATTCAAATAAGGTTTATGAAAATTCTAATTCCTTTAAACAAAACGTTTCTACAAAGAAGTTTTATAAAAATGCGTACATACCAAGAAGAACAAATGTTCCTACATGTTTTTATTGTATGCATAAAGGTCATTCGGTTAATAGATGCAATATTAAACGTTTTAGTGTTCCTAATGGGAGATACAAATGGGTTCCCAAAGGAAAATCTGTTTCTAACCCATGAGGACCCTAATAAGTGACTTTAGGGGACCTAAATTTTATCTTATGATGCGAGGTTGGTCCCAAGTCCAAAAAGTCACTATGGTATCTTGATAGTGGTTGTTCAAGGCATATGACGGGTGATAAAAGCAAATTCAAAAGCTTCAAGAAGAAAGAACAAGGTTTTGTAACCTATGGTGACAACAATAAGGGAAAAATCATTGGTAGCGGAATGGTTGGAGATTCCCTAAAGATTCATGATGTTCTTCTTGTTGATGGATTGAAGCACAATTTGCTAAGCATCAGTCAACTTTGTGATAAAGGTTTAAAGGTAACGTTTGATAGTGATCTTTGCAAAATTCATCACAAGGACTCAAGTGAAATCGCCCTCATTGGTAAGAGACATAATAACATTTATTTGGTTGATATTGATTGTGCATCTACATCGATAATCTGCCTTGTTTAGTTGCGAAAGAAGAGGATCCATGGTTATGGCATAGAAGAGCTGCTCACATTCATATGCCTCATCTAAGTAAACTCATATCTAAAGAGTTAGTGATTGGTTTACCAAAACTGGTTTTTGAAAAGAACAAACTATGTGCGGCTTGTCAAAAAGGGAAGCAAACGAAAAGTTCTTTTAAATCCAAAAATGTTGTTTCCACTTCAAAACCTTTAGAATTACGCACATGGATTTATTTGGCCCTTCTAGAACAAAAAGTTTTGGTGGCAATTATTATGCTCTTGTGATTGTTGATGATTACTCTAGATTCACTTGGACTCTTTTTCTTTCATCTAAAAGTGATGCTTTTAAAGAATTTAGAAAATTTGCCAAGGTTATTCAAAATGAAAAGGATTTAAAAATCAAGTTTTTACGAAGTGATCATGGCGGTGAATTTCAAAATATCTTTTTGAAAATTTTTGTGAAGAAAATGGAATTTCTCATAATTTCTCGGCACCAAGAACACCTCAACAAAATGGTGTGGTTGAAAGGAAAAATAGATCTTTGGAAGAACTTGCAAGAACTATGTTGAGCGAAAATAATTTACCTAAATATTTTTGGGCGATGCTAGTAAGTACCGCATGTCACGTTTTAAACGAGTTTTAATAAGACCTATTTTAAAATTAACTCCTTATGAGCTTTTCAAAGGGAGAAAACCAAATATTTCTTATTTCAAAATTTTTGGATGTAAATGTTTTGTTTTGAATAACGGAAAAAGATAGCCTTGGAAAATTTGATGCTAAATCGATGAAGCTACATTTTTAGGTTATTCTTTGCATAGTAAAGCATATAGAGTTTTTAATAAGAGGACTTTAGCTGTTGAAGAATCTATACATGTTGTCTTTGATGAATATCTAGACCTTGAGGAAACCCCTCTTGAGTCAAAAGATTCTTTGCGGATGATGAAGGAATACATCAAGAAGAAACTCCTCTTGAAAAAGCCGTTGAAGAAATCGGTTTGGATGAGAATCCTCCTCATGATGAGAGTCTACCAAAGAATGGAGACCACCTAGAAAGCGTTTCCTTGGAAAATGTCATTGGAGACATATCAACAGGTGTAAGAACAAGGAGGAACATGAATAATTTCTGCATGAATGTTGCTTTTGTTTCACGAGTTGAACCAAAGAATGTAGAAGAAGCATTAACGGATGAACATTGGTGTATTGCAATGCAAGAAGAGCTAAATCGGTTTGAAAGAAATCGGGTATGGGATTTAATTCCTAAGACTAATAATATGCAGGTCATAGGTACAAGATGGGTCTTTAGAAATAAGCTTGATGAAGATGGAAACATCACAAAGAACAAAGCAAGGCTGGTTGCAAAGGTTATAGACAAGAAGAAGGCATAGATTATGATGAAACCTATGCTCCGAGTAGCAAGACTTGAAGCTATCCAGCTTGCTTTGTTAGCATATGCCTCCATTATGGGATTCAAATTATTTCAAATGGATGTAAAAAGTGCTTTTCTAAACGGGTATATCAAGGAAGAAGTCTATGTAGAACAACCTCCAGGCTTTGAAGATTTCAAAAATCCTAATCATGTCTACAAGTTGAAGAAAGCTTTATATGGACTCAAACAAGCCCCAAGATCTTGGTATGAAAGGTTAAGTAATTTCTTACTTGAAAATAATTTTAGAAGAGGTAAAGTTGATTCTACTCTTTTTATTAAGAAATCAAAGAAACATATTCTCATTGTTCAAGTTTATGTTGATGATATTATTTTTGGATCAACTAACGATGATCTTTGCCAAGAGTTTGCTAAGAATATGCAGGGAGAGTTTGAAATGTCCATGATGGGAGAACTAAATTTCTTTCTTGGCTTGCAAATCAAACAATTAAAGAAAGGTATTTTTATATGTCAAACAAAGTATTGCAAGGAACTCTTAAAGAAGTTTGAAATGGAAAGCTCGAAAGAAGCCTCAACCCCCATGGCTACATCTTGCTATCTAGATCAAGATTTAAGCGGTAAGGCGGTAGATCAAACACGGTATCGAGGTATGATCGGATCGTTACTTTATCTTCTTGCTAGTAGACCGATATTATGCAAAGTGTGTGTGTTTGTGCTAGGTTTCAAGCCAACCCTAGAGAGTCTCACCTAAAAGCCGTTAAGAGAATCCTTAAGTATCTTAGAGGAACAACATCCTTTGGTTTATGGTACCCTTCGGGAGCCTCACCTAGTATCATAGGTTTTTCAGACTCAGATTATGGTGGTTGTAGAATAGATAGGAAGAGTACTAGTGGTACATGTCATCTTTTAGGATGTTCCTTAGTTTCATGGCATTCTAAGAAACAGGCCGGTGTTGCTCTTTCAACCACGGAGGTCGAGTATATAGCGACGAGGAGTTGTTGTGCTCAAATTACGTGGATGAAGCGAGCAATTAGAAGACTTTGATATCTTTCTAGATCATATTCCTCTTAAGTGTGATAACACTAGTGCCATTAACCTGACTAGGAACCCTATCATGCATTCTAAGACCAAGCATATAGAAATTAGACACCATTTCATTAGAGATCATATAGCTAAAGGAGATTGCATTATAGAATATATAGATACCAAACATCAACTAGGCGATATCTTCACCAAACCTTTACCTAGAGATAGATTTTATGAGCTTAGAAGAGATCTAGGGATTGTTTGTGATAAATCTATTGCTTAATTAATGTTTGTTATTGTTTTTGATGTTATTTCAGCGTTTCACGAAAATTTACGTATTTAATCGATTAAGTTTCGTGTGTTAATCGATTAAACGCGGTGTTTATGAAAATGTTTTACAATATAATCGATTACGTTTATGACATAATCGATTAAATAGCTGAGGAGCAATTTAATCGATTAAGGAATGCACATAATCGATTAAATTTCTGGGTTTTCGTTTTCTGAAAAATTTTGAAGGAAAATAATCGATTAAATGAGAATATAATCGATTAAATGCACCGTTCGTGTTTTTACGCAAATCTGATTTTCGAACGTTGGCCATGTTTTCACGTGTTTTGTCTTTTCTAAACGGCTATATTCGTTCCCAACGGATATATTTTCATTAAATCAACGTTTTATGACCCGGATTTCATTCTATAAATAGCTGGTTTGAGAATCAAAGTGACTCACTCACTCTCTCTCTCACTCTTGCTGTTTCTGCTGTTATTTGCTGTCTTGTGCGTATTTTAATTCTCTGTGTTGTCTCTGTTATTCCATTATCTTGTTGTGCAATTTCTCTTGTCTTTTATATCACCGAAATGGTCGATCAAAGAAGAAGGAAGATGCCATCAAGAAGAAAGGGCAAGGAGCCAATGACTTCTCAAGAAAGGAGACCTCCAACTCTAGGCTGGTTGGATTTCGGATGAAGATCCG
Organism: Lablab purpureus; assembly: GCA_030347555.1. Taxonomy (NCBI): domain Eukaryota; kingdom Viridiplantae; phylum Streptophyta; class Magnoliopsida; order Fabales; family Fabaceae; genus Lablab; species Lablab purpureus. Next base: position 16,462,785 of record CM059255.1, read on the forward strand.
CAAATTGCCTTTGTTAACAAGTGGAAGGATAGAAAAATTCTTACCCCTAAATTCTTGTCTTGTGAATTTTTTAGATCTCATGGTTTTCAATTTCAGGAATTTTTAGTAGGAAGTGGACTACAAAAATTTGTAGAGATGGAAGGGAATTCTACCCAGATTTGGTTAGAGTGTTCTACATGAACTTGACATCAAGAACTGCAAGTCCAAGCACCAAAGTGAAAGGTGTAAGGATCTTCCTTGATGAAGATTTGTGGAACAATGTAGCTGGTCTCTCAACTCAAGGCATAAACATCACATATGGCTTTGAGGACTTCAACAAGTTGGTAGAATTCAGAAAATTCTGCAAGGATCCTAACCTACAAGTTGAGAACTTGTATAAAGTTGGTAATGTAAAGTTAAATGAAAGAATGTTGCATTATGTTATTGTTTGGATTTTAGTTGCAAGAGGCACTAATCATGCCCAACTTACTAAGGAAGACATTCTTCTAATGTATGGATTCCTTAATAATGTGAGCATAGATTGGCCCTCAATTATCCTTGATAATATGTTTAAAGCCATTAGGCTTTCCTCTTTTGCATTACCCTATGCTGTGTTTGTTTCTAAGATTCTAGAATACAAAGGTGTTGATCTTGAAGGGGAGAATAAACAGATTTTGCTAAGCAATAGCAAGATTGGTAAAAATGTTCTAAGGCATATGGGCCTCATAGAACAAGGCAACGAGGTTTACCCAAAGAGAAGAAGGAGGCTGCTGCCATGGAAGAAGATGATGAAGACCAACCTCAACCTCCACCTCAATTTCAACCTCAACCGGGATCGGTGGAGGAGCTTCTCATATCAAGAATGGATTCTATGATGAATCTTCACTCCAAGGAATTTCAAGGCCTTTCTCATCAACTCTCAAGGCTTAATAGAAGGATGTATAGAGTTGAAAGAAAGATGGAAATTGAAGAATTATCTCCTGAAGAAGATAATACAACATCCTCAAGAGGCAAACAGCCAGCAAATGTTGAGGAAGATGAAGAAGATAGTGAAGAAACTGAATAGGCTACAAGTTCACTTTTCCTTAACTTGTTCTTCATTATTTTCCAAATGTTTTTTTTTTTTCTCTCTATTATTTTCTGTGTATTAATTTGCTTCTGCTGTAATTATCTCTGAAAATGTAATATTTTTGAAAATGATAAAAATAAAGGGGGAGAAAATATTTGTCTTGATTGAAAATCTGTCTAGTTAATATAGCTTTTAAGAAAATTAATTTCAAGGGAACTTTAGGAAATAATTCAAATAAGTGCCTTATATAGCTTAAACAATTAAGAGCATAGTTTAAGGGGGAGCTTTTAGAAATTATTTCCACTCATTAATTCCTTGAAATCTCTTTCTCAAAATTCAAATTGAAACTTAAATGCTATATGATCGCCTATTTTATTTCCTTTGTGGACTAATATTTATGATGGAGATATCCATACATTATTTTCAAGATTTTCAGGATATTATCACAAGTCTCTAGGTTTCTTTTTATCATCATCAAAAGGGGAGATTGTTGGCATATTTGAAGTCCAGAGTTTTATGGACACCTACGGTTTGATGATGAAGTTTTTAGGAAGTTTCAATCAACATTAAAGACTTGTGCCATCTCATAAAGGAAGATTGCTTGATAAGAAAGGAAAGGCATAAAGAGCTTTCAAAGCTTTCAAGAGAGAAGATTGATGAAGATTTTCTCAACAGCTGAAAGATCAAAGGTAGAAGGTTCTGTTTTGGGTGTTGGATAAAAAGAGTAAGTCATAAATCCCATTCAAGACCTTCCCAAACAAGAGAGCAAGGTGTTTTCTCGCAAAAACGTTTTTCTACGCTTTTAATCGATTACCATACGTAGATAATCGATTATTTAACTTAAAATTTGAATAAAAATGTTTAACGAGCAAAATAATCGATTAAGTGTCTTTGATAATCGATTATATTGATTACGGGTTAATATAATCGATTATGGCCTTAATCTAATCGATTAAATCGAGACGTATTTGTTTTCCAGTTTTTAAACATGATATAATCGATTAAGCTTTTAATATAATCGATTAAATGAGTCGCTTTTGCGAAATCATTCCAAATCAACCTAAGAATGGAAACTTTGGAGCATTTTCGAATTATAAAATGAAAGAGAATGTCTTAGGTTTAACACATCCGAAAAAACACAAAACATTCAAAGTGTTTCGCGCCTTAGCTTTTTCAAAGCCGCTTTCTGCTCTCTTCGGTTTGATCAAGTCTTTGGAAGTGGTGATCATTGTGCTTAAGCTTTCTATCCAGCACATTTCAGGTGTATTCTTTTACTTGTTTTACGTAAGGGAAAATTCATCCCTTGGATCTGTTCTAAGGGAGGTGTTTCATCTCTTGTGTGTCAAGAGAGGTGTTTCATCCTCAGTGTGTCTGAGGAGGTGTTTCATCCTTAGTGTGTCTGAGGAGGTGTTTCCGTTTATCTTTATTTGTTATTGCATGAATTGGTGTTTGTAATTTCATTTAAAGATAGTGGGGAAAATCATCACGGATTTGTGGTGGTTGGGAACTGGATGTAGGATTGGCTTAATCCGAACCAGTATAAATCTCTGTGTTCTTTCTCTTTCTCTTTATCTCTTAATTGTGGATCATTATTACAATTGCTAATCCCAACAAATGTTAATCAAAGGATTGGAAAATTCACATCCAAGTTTTTGAAAGTTTTTCAAAACCTGAAAATTTATTTAAAAGAGAAAATTTCTTTAAAAACCCAATTCACCCCCCCTCTTGGTTTTTACACTGCCGTCTTTATTTAACAGGAATATGTTGAGAAATGGAAGTTCAGTTTTGCAAAACCAATAAAGCATACTCACATGCATCTATTACTGTTTCAGCTTTGAATATTAGTGGACCCAACTACGAATTTATCCTTTGACAGATTAGGTTTAGTTGGAATTGAAAGATTTAAACAGATTTGCTTGAATACCCAATTGAATTCAATTGTAGTAAATGAAATTAGTCAACTAGTCAAAGCAATTAATAGACTATTCTGACAAAAATAATAGCAGTAGGCACATTTAATGAAATAAGTCAGTTATTTCATAGAAATTAATAGACTATTTTACGCAGCAGTATAGAATTTTTGTCAATTAAGTGAAATAAGTAGACTATTTCAAAGAATTAGCAAACTAAATTCTGCAACAGTATAATATTTTTGTCAGTTAAATGAAATAAGTCAACTATTTCACAGAATTAACAAACTGTTTAATGCAGCAGAAGAACAATTAAGAAAGATTATTGATGTTTAGGATTCCTAATTCATTCCTTAGTTTGAAAAACCTGTCACGACCTAGAGGCTTAGTGAAAATGTCAGCTAATTGGTCATTAGTTGAAATGAAATCAATCCTACAATCTTTCTTTTCAATGTGATCTCTTATAAAATGGTGTCTAATTTCAATATGTTTAGTTCTAGAATGCGGAATGGGATTTTTAGTTAGATTAATTGCACTGGTATTATCGCAAAGTATAGGAATATCGGAAAGATGTAAATCAAAATCACATAGCTGCTATTTTAACCAGAGAATTTGTGCAGTGCAACTTCCAGCAACAATGTATTCAGCTTCAGTTGTAGATAATGCTACACAAGCTTGTTTCTTGCTGGTCCATGATATCAAGCAATTCCCAAAGAAATGGCATGTTCCACTTGTGCTCTTTCTATCCAATTTGCAACCTGCAAAATCAGAATCAGTATATCCAACTAAATTCAGTTCATTACCAGTGGAATACCATAGCCCAACATTCACCGTTCCTTTGAGATATTTGAGAATTCGTTTTGCTGCAGTGAAATGTGATTCCTTTGGATTGACTTGAAATCTTGCACATAGGCAAACAACAAACATTATATCAGGTCTGCTAGCTGTTATATACAGCAGAGAACCATTCAATCCTTTATACATAGTTGCATCAACTGATTTTCCTTTCTCATCCATGTCAAGGTAGCAATTTGAAGACATAGGAGTAGAAGCTTCTTTGCAGATTTCCATAGTAAATTTCTTCAACAGCTCATTGCAGTATTTTGTTTGATTAATGAATGTTCCATTATGCAGTTGTTTAACCTGCAATCCTAAAAAGAAGTTCAACTCTCCCATCATGGACATCTCAAATTCACCTTTCATAGAATCTGCAAATTCTTGGCATAAAGATTGATTAGATGAACCAAAAATGATATCATCAACATAAATCTGCACTAATATGAGTTCATTATCAACTTTCTTAGTAAAAAGAGTTTTGTCAATAACTCCTCTTTTAAAGCCTTGTGATATGAGGAAAGTTGTAAGTCTTTCATACCATTGTCTAGGTGCTTGTTTGAGACCATACAAAGCCTTTTTCATTTTGTATACATGATTAGGAAGTTTAAAATCAACAAAACTAGGTGGTTGTTCAACATATACATCTTCATTAATGAAGCCATTTAGAAAAGCACTCTTGACATCCATTTGAAAAGTTTGAAACCTTTAAGACAAGCAAAAGCAAGTAACAATCTAATAGCTTCTAATCTAGCTACAGGTTCATAGGTTTCATCAAAATCAATACCTTATTCTTGGTTATAACCTTTAGCAACTAATCTAGCTTTATTCCTAGTGATTATCCCATTTTCATCAAGCTTGTTCCTAAACAGCCATTTAGTTCCTATAACATTCATGTTGTTATTTCTAGGTACAAGAAACCAAACATCATTTCTGACAAACTGATTTAATTCATCATGCATAGCAGAAATCCAGTTGTTATTAAGCAAAGCATCATTTATGTTCTTAGGTTCAATTTGAGACACAAAAGCCATGTGATTGCAGAAATCATTTAAAGAATTTCGAGTTGTAACTCCCTTTTCAACGTTTCCAATGATGTTATCCAATGACAGTCCTTTTTGAGTTCTCCAGGATTTAGACAAAACATTGTCTATTGTAGAATAGTCAACTGTTGCAGAATAGTCAATTGTTCCAGAGATATAGTCGACTGTTTCAGTTCATCTGTCAGCATCAACAAATTTTTCTGCATAATCTTCATTCTTTTATGATTTCTCAGACTTTTCATCATCTGAACCTGCAAGGGAATTACCTTCTCTCTTTTTGACATAAGAACTCATCAAATACAACATGAATTGATTCTTCTACAGTCAAATTCTTTTTGTTAAAAACACGATATGCTTTACTATGCATAGAATATCTTAAGAATATACCATCATCAGCTTTTTCATCAAACTTGCCTAAAGATGTTTTTCCATTGCTTAATATGAAACACCTGCAACCAAAAACTTTAAAGTATGCAATGCTAGGAGTTCTTCCATTCAAAAGTTCATAAGGAGTCTTATTGACAATAGGTCTTAACAATACTCTATTAAGTACATAGCAAGCTGTGGAAACTGCATCCGCCCAAAAGTACTTAGGAAGCTTAGATTCACTTAACATGGTTCTTGCACATTCTTGAAGTGTTCTATTCTTTCTTTCAACAACTCCATTTTGTTGTGGAGTTCTAGGAGCAGAAAAGTTGTGAGATATCCCATGTTTTGAGCAAAACTTTTCAAAATGAATGTTTTGAAATTCTGTTCCATGATCACTTCTCAAAGAAACAATGTTAAGATCTTTTTCATTTGAAATAATCTTGGCAAATTTCTTAAATGCATGGAAGGTTTCATCTTTGGAAGATAGAAATAATGTCCAAGTGAATCTTGAAAAATCATCAACAATGACAAGAACATATGAATTGTTACCAAGACTTACAGTTCTTGATGGACCAAAAAGATCAAGATGTAGTAGCTCAAGTGGTCTCCTTGTTGAGATGATGTTCTTTGACTCAAATGAGTTTCTTGATTGCTTTCCCTTTTGGCAATATGCACACACTTTGTCTTTCACGAATTTGACATTTGGAAGACCTCTAACTAGGCTTTTGCAGCTGATTTTGTTTAATAACTGCATGTTAATATGTCCACATCTTCTATGCCAAAGCCAACCTTCATCTTCTTTGGTCAACAAGCATATATTCTTGAGATTTGAGGATTCAATGTCCAGCATATATACATCGTTTGTTCTTCTTCCAATGTGCACAATATCTGCAGATTTACAGTTGTATATAACACAAAATTCTGCATCAAAAGTGACCTTTATACCTTTGTCACATAGTTGACTAATACTCAGCAGATTGTGTTTCAATCCTTCAACAAAAAGAACATCTTTTATCTGTGAAGAAGAGCAGTTTCCAACATCTCCAGAACCTATAATTTTACTCTTTCTATCATCTCCAAATGTAACAGAACCAGCATCATATTCCTTGAAATTTATCAGCTTTGATTTGTCACCTGTCATATGTTTAGAGCAACCACTATCTAAATACCATAAAGCTGTCTTTGCTCTTTGACAGATCTGCAAAACAAATTTAGTTTAGATATATAGGTCCCCAAAACAGGTTGGGTCCTTTAGAGTTAGGAATAGCAGATGATTTGGGTTTCCAATAGTACTCTCCTCTTGAAATGCCAAAATTTTTTATATAGCAATATCTAGATGTATGCCCAGTTTTCAAGCAATAAAAACATTTTTTAAATCTGTTATTTGTGTAAGATTTATACTTTGCAACAAGATAATATTTTGTAGACTTTCCATATCCAAGACCATTTCTGTTAGAGTATCCTATTTGAGAGTTTAGTAGTTGATTAAGTGTATTTTGTCCCAATTGAAACTTCCCTAATGTTTTTATCAGATAAGCAACTTTATCTTGGAGATTTTTGCAGTTTTCACACTTAGCATAATTGATTTTATCACATTCAGACTTATCAGATTCTATCTGGTTTTCTAGTTCCAGGACTCTGTTTTTTAGTCGACTGTTTTCATCTTTTAGTCTGCTAATCTGGTTTTCCAGTTCCAGTAATTTGTTTTCTAGCCAACTATTTAGTCCTTTTAGTCGATTAATCTGATGATCTTGCTTTCTTGCTTCATCATGCAGTTCTTTGAATGCATCTAACAAGGTGTCATAATTCTCACTAAGATCAGTTTCACAAATACTCACTTGGCTTGATGTTTCTTCATTTGCAACAAGGCACAGATTTGCTTGATTTTCAGATTCAAAATCTGAAGTAGATGACCTATTGGATTCACTTTCATCACAAGCCATGTATGCTTTCTTTCCTTTCTTGAAGTGAGGAATTCATTTCTCTTTGTCTTTTCTTTCTGAGCTTCTTTCTTTTCTTTGATTCAAGAGAGGACAATCCATCTTGACATGTCCTAGCTGCCCACAGTTAAAACAAGAGAAATTAGAGGAATTGAAATCATATTTTCTTGTGTACCTTTTCTGTTGTTCTTGAAATCTGTCTCTTGAGTTGTTCTTCCTCTTAAGAAACTTTCCAAACTTCTTTACAAGCATGGCAAATTTTGCACTATCATTTTCGTTTTCCTCTTCATCACTCTTCAAACATTCTTTGGATTTCAATGCAAGACTCTTGTTCTTCTTGTCAGAATTTTCCAGCTGATCAAGTCATTCCAGTTCATGTTCCCTCAGTTTCCCAAACAATGTAGTTGTATTCATAACAGATAAGTCCTTTGTTTCAATGATAGCAGTGACTTTTGGTTGCCAGCTTCTATTTAGGCACTTTAGAACCTTAATGTTGAGTTCTTCATCAAATTTCTTTCCCAAACCCAGCAGATGGTTAACAATATGAGTAAAGCATTTTTGCACGTCTTGGATGCTCTCTCCAGGTTGCATCCTAAACAATTCATATTCTTGAATGAGAGTGTGCTTTCTTGCTCTCTTAACTTCTGATGTACCTTCATGGGTGACTTGTAGAATATCCCACATTTCTTTTACAATTGTACATTGAGAAATCCTGAAAAACTCATCAAGATTTAAAGCAGAGGTTAGAATGTTTTTGGCCTTACTATCAAATTGAGCTTTTCTGTTTTCTGCATCAGTCTATGTTTCCCATGGTTTTTCAGTTATTGTTCCATCTTCAGCCTTCAATGTTGGAATGTATGGACCATTGATCACTGCATCCCAAACGCCTCTATCTACAGATTCAAAGAAAATCTTCATCCTTGCTTTCCAGAAGGGGTAGTTCGCTCCAACAAAGAGTGGTGGTCTGTTGGTAGATGTTCCTTCAGCAAAGGGTAGCTTATCAGCCATCTTGGATCTTTGTTGAATATCTTTCAAGTACCTACTCTGATACCAATTGTTAGGCGCAAAAATATATCAAGAAGCGGGGGGGATGAATTGATATATAAATTTATTTCAAAACTGTTAAGTTTCAGAATTTTCTGATGCAGTTCAAATCAAAATAGTTGACTGTTTTCTGAGAAATAGTCGATTAGTTCTATCAGACAGATATTAAAGATGATGAAAGATGAGAAAGAAAGCACAAGAATTTATACTGGTTCACTCTTTTTCAAGAGCTACATCCAGTTTTCGATCTGTAACACTAACAGATCTCAAATCACTAAAATTATCAAGTCTTTACAAGAACCCCTCTTCTAAAGACTACAAAAACAAAAAAAGATTAAATTCTAAACCCTATAGAATCTGATCTTAATCCCAGACTCACACCAAGTCTGATGTGATCACCCCAATCACAAGAAACAGGTTTCGTAACCCCACAAAGTAATCTCAACACAGAGAACAAAAACAATACAGAAAATGCTGATCAAGACTCTCTTCTTGATCCTTCATAAAATTGAAACTTTCAAAGATGTGTAAGCAAGCTTTTCTTGATCCTCTCTTCTCTGTTCTTTGGCTATTCTTTCAGTATTCTCTCACACTTTGAGTTTTCTTTGAGACTTGTATTTATAGACAAAGAGAAGAGCTTCAACAGGCGTTGTTATGTTGTTTTCTGCATACAGAAAGGCCTGGAACGAAATAGTCTACTAAACAGTGATACAGTTAGCTATTTTCATTAACACCACATTCCTGACATATTAATGAAAATAGTCGACTAATATAGCAGAATTAGTTGACTAATTGGCGATTAATAAAAACAGCAGATTGTTATATCAGAATTAGCTAACTAATAATAGATAATCTAACATCTTTTCAAAGTTGCATAATCATCAATTAAACACCAAAGATCCAACAACATCATCAAATCAAAATCATCAACAATATTAAATTGAGTTTTTTTGTGTAAAACAAAAGTATGGATCGAGAATAAAATATAAAATTCCAAATTATGAAAAATTGAGATTGTTTTTGTAAAACAAAAGTACGGATTCAAAATTTAATATAAATTTCGAAATTACGAAAAATGAAGTTTTTATGCGTAAAACAAAAGTATGTATCGAGAATAAAATATAAATTTTCAAATTATGAAAAATTGAGTATTTTTTTTGTAAAACAAAAGTACGGATAAAAAATAAAGTATAAATTTACAAATTATGAAAAATTGATTTTTTTTGTAAAACAAAAGTACGGATCGAAAATAAAATTTAAATTTTGAAATTACGAAAAAGAGAGTTTTTTTTGTGCAAAATAAAAGTACGGATCGAAAATAAAATTTTGCGAGTTTTTTTGTGTGAAACAAAAGTACGGATCAAGAATAAAATATAAACATCGAAATTACTAAAAATTGAGTTTTTTTTGTAAAACAAAAGTAGGGATCCAAAATAAAATATAAATTTTGAAATTACAAAAAATTGAGTTTTTTTGCATAAAACAAAAGTACGTATAGAGAATAAAATATAAATTTCCAAATTATGAAAAATTGAGTTTCTTTTCTGTAAAACAAAAGTATGGATGAAAAATAATATATCAATTTCGAAATTATTAAAAATTGAATTTATTTTGTAAAACAAAAGTACGGATCGAAAATAAAATTTAAATTTCGAAATTACGAAAAATAGAGTTTTTTTGTATAAAACAAAAGTATGGATCGAAATTAAAATTTGAATTTCCATATTAAATTGAGTTTTTTTTGTAAAACAAAAGTACGGATCGAGAATAAAATATAAAATTCCAAATTATGAAAAATTGAGTTTTTTTTGTAAAACAAAAGTACGGATTCAAAATAAAATATAAATTTTGAAATTACGAAAAATGAAGTTTTTATGCGTAAACCAAAAGTACGTATCGAGAATAAAATATGAATTTTCAAATTATGAAAAATTGAGTATTTTTTTTGTAAAACAAAAGTACGGATTGAAAATAAAATTTGAATTTCCAAATACTGAAAAATTGAGTTTTTTTTTTGTAAAAAAATTGAAAATAAAATTTGAATTTCCGAAGTATGAAAAATTGAGTTTTTCTATAAAAAAAAGTGCGGATCGAAAATAAAATATAAATTTCCAAATTATGAAAAACTGATTTTTCTTTTGTAAATCAAAAGTACGAATCGAAAATAAAATTTGAATTTCCAAATTATGAAAATTGAGTTTACTTTTTGTAAAACAAAAGTACAGATAAAAAATAAAATATAAATTTCAAAATTATGAAAAATTGATTTTTTTTTTAAAAGAAAAGTACGGATCGAAAATAAAATTTAAATTTTGAAATTACGAAAAATAGATTTTTTTTGTGTAAAACAAAAGTGCAGATCGAAAACAAAATATAAACTTTAAAATTATGAAAAATTGATTTTTTTTTGTAAAACAAAAAGTAGGGATCCAAAATAAAATATAAATTTCAAAATTATGAAACATTGAGCTTTTCGGCGTAAAAAAAAAGTACTGATCGAAAATAAAATTTAAATTTTCAAATTATGAAAATTGATTTCTTTTGTGTAAAACAAAAGTATAGATGGAAAAGAAAATTTGAATTTCCAAATTACAAAAAATGGGTTTTTTTTGTAAAACAAAAGTACCGATCGAGAATAGAATATAAATTTTGAAATTTCGAAAAATTCAATTTTTTTTTGTAAAACAAAAGTACGTATCGAGAATAAAATATAAATTTCCAAATTATGAAAAATTGAGTTTCTTTTTTGTAAAACAAAACTAGGGATGAAAAATAATATATCAATTTCGAAATTATGAAAAATTGATTTTTTTTTTGTAAAAGAAAAGTACGGATCCAAAATAAAATATAAATTTCGAAATTACGAAAAATTGAGTTTTTTGGCGTAGAATAAAAGTACGGATCGAAAATAAAATTTAAATTTTCAAATTATGAAAATTGATTTCTTTTGTGTAAAACAAAAGTACAGATCGGATACAAAATTTGAATTTCCAAATTACAAAAAATTGAGTTTTGTTTGTAAAACAAAAGTACAGATCGAGAATAGAATATAAATTTCGAAATTACAAAAAATTTGGTTTTTTTTTCTAAAACAAAAGTACGTATCGAGAATAAAATATAAATTTCGAAATTATGAAAAATTGAGTTTTTTTTTTAACACAAAAAGTAGGAATCTAAAATAAATTTTCATTTTCAAATTATTAAAAATTGATTTCTTTTGTGTAAAACAAAAGTACGGATCGAAAAGAAAATTTGAATTTCCAAATTACGAAAAATTGAGTTTTTTTTTCTAAAACAAAAGTACGGATCGAAATAAAATTTGAATTTCCGAATTATGAAAATTGAGTTTTTTTTAAACAAAACTACGGAAAAAAAATAAAATATAAATTTCAAAATTATGAAAAATTGATTTTTTTTTGTAAAACAAAAGTACGGATCGAAATAAATTTAAATTTCGAAATTACGAAAAATAGAGTTTTTTTTGTGTAAAACAAAAGTATGGATCAAAATAAAATTTGAATTTCCAAATTATGAAAAATTGAGTTTTTTTGTGTAAAACAAAAGTACGGATCGAAAATAAAATTTGTGTTAAATAAAGACGGCAGTGTAAAAACCAGTAGGGGGGGTGAATTGGATTTTTAATAAACTTTTCTCTTTTAAAAAACTTTTCAGATTTTGAAATTCTTTCAAAAACTAGGATGTGGATTTTTCTTATCCTTTGATTAAAGCGGATTGAATTAGCAATTGTTATAATGATCCACAATTAAAAGATATAGAGAAAGAGAAAGAACACAGAGATTTATACTGGTTCGGATTAAGCCAATCCTACGTCCAGTTCCCAACCACCACAAATGTGTGATGATTAACCCCACTATCTTTAAATGAAATTACAGACACCAATTCATGCAATAACAAATAAAAATAAAGGAACACCTCCTTAGACACACTAAGGATGAAAACACCTCCCCAGACACACTGAGGATGAAACCCACCTCTCTTGACACACAAGAGATGAAACACCTCCCTTAGAACCAATCCAAGGGATGAATTTTCCCATTTAAAGAAAACAGTAAAAGAATACACCTGATACGTGCTGGATAGAAAGCTTAAGCACAATAATCACCACTTCCAAAGACTTGATCAAACTGAAGAGAGCAGGAAAGCAGCTTTGAAAAAGCTAAGGCGCAGAAACACTTTGAATATTTCGTGTTTAATCAGATGTGTTTAACCTAAGACATTCTCTCTTGAAAGCTTTGAAAGCTCTTTATGCCTTTCCTTTTCTACCAAGCATCCTTCCTTTGTGAGATGGCACAAGTCTTTAATGTTGATTAAAACTTTCTAAAATTTCATCATCAAAACTTTAGGTCTTCATAAAAACTCTGGTCTTGAAATATGCCAACAATTTGAATTTCCAAATTATGAAAAATTAAGTTTTTTTTTGAAAAAAAAAGTGCGGATCGAAAATAAAATATAAATTTCTAAATTATGAAAAATTGATTTTTCTTTTGTAAATCAAAAGTAGTGATCAAAAATAAAATTTGAATTTAAAAATTACAAAAATTGAGTTTTTTTTCGTAAAAAAATGTACGGATCGAAAATAAAATACAAATTTCGAAATTATGAAAAATTGAGTTTTTTTGTGTAAAACAAAAGTATGAACCGAAAATAAAACCTAAATTTCGAAATTATGAAAAATTCAATTTTTTTGTGTAAAACAAAACTAGGAATCAAAAACAAAATATAAATTTCCAAATTATGAAAAATTGACTCTTTTTTCCAAAAATAAAAGTACGGATCGAAAATAAAATACAAATTTCGAAATTTCGAAATTACGAAAAAGTGAGTTTTTGTGTATAACAAAAGTACGGATCGAGAATAAAATATAAATTTCCAAATTATAGAAAATTAAGTTTTTTTTTGTAAAACAAAAGAACAGACCGAAAATAAAATATAAATTTTGAAATTACAAAAAATTGAATTTTTTGTGTAAAACAAAAGTACGGACCGAGAATAAAATATAAATTTCAAATTATGAAAAATTGAGTTTTCTTTTGTCAAACAAAAGTACGGATCGAAAAGAAAATATAAATTTCCAAATTATGAAAAATTGATTTTTTTTTCTAAAACAAAAGAATGGATCTAAAATAAATTGAATTTCCAAATTATGAAAAATTGAGTTTTCCTTTTGTAAAAGAAAAGTACGGATCGAGAATAAAATATAAATTTCCCAATTATGAAGAATTGATTTATTTTTGTAAAACAAAGGTATGGATCAAAAACAAAATATAAATTTCCAAATTATAATAAGTTGAATTTTTTTTTGTAAAACAAAAGTATGGATCAAAAATAAAATATAAATTTCCAAATTATGAAAAATTGTTTTTTTTGTAAAACAAAAGTACGGATCGAAAATAAAATATAAATTTCCAAGTTATGAAAAATTGTTTTTTTTTGTAAAACAAAAGTACGAATGGGAAAGAAATTTTGAATTTCGAAATTACGAAACATTGAGTTTTTTGTGTAAAACAAAAGTCCAGACCGAAAGTAAAATTTGAATTTCCAAATTACGAAAAATTGAGTTTTTATGCGTAAAACAAAACTACGTATCGAGTATACATTATAAATTTCCAAATTATGAAAAATTGATTTTTTTTTGTAAAACAAAAGTACGGATCGAAAAGAAAATATAAATTTCCAAATTATGAAAAATTGATTTTTTTTTCTAAAACAAAAGTATAGATCTAAAAAAAATTGAATTTCCAAATTATGAAAAATTGAGTTTTCTTTTTGTAAAAGAAAAGTACGGATCGAGAATAAAATATAAATTTCCCAATTATGAAGAATTGATTTATTTTTGTAAAACAAAGGTATGGATCAAAAACAAAATATAAATTTCCAAATTATAATAAGTTGAATTTTTTTTTGTAAAACAAAAGTACGGATCAAAAATAAAATATAAATTTCCAAATTATGAAAAATTGTTTTTTTTGTAAAACAAAAGTACGGATCGAAAATAAAATATAAATTTCCAAGTTATGAAAAATTGTTTTTTTTTGTAAAACAAAAGTACGGATGGGAAAGAAATTTTGAATTTTGAAATTACGAAACATTGAGTTTTTTGTGTAAAACAAAAGTCCGGACCGAAAGTAAAATTTGAATTTCCAAATTATGAAAAATTGAGTTTTTATGCGTAAAACAAAACTACGTATCGAGTATACATTATAAATTTCCAAATTATGAAAAATTGATTTTTTTTTGTAAAACAAAAGTATGGATCGAAAATAAAATATAAATTTCCAAATTATGAAAAATTGATTTTTCTTTTGTAAATCAAAAGTAGTGATTGAAAATAAAATTTAAATTTAAAAATTACAAAAATTAAGTTTTTTTTTCATAAAAAAAATATACGAATCGAAAATAAAATATAAATTTTGAAATTATGAAAAATTGTGTTTTTTTGTGTAAAACAAAAGTATGGACCGAAAATAAAACATAAATTTCGAAATTATGAAAAATTGAGTTTTTTTTGTGAAAAACAAAAGTAGGAATCGAGAACAAAATATAAATTTCTAAATTATGAAAAATTGACTTTTTTTTTTCTAAAATAAAAGTACGAACTGAAAATAAAATACAAATTTCGAAATTACGAAAAAGTGAGTTTTTTGTGTATAACAAAAGTACGGATCGAGAATAAAATATAAATTTCCAAATTATGGAAAATTGAGTTTTTTTTTGTAAAACAAAAGTACGGACCGAAAATAAAATATAAATTTTGAAATTACAAAAAATTGTAATTGAATTTTTTGTGTAAAACAAAAGTACGGAATCGAGAATAAAATATAAATTTCAAATTATGAAAAATTGAGTTTTTTTTTGTAAAACAAAAGTACGGATCGAAAATAAAATATAAATTTCCAAATTATGAAACATTGATTTTTTTTTGTGAAACAAAAGTATGGATCTAAAACAACAAATTATGAAAAATTGAGTTTTCTTTTTGTAAAAGAATAGTACGGATCGAGAATAAAATATAAATTTCCCAATTATGAAGAATTGATTTTTCTTTTGTAAAACAAAGGTATGGATCAAAAACAAAATATAAATTTCCAAATTATAATAAGTTGAATTTTTTTTTGTAAAACAAAAGTACGGATCGAAAATAAAATATAAATTTCCAAATTATGAAAAATTGTTTTTTTAAAAACAAAAGTACGGATCGAAAATAAAATATAAATTTCCAAATTATGAAAACTTGATTTTTTTTTTGTAAAACAAAAGTACGGATCGGAAAGAAAATTTGAATTTCCAAATTACGAAAAATTGAGTTTTTATGCGTAAAACAAAACTACATATTGAGAATAAATTATAAATTTCCAAATTATGAAAAATTGATTTTTTTTTGTAAAAGAAAAGTGTGGATCGAAAATAAAATATAAATTTCCAAATTATGAAAAGTTGAATTTTTTTTATAAAACAAAAGTACGGATCGAAAATAAATATACATTTCTAAATGATGAAAAATTGAGTTTTTTTGCAAAAAAATGTATAGATCGAGAATAAAATATAAATTTGAAAATTATGAAAAAATTGAGTTTTTTTCTGTGTAAAACTAATGTACGGATCGAAAACAAAATTTGAATTTCCAAATTATGACAGATTGAGTTTTTTTTTTGTGTAAAACAAAAGTAGGGATCGAAAATAAAATTTAAATTTCGAAATTACGAAAAATAGATTTTTTTTGTTTCAAACAAAAGTACGGATGGAAAACAAAATTTGAATTTCCAAATGACGAAAAATTCGGTTTTTTTTGTAAAACAAAAGTAAGGATCGAGAATAAAATATAAATTTCCAAATTATGAAAAATTGATTTTCTTTTAAAACAAAAGTATGGATCGAGAATAAAATATAGAATTCCAAATTATGAAAAATTGAGTTTTATTTTGTAAAACAAAAGTACGATCAAGAATAAAATATAAATTTCATAAATACAAAAAATTGAGTTTTTTTGTGTAAAACAAAAGTACAGATCAAAAATAAAATTTGAATTTCGAAATACTGAAAAATTGATTTTTTTTGTAAAACATCGAAAAGAAAATATAAATTTCCAAATTATGAAAAAGTAATTTTTTTTTGCAAAACAAAAGTACAGATCGAAAATTAAATTTAAATTTCGAAACTACTAAAAATAGAGTTTTTTTTGTGTAAAACAAAAGTACAGATCGAAATTAAAATTTGAATTTCCATATTAAATTGAGTTTTTTTGTGTAAAACAAAAGTATGGATCGATAATAAAATATAAAATTCCAAATTATGAAAAATTGAGATTTTTTTTGTAAAACAAAAGTACGGATTCAAAATTTAATATAAATTTTGAAATTACGAAAAATGATATTTTTATGCGTAAAACAAAAGCATCGAGAATAAAATATAGATTTTCAAATTACGAAAAATTGAGTATTTTTTTTGTAAAACAAAAGTACGGATCGAAAATAAAATATAAATTTACAAATTATGAAAAATTGATTTTTTTTTTGTAAAATAAAAGTACGGATCGAAATAAAATTTAAATTTTGAAATTACGAAAAAGAGAGTTTTTTTTTGTGCAAAATAAAAGTACGGATCGAAAATAAATTTTTTTGAGTTTTTTTGTGTGAAACAAAAGTACGAATCAAGAATAAAATATAAATATCCAAATTACTAAAAATTGAGTTTTTTTTGTAAAGCAAAAGTAGGGATCCAAAATAAAATATAAATTTCGAAATTACAAAAAATTGAGTTTTTTTGCATAAAACAAAAGTACGTATCGTGAATAAAATATGTTAAATAAAAACGGAAGTGTAAAAACGAAGAGAGGGGGTGAATTGGATTTTTAATAAACTCTTCCCTTTCAAATAAATTTCCAGATTTTAAATTACTTTTAAAAACTAGGATGCAGATTTTCCTTAATCTTTGATTAGTGCAGATTGAGTTGCAATTGTTAATATGATCCACAATAAAAAGAGATAGGGAAAGAGAAAGAACACAGAGATTTATATTGGTTCGGATTCAGCCAATCCTACGTGCAGTTCCCAACCACCACAAATGCGTGATGATCACCCCACTATCTTTAATTGAAATTACAAACACCAATTCATGCAATAACAAATAAAGATAAAGGAAACACCTCCTTAGACACACTAAGGATGAAACACCTCCCCAGACACACTGAGGATGAAACCCACCTCTCTTGACACACAAGAGATGAACACACCTCCCTTAGAACAGATCCAAGGGATGAATTTTCCCGTTAATAAAAATAGTAAAAGAATACACCTGATAACAGTGCTGGATAGAAAGCTTAAGCACAAAGATCACCACTTCCAAAGACTTGATCAAACTTGAGAGAGTAGGAAAGCGGTTTTGAAAAGCTAAGGCGCAGAAACACTTTGAATATTTGTGTTTAATCAGATGTGTTTAACCTAAGACATTCTCTTTCATTTTATAATTTGAAAATGCTCCAAAGTTTCCATTCTTAGGTTGATTTGGTATTGATTTCGCAAAAACGACTCATTTAATTGATTATATAAAAAGCTTAATCGATTATATCATGTTTAAAAACTGGAAAACTAATTTCGTCTGATATAATCGATTAGATTAAGGCCATAATCGATTATATTAACCCAAAATCAATATAATCGATTATCAAAAACACTTAATCGATTATTTAGTTTGTTAAACATTTTTAATTCAAATTTTAAGTTAAATAATTGATTATCTACGTATCATAATCGATTAAAAGCGTAGAAAAACGTTTTTTGCGAGAAAACAACTTGCTCTCTTGTTTGGGAAGGTCTTGAATGGGATTTATGACTTACTCTTTTCATCCAACACCCAAAACAGAACCTTCTACTCTTGATCCTTCAGCTCTTGATAAAATCTTTATCAATCTTCTCTCCTGAAAGCTTTAAACACTCTTTATGCCTTTCCTTTTTCTACCAAGCAACCTTCCTTTGTGAGATGGCACAAGTCTTTAATGTTGATTGGATCACTTTAAATCTTCATCATCAAAACTTTAAGACTTCATTAAAAACTGGAAGACTTCATAAACACTTGGTCTTGAAATATGCTAACAAAATATAAATTTCCAAATTATGAAAAATTGAGTTTCTTTTTGTAAAACAGAACTACGGATGGAAAATAATATATCTGTTTCGAAATTATTAAAACTTGAATTTTTTTTGTAAAACAAAAGTACTGATAAAAAAAATTTAAATTTCGAAATTACGAAAAATGGTGTTTTTTTTGTATATAACAAAAGTATGGATCGAAATTAAAATTTGAATTTCCATATTAAATTGGGTTTTTTTGTGTAAAACAAAAGTACGGATCAAGAATAAAATATAAAATTTCAAATTACGAAAAATTGAGTTTTTATTGTAAAACAAAAGTATGGATCGAAAATAAAATTTTAATTTCTGAAGTATGAAAAATTGACTTTGTTTTTTTTGAAAAAAAAGTGCGGATGAAAAATAAAATATAAATTTCCAAATTATAAAAAATTTATTTTTCTTTTGTAAATCAAAAGTACGAATCGAAAATAAAATTTGAATTTCCAAATTATGAAAAATTGAGATTATTTTTTGTAAAACAAAAGTACGGATCAAAAATAAAATATAAATTTTAAAATTATTAAAAATTGATTTCTTTTTGTAAAAGAAAAGTACGGATCGAAAATAAAATTTAAATTTCGAAATGACGAAAAATAGATATTTTTTTTGCGTAAAACAAAAGTACGGATCGAAAATAAAATATAAATTTCAAAATTATGAAAATTTTATTTTTTTTTGTAAAACAAAAAGTAGGGATCGAAAATAAAATATAAATTTCGGAATCACGAAAAATTGAGTTTTTTGACATAAAACAAAAGTACGGATCGAAAATAAAATTTAAATTTTCAAATTATGAAAATTGATTTCTTTTGTGTAAAACTAAAGTACAGATCGAATAAAAAATTTGAACTTCCAAATTATAAAAAATTGAGTTTTTTTTTGTAAAACAAAAGTACAGATCGAGAATAGAATATAAATTTCGAAATTACAAAAAATTCAGTTTTTTTTTTCTAAAACAAAAGTACGTATCGAGAATAAAATATAAATTTCCAAATTATGAAAAATGGAGTTTTTTTGTAAGACAAAAGTACAAATCTAAAATAAATTTTCATTTTCAAATTATTAAAAATTGATTTCTTTTGTGTAAAACAAAAGTACGGATCGAAAAGAAAATTTGAATTTCCAAATTACGAAAAATTGAGTTTTCTTTTTCTAAAAAAAAAGTACGAATCGAGAATAAAATATAAAATTCCAAATTACGAAAGATTGAGTTTTTTTTGTAAAACAAGAGTACGGATCGAAAATAAAATCTGATTTTTTGAATTATGAAAATTGAGTTTTTTTTTGTAAAACAAAAGTACGGATCGAGAATAAAATATAAATTTCAAAAATATGAAAAATTGATTTTCTTTGTGAAACAAAAGTATAGATCGAAAATAAAATATAAATTTCCAAATGATGAAAATCGATTTTTTTTTCTACCACAAAAGTATGAATGGAGAATAAAATATAAATTTTAGAATTACGAAAAATTGAATTTTTTTTTGTAAAAAAAAAGTACGTATCAAAAATAAAATTTAAATTTCAAAATTAAAAAAAATTGGGTTTTTTTTTGTGTAAAACAAAAGTACAGATCCAAAAGAAAATTTGAATTTCCAAATTACGAAAATTTGATTTGTTTTTGTAAAACAAAATTACGGATCGAAAATAAAGTATAAATTTCCAAATTATGAAAAATGGATTTTTTTTGTAAAACAAAAAGTACAAATCAAAAACAAAATTTAAATTTCGAAATCACGAAAAATTGAGTTTTTTTATGTAAAACAAAAGTACAGATCGAAAATAAAATTTAAATTTGCAGATTAAGAAAACTTGAATTTTTTGTGAAAAGTACGGATCGAGAATAAAATATAAATTTCAAAATTATGAATAATTGATTTTTTTTTTAAAACAAAAGTACGGATCAAAAATATATATATAAATTTCCAAAAGATGAAAAGTTGATTTTTGTTTATAAAACAAAAGTATGAATCGAGAATAAAATATAAATTTCAAAATTACGAAAAATTGAGTTATTTTGTGTAGAAGAAAAGTACAGATCGAGAATAAAATATAAGTTTCCAAATTATGAAAATTTGATTTTTTTTTGTAAAACAAAAGTACGGATCGAAAATAAAATATAAATTTCCAAATGATGGAAAATTGATTTTTTTTGTAAAACAAAAGTACGAATCGAGAATAAAATTTAAATTTCAAAATTACGAAAAATTGAGTTTTTTTTGTGTAAAACAAAAGTACGGATCGAGAATAAAATATAAATTTCAAAATCATGAAAAATTGAATTTTTTTTTTGGAAAACAAAAGTACAGATCGAAAATAAAATTTAAATTTTGAAATTGCGAAAAATAGAGTTTTTTTTTGTGTAAAACAAAAGTACGGGTCCAAAAGAAAATTTGAATTTCCAAATTACGAAAAATTGTTTTTTTTGTAAAATAAAAGTATGGATCGAGAATAAAGTATAAATTTCCAAAATATGAAAAATTGATTTTTTTTGTAAAACTAAATGTACGGATTGAACATAAAATATAATTTTCCAAATTATAAAAAATTAATTTTTTTTTGTAAAAAAAAAGTACGAATCGAGAATAAAATATAAGTATCCAAATTACGAAAAATAAGGTTTTTTTTGGTAAAACAAAAGTACGGATCGAAAATAAAATTTGAATTTCGAAGTTACAAAAAATTGAGTTTTATTATGTAAAACAAAAGTACGGATCGAGAATAAAATATAAATTTTCAAATTATGAAAAATTGATTTTTTTTGTAAAACAAAAGTACAGATCTAAAATAAAATATAATTTTCCGAATTACGAAAAATTGATTTTTTTTGTAAAAGAAAAGTACGGATAGAGAATAAAAGATAAATTTCGAAATTAGGAAAAATTGATTTTTTTTGTAAAACAAACGTAGGGATCGAAAATAAAATTTAAATTCCGAAATGACGAAAAGTTGTGTTTTTTTTGTGTAAAATAAAAGTATGGATCGAAAATAAAATTTGAATTTCGAAATTACGATAAATTAAGTTTTTTTGTGCAAACCAAAAGTACTTATCGAGAATAAAACAGAAATTTCCAAATTATGAAAAATTGGTTTTTTTTGTAAATAAAAGTACGGATCGAAAATAAAATTGAAAATTTGAAATTACGAAAAAGAGAGTTTTTTTTTCTGTAAAACACAGGTACGGATCGAAAATAAAATTTCAATTTCAAAATTGATTTTTTTTTAAAACAAAAGTATGGATCAAAAATAAAATATAAATCTCCAAATTGTAAAAAATTAAATTTTTTTTTGTAAAACAAAAGTACGGACCGAGAATAAAATATAAATTTCCAAATTACGAAAAATTGAATTTTGATCCGTACTTTTGTTTTACAAAAAATACCTCAATATTTCATAATTTGGAAATTTAAATTTTATTTTCGATCTGTACTTTTGTTTTATACAAAAAAACTCAATTTTTTGTAATTTCGAAATTTATATTTTATTCTCGATTCGTACTTTTGTTTTATAAAAAAAATCAATTTTTCACAATTTGGAAATTTATATTTTATTTTCGATCCGTACTTTTTTTTACAAAAAAAAACTCAATTTTTCATAATTTGGAAATTTATATTTTATTTTCGATCCGTACTACTTTTTTTTTTATTTTTTTACAAAAAGTCAATGTTTCATAATTTTGATATTTATATTTTATTCTGGATCCGTAGTTTTGTTTTACACCAAAAAACTCAATTTGTCATAATTTGGAAATTGATATTTTATTTTCGATCCGTACTCTTGTTTTACAAAAAAAAAACTCAATTTTTAGTAATTTGGATACTTATATTTTATTCTCGATACGTACTTTTGTTTTATGCAAAAGAACTCAATTTTTTGTAATTTCGAAATTTATATTTTATTTTGGATCTGTAGTTTTGTTTTACAAAAAAAATCATTTTTTCATAATTTGGAAATTTATATTTTATTCTCGATCCGTACCTTTTTTTTACAAAACAAAAATCAATTTTTCATAATTTAGAAATTTATATTTTCTTTTCAATCCATACTCTTGTTTTACAAAAAAAAACTCAATTTTTCATAATTTGGAAATTCAAATTTTCTTTCCGATCCATACTTTTGTTTTACACAAAAAACTCAATTTTTCATAATTTTGAAATTTATATTTTATTCTCAATCTGTACTTTTGTTTTACAAAAAAAACTCAACTATTCACAATTCGGAAATTTATATTTTATTCTCGATCCGTACTTTTGTTTTACAAAAAAAAAAATCAAGTTTTCATAATTTGGGAATTTATATTTTATTCACGATCCGTACTTTTGTTTTTCACAAAAACTCAATTTTTCATAACTTCGAAATTCAAATTTTATTTTCGATCTGTACTTTTGTTTTACATAAAAAAAACTCAATTTTTCATAATTTCGAAATTTAAATTTTATTTTCGATCCGTACTTTTGTTTTACAAAACAAATCAATTTGTCATAATTTCGAAATTTTTATTTTATTTTGGATCCATACTTTTGTTTTACACCAAAAAACTCAATTTTTCATAATTTTGAAATTGATATTTTATTTTCGATTCGTACTTTTGTTTTGCAAAAAAAATCAATTTTTCATCATTTCGAAATTTATATTTTATTCTCGATCAGTACTTTTGTTTTACACAAAAAAAAACTCTATTTTTCATAACTTTGAAATTCAAATTTTATTTTCGATCCGTACTTTTTTTTTACACAAAAAAACTCAATTTTTCATAATTCTTAAATTTAAATCTTATTTTCGATTTGTACTTTTCTTTTATTAAAAAAAATCAATTTTTCATAATTTGGTAATTTATATTTTATTTTCGATCTGTACTTTTTTTTTAAAAAAAAAAACTCAATTTTTCATAATTTTCAAATTCAAATTTTATTTTTAATCCATACTTTTGTTTTACAAAGAAAAACCTAATTTTTCATAATTTAGAAATTTAAATTTTATTCTCGATCCGTATTTTTGTTTTACCAAAGAAATTCATTCTTTTTATAATTTGGAGATTTATATTTTATTTTCAATCCATACTTTCGTTTTACAAAAAAAATCTTTTTTTCATAATTTGGAAATTTATATTTTATTCTCGATCCGTAATTTCGAAATTTAAATTTTATTTTTGATGTGTAAGTTTGTTTTAAAAAAAAAATTCAATTTTTCATAATTTGGAATTTTATATTTTATTCTTGATCCGTTCTTTTGTTTTACACAAAACAACTCAATTTTTCGTAATTGCGAAATTCAAATTTTATTTTCGATCTGTACTTTTGTTTTGACAAAAAAACTCAATTCTTCGTAATGTCAAAATTTAAATTTTCTTTTCAATGTATACTTTTGTTTTACAAAAAAGAAATCAATTTTTCATAATTTGGAAATTTATATTTTATTTTCAATCCATATTTTTTTGTTAGAAAAAAAACTCAATTTTTCATAATTTGGAAATTCAAATTTTATTTTCAATCCGTACTTTTGTTGTACAAAAAAAACTCAATTTTTCGTAATTTTAGAAATTTATATTTTATTCTCGATCCGTAGTTTTGTTTTACAAAAAAAGCTCAATTTTTTATAATTTGCAAATTTATATTTTATTTTCGATCCATACTTTTGTTTTACAAAAAAAAATTAAAATATTCATTTCGAAGTTACAAAAAATTGAGTTTTTTTGTGTAAAACAAAAGTACGGATCGGGAGTAAAATAAAAATTTCCAAATTATGAAAAATTGATTTTTTTAAAACAAAAGTACGGATAAAAAATAAAATATAAATTTCGACATTACGAAAAATTGAGTTTTTTTTGTGTAAAACAAAAGTACGGATCGAAAATTAAATTTGAATTTCAAAATTACGAAAAATTAAGTTTTTTGTGCAAAACAAAAGTACGGATTGAGAATAAAATATAAATTTCCAAATTATGAAAAATTGATATGTTTTTGTAAAACAAAAGTACAGATCTAAAATAAAATATGAAATTATGAAAAATAGAGTTTGTTTTTGAAATTAAGAAAAATTGAGTTTTTTTCTATAAAAGAAAAGGACGGATCCAAAATAAAATATAAATTTTGAAATTACGAAAAATTGAGTTTTTATGCGTAAAACAAAAGTACGTGTCGAGAATAAAATATAAATTTCCAAATTATGAAAAATTGATTTTTTTTTGTAAAACCAAAGTACGGATCGAAAATAAAATTTAAATTTCGAAATTACAAAAAATAGAGTTTGTTTTTGTGTAAAACAAAGGTACGGATCGAAAATAAAATTTGAATTTTCAAATTAAGAAAAATTGAGTTTTTTTTATGTAGAACAAAAGTACAGATCGAGAATAAAATATAAGTATCCAAATTATGAAAAATTGAATTTTTGTTTGTAAAACAAAAGTACGGATCGAGAATATAATATAAATTTCGAAATTACGAAAAATTGAGTTTTTTTTTTGTAAAAAAAATGTACGAATCGAAAATAAAATATAAATTTCCAAATTATGAAAAATTGATTTTTTTTGTAAGACAAAAAGTACGGATCAAAAATAACATTTGAATTTCGAAGTTACGAAAAATTGAGTTTTTTGTGTAAAAGAAAAGTACAGATTGAGAATAAAATATAAATTTCCAAATTATGAAAAATTGATTTTTTTTTGTAAAACAAAAGTACAAATCTAAAATAAAATATAAATTTCAGAATTATGAAAAATTGATTTTTTTATCCTTGTATGATGTTTAGCACTCATCGTCCAAACAAAATCCCAATGCAAATACCTCCTTCTTTTCTTTCAAATTTATTCTACAAGATCAAAACACATAATAATATAAACTAATTTATATAATATGAAACAAGTCATAATGAAATTTATTCAAAGGATATAATATCTTGTCATGAAATAAAGTGTTTAAATAGACAGGCATCTATCACCCACAAAAAAGTAAAGGTAGGAGAGAAAAGGTTAACAAGTCTTCAATGTGTTATAAGGTAGCATGGATAAGTGCAAGCATCCAAACAAGTGCCAAAAGTCTGTTTATTTACATCATTATAATTACTATTTTTTCACATTCAATATCCATGTTAATATTGACAACATTCACCAATATTGACATTTTCAAACAAACTCCATATCACTAATGAAAATTAAGATGGTACAAAATCTCATAAATAAATTACACTTAATTGGTTTAAAGTACCCAACACATCTCCACAACCTTAAATTCCCTCTTGAATATACTTACATATCATAAGCTGTTTTACAATGTGGTTTAGACAAACTTAAACCTACAAAAATAACTTAAACAACTTATAAGATGAGGTTTGGTACATGTATATCATGGTGAGTTGTTAAATAAAGACGGCAGTGTAAAAACCAAGAGGGGGGGGTGAATTGGGTTTTTAAAGAAATTTTCTCTTTTAAATAAATTTTCAGGTTTTAAAAAACTTTCAAAAACTTGGATGTGAATTTTTTCAATCCTTTGATTAACGCTGTTGGGATTAGCAATTGTAATAATGATCCACAATTAAGAGATAAAGAGAAAGAGAAAGAACACAGAGATTTATACTGGTTCGGATTAAGCCAATCCTACATCCAGTTCCCAACCACCACAAATCCGTGATGATTTTCCCCACTATCTTTAATTGAAATTACAAACACCAATTCATGCAATAACAAATAAAGATAAACGGAAACACCTCCTCAGACACACTAAGGATGAAACACCTCCTCAGACACACTGAGGATGAAACCCACCTCTCTTGACACACAAGAGATGAAACACCTCCCTTAGAACAGATCCAAGGGATGAATTTTCCCTTTACGTAAAACAAGAAAAGAATACACCTGAAATGTGCTGGATAGAAAGCTTAAGCACAATGATCACCACTTCCAAAGACTTGATCAAACCGAAGAGAAGCGTGAAAGCGGCTTTGAAAAAGCTAAGGCGCGAAACACTTTGAATGTTTTGTGTTTTTCAGATATGTTAAACCTAAGACATTCTCTTTCATTTTATAATTCGAAAATGCTCCAAAGTTTCCATTCTTAGGTTGATTTGGAATTGATTTCGCAAAAACGACTCATTTAATCGATTATATTAAAAGCTTAATCGATTATATCATGTTTAAAAACTGGAAAACAAATATTGTCTGATTTAATCGATTAGATTAAGGCCATAATCGATTATATTAACCCAGAATCAATATAATCGATTATCAAAGACACTTAATCGATTATTTTGCTCGTTAAACATTTTTTATTCAAATATTAAGTTAAATAATCGATTATCTACGTATGGTAATCGATTAAAAGCGTATAAAAACGTTTTTGCGAGAAAACACCTTGCTCTCTTGTTTGGGAAGGTCTTGAATGGGATTTATGACTTACTCTTTTATCCAACACCCAAAACAGAACCTTCTACCTTTGATCCTTCAACTCTTGAGAAAATCTTCATCAATCTTCTCTCTTGAAAGCTTTGAATGCTCTTTATGCCTTTCCTTTCTTATCAAGCAACCTTCCTTTGTGAGATGGCACAAGTCTTTAATGTTGATTGAAACTTCCTAAAAACTTCATCATCAAAACTGTAGGTGTCCATAAAACTCTGGACTTGAAATATGCCAACAATCTCCCCTTTTGATGATGATAAAAGAAACCTAGAGACTTGTGATAATATCCTCGAAAATCTTGAAAATAATGTATGGATATCTCCATCATAAATATTAGTCCACAAAGGAAATAAAATAGGCAGTCATATAGCATTTAAGTTTCAATTTGAATTTTGAAAAAGAGATTTCAAGGAATTAATGAGTGGAAATTATTTCTAAAAGCTCCCCCTTAAACTATGCTCTTAATTGTTTAAGCTATATAAGGCACTTATTTGAATTATTTCCTAAAGTTCCCTTGAAATTAATTTTCTTAAAAGCTATATTAACTAGACAGATTTTCAATCAAGACAAATATTTTCTCCCCTTTATTTTTATCATTTTCAAAAGATTACATTTTCGGAGATAATTACAGCAGAAGCAAATTAATACACAGAAAATAATAGAGAAAAAAAATACAGCATTTGGAAAATAATGAAGAACAGGCTAAGGAAAAGTGAACTTGTAGCCTATTCAGTTTCTTCACTATCTTCTTCATCTTCCTCAACATTGGTTGGCTGTTTGCCTCTTGAGGATGTTGTATTATCTTCTTCAGGAGATATTTCTTCAATGTTCATCTTTCTTTCAACTCTATACATCCTTCTATTAAGCCTTGAGAGTTGATGAGAAAGGCCTTGAAATTCCTTGGAGTGAAGACTCATCATAGAATCCATTCTTGATATGAGAAGCTCCTCCACCGATCCTGGTTGAGGTTGAAATTGAGGTGGAGGTTGAGGTTGGTCTTCATCATCTTCTTCCATGGCAAGCAGCTCCTTCTTCTCTTTGGGTAAACTCGTTGCCTTGTTCTATGAGGCCCATATGCCTTAGAACATTTTTACCAATTTTGCTATTGCTTAGCAAAATCTGTTTATTCTCCCCTTCAAGATCAACACCTTTGTATTCTAGAATCTTAGAAACAAACACAGCATAGGGTAATGCAAAAGAGGAAAGCCTAATGGCTTTAAACATATTATCAAGGATAATTGAGGGCCAATCTATGCTCACATTATTAAGGAATCCATACATTAGAAGAATGTCTTCCTTAGTAAGTTGGGCATGATTAGTGCCTCTTGCAACTAAAATCCAAACAATAACATAATGCAACATTCTTTCATTTAACTTTACATTACCAACTTTATACAAGTTCTCAACTTGTAGGTTAGGATCCTTGCAGAATTTTCTGAATTCTACCAACTTGTTGAAGTCCTCAAAGCCATATGTGATGTTTATGCCTTGAGTTGAGAGACCAGCTACATTGTTCCACAAATCTTCATCAAGGAAGATCCTTACACCTTTCACTTTGGTGCTTGGACTTGCAGTTCTTGATGTCAAGTTCATGTAGAACACTCTAACCAAATCGGGTAGAATGCCCCTTCCATCTCTACAAATTTTTGTAGTCCACTTCCTACTAAAAATTCCTGAAATTGAAAACCATGAGATCTAAAAATTCACAAGACAAGAATTTAGGGGTAAGAATTTTTCTATCCTTCCACTTGTTAACAAAGGCAATTTGCGGATCTTCATCCGAAATCCAACCAGCTAGAGTTGGAGGTCTCCTTTCTTGAGAAGTCATTGGCTCCTTGCCCTTTCTCCTTGATGGCATCTTCCTTCTTCTTTGATCAGCCATTTCGGTGATATAAAAGACAAGAGAAATTGCACAACAAGATAATGGAATAACAGAGACAGCACAGAGAATTAAAATTCGCACAAGACAGCAAATAACAGCAGAAACAGCAAGAGTGAGAGAGAGAGTGAGTGAGTCACTTTGATTCTCAAACCAGCTATTTATAGAATGAAATCCGGGTCATAAAACGTTGATTTAATGAAAATATATCCGTTGGGAACGAATATAGTCGCTTAGAAAAGACAAAACACGTGAAAACATGGCCAACGCTCGAAAATCAGATTTGCGTAAAAACACGAACGGTGCATTTAATCGATTATATTCTCATTTAATCGATTATTTTCCTTCAAAATTTTTCAGAAAACGAAAACCCAGAAATTTAATCGATTATGTGCATTCCTTAATCGATTAAATTGCTTCTCAGCGATTTAATCGATTATGTCATAAACGTAATCAATTATATTGTAAAACATTTTCATAAACACCGCGTTTAATCGATTAACACACGAAACTTAATCGATTAAATACGTAAATTTTCGTAAAACGCTTAAATAACATCAAAAACAACAACAAACATCAATTAAGCAACAGATTTATCACAAACAATCCCTAGATCTCTTCTAAGCTCATAAAATCTATCTCTAGGTAAAGGTTTGGTGAAGATATCAGCTAGTTGATGTTTGGTATCTATATATTCTATAATGCAATCTCCTTTAGTTATATGATCTCTAATGAAATGGTGTCTAATTTCTATATGCTTGGTCTTAGAATGCATGATAGGGTTCCTAGTCAGGTTAATGGCACTAGTGTTATCACACTTAAGAGGAATATGATCTAGAAAGATATCAAAGTCTTCTAATTGCTGCTTCATCCACAGAATTTGAGCACAACAACTCCCTGCTGCTATATACTCAGCCTCCGTGGTTGAAAGAGCAACACTGGCCTGTTTCTTAGAATGCCATGAAACTAAGGAACATCCTAAAAGATGACATGTACCACTAGTACTCTTCCTATCTATTCTACAACCACCATAATTTGAGTCTGAAAAACCTATGATACTAGGTGAGGCTCCTGAAGGGTACCATAAACCAAAGGATGTTGTTCCTCTAAGATACTTAAGGATTCTCTTAATAGCTTTTAGGTGAGACTCTCTAGGGTTGGCTTGAAACCTAGCACAAACACACACACTTTGCATAATATCAGGTCTACTAGCAGTAAGATAAAGTAACGATCCGATCATACCTCGATACCGTGTTTGATCTACCGCCTTACCGTTTAAATCTTGATCTAGATAGCAAGATGTAGCCATGGGGGTTGAGGCTTCTTTCGAGCTTTCCATTTCAAACTTCTTTAAGAGTTCCTTGCAATACTTTGTTTGACATATAAAAATACCTTTCTTTAATTGTTTGATTTGCAAGCCAAGAAAGAAATTTAGTTCTCCCATCATGGACATTTCAAACTCTCCCTGCATATTCTTAGCAAACTCTTGGCAAAGATCATCGTTAGTTGATCCAAAAATAATATCATCAACATAAACTTGAACAATGAGAATATGTTTCTTTGATTTCTTAATAAAAAGAGTAGAATCAACTTTACCTCTTCTAAAATTATTTTCAAGTAAGAAATTACTTAACCTTTCATACCAAGATCTTGGGGCTTGTTTGAGTCCATATAAAGCTTTCTTCAACTTGTAGACATGATTATGATTTTTGAAATCTTCAAAGCCTGGAGGTTGTTCTACATAGACTTCTTCCTTGATATACCCGTTTAGAAAAGCACTTTTTACATCCATTTGAAATAATTTGAATCCCATAATGGAGGCATATGCTAACAGCAAGCGGATAGCTTCAAGTCTTGCTACTGGAGCATAGGTTTCATCATAATCTATGCCTTCTTCTTGTCTATAACCTTTTGCAACCAACCTTGCTTTGTTCTTTGTGATGTTTCCATCTTCATCAAGCTTATTTCTAAAGACCCATCTTGTACCTATGACCTGCATATTATTAGTCTTAGGAATTAAATCCCATACCTGATTTCTTTCAAACTGATTTAGCTCTTCTTGCATTGCAATACACCAATGTTCATCCGTTAATGCTTCTTCTACATTCTTTGGTTCAACCTGTGAAACAAAAGCAACATTCATGCAGAAATTATTCATGTTCCTCCTTGTTCTTACACCTGTTGATATGTCTCCAATGACATTTTCCAAGGAAACGTTTCTAGGTGGTCTCCATTCTTTTGGTAGACTCTCATCATGAGGAGGATTCTCATCCAAACTGATTTCTTCAACGGCTTTTTCAAGAGGAGTTTCTTCTTGATATATTCCTTCATCATCTGCAAAGAATCTTTTTGACTCAAGAGGGGTTTCCTCAAGGTCTACTAGATATTCATCAAAGACAACATGTATAGATTCTTCAACAGTTAAAGTCCTCTTATTAAAAACTCTATATGCTTTACTATGCAAAGAATAACCTAAAAATGTAGCTTCATCAGATTTAGCATCAAATTTTCCAAGGCTATCTTTTCCGTTATTCAAAACAAAACATTTACATCCAAAAATTTTGAAATAAGAAATATTTGGTTTTCTCCCTTTGAAAAGCTCATAAGGAGTTAATTTTAAAATAGGTCTTATTAAAACTCTGTTTAAAACGTGACATGCGGTACTTACGGCATCGCCCAAAAATATTTAGGTAAATTATTTTCGCTCAACATAGTTCTTGCAAGTTCTTCCAAAGATCTATTTTTCCTTTCAACCACACCATTTTGTTGAGGTGTTCTTGGTGCTGAGAAATTATGAGAAATTCCATTTTCTTCACAAAAATTTTCAAAATAGATATTTTGAAATTCACCGCCATGATCACTTCGTAAAAACTTGATTTTTAAATCCTTTTCATTTTGAATAACCTTGGCAAATTTTCTAAATTCTTTAAAAGCATCACTTTTAGATGAAAGAAAAAGAGTCCAAGTGAATCTAGAGTAATCATCAACAATCACAAGAGCATAATAATTGCCACCAAAACTTTTTGTTCTAGAAGGGCCAAATAAATCCATGTGCAGTAATTCTAAAGGTTTTGAAGTGGAAACAACATTTTTGGATTTAAAAGAACTTTTCGTTTGCTTCCCTTTTGACAAGCTGCACATAGTTTGTTCTTTTCAAAAACCAGTTTTGGTAAACCAATCACTAACTCTTTAGATATGAGTTTACTTAGATGAGGCATATGAATGTGAGCAGCTCTTCTATGCCATAACCATGGATCCTCTTCTTTCGCAACTAAACAAGGCAGATTATCGGATGTAGATGCACAATCAATATCAACCAAATAAATGTTATTATGTCTCTTACCAATGAGGGCGATTTCACTTGAGTCCTTGTGATGAATTTTGCAAAGATCACTATCAAACGTTACCTTTAAACCTTTATCACAAAGTTGACTAATGCTTAGCAAATTGTGCTTCAATCCATCAACAAGAAGAACATCATGAATCTTTAGGGAATCTCCAACCATTCCGCTACCAATGATTTTTCCCTTATTGTTGTCACCATAGGTTACAAAACCTTGTTCTTTCTTCTTGAAGCTTTTGAATTTGCTTTTATCACCCGTCATATGCCTTGAACAACCACTATCAAGATACCATAGTGACTTTTTGGACTTGGGACCAACCTGCATCATAAGAAAAAATTTAGGTCCCCTAAAGTCACTTATTAGGGTCCTCATGGGTTAGAAACAGATTTTCCTTTGGGAACCCATTTGTATCTCCCATTAGGAACACTAAAACGTTTAATATTGCATCTATTAACCGAATGACCTTTATGCATACAATAAAAACATGTAGGAACATTTGTTCTTCTTGGTATGTACGCATTTTTATAAAACTTCTTTGTAGAAACGTTTTGTTTAAAGGAATTAGAATTTTCATAAACCTTATTTGAATTAGACGATTCTCCTTTCACAAAAACAGTTTTAGTAGGTTTATGATTATACCTGAAATTATAACCAAGACCTCGCTTTTTCATATAAACCTTTTGCACTTTCAAAACATTGTTTAAATTATTATTGCCCATCGTGATTTTTGAAAGAGATGTTTCAAGATAAGAAACCTTGTTAGCAAGAACACTACAATTTTCGCAAACAGGAATTTTTGTTTTGCATTTGCAAGGGATTTTTGCATTTTCCAAATCATCCTTTAAAACAATTTTCTCTTGTTCCAAATCTGAAATTTTCTTTTCAAGACTCTTGTAGTCATTTTTTAATTTATTGTGAAAGAGAGTTAATTTTTCAGATTTTTCACATAATTCCAAAACTCTTCAAGCAAATCATCATAATTATTTGGAAGGCCGGAATCACTTACCTTGCTACATGTGGATTCGGCATCATCATCATCATTCGCCATAAGACGGATATTGGCTTCTTCCTCCGATTCACTTGCACTAGAAGAACTCACGTCATTATCTTCCCATGCGATGTATGCCTTCTTTTTCTTTTTGTCAAAAGGCTTCTTGTATTTCTTTGCCTTTTCCTCATCCTTCTTGATGTTGGGGCAATCCGACTTCAAGTGTCCCCTTTTTCCACAACCATAGCATTTAAAATTATCAAGAGAATTTAGGTTTTCAGTTTTCTTACCTTTCTTGTAATTCCCTTTGTTCTTGTTCTTGATGAACTTTTTGTACTTTTTGACAAACAAGCTTATGTCACTCGCATTCAAGATCATCATCCGTGTCACTACTCTCATCTTTGTGGGATTCCGCTTTAAGAGCAACACCTTTTCTTTTGACTTCTTCTTCTTCTCCTTTGAAGCGCCCAAGTTCCATTTCATGTTCTCTCGAGTTTCCCGAAAAGAGTTGTCATGTTCATGTTTGACAGTGTTCTTTGATTCCGTGATGGCCGTCACTTTAGGTTGCCAAGTCCTCGTCCAAAGATTTCAAAATTTTGACATTTAATTCTTCAAGATCGAATTTCTTACCCAATGCCTTGAGATGATTTACG
Source organism: Lablab purpureus (assembly GCA_030347555.1). NCBI lineage: Eukaryota > Viridiplantae > Streptophyta > Magnoliopsida > Fabales > Fabaceae > Lablab > Lablab purpureus. The sequence goes on from CM059255.1 coordinate 16,496,373, forward strand.
ATGTGAGTAAATCTCTTTGTACGTCGCATATGGTTTCTCCTTTGCTCATACGGAACATTTCATATTCCTGAATCAAGGTGTTCTTCCTTGATCGTTTCACTTCTTCCGTTCCTTCATGTGTGACTTCTAGAGTGTCCCACATCTCCTTTGCAGTAGTGCAATCCGATAACCTGTAAAACTCATCAATGGTTAAGGCAGATGCTATCATGTTACATGCTCTTATGTCGCATTGATTTTGGTTGTATTCATCCTTGCTCCAATTTGCTTTCTTCTTAGGTACCTGCGCTTCTTCAACAACAACCATAGGAATAAATGGACCATTTACAACAAAGCATCCCAAACGCCTTGATCATTAGACCTTAGAAAAATTTCCATCCTCTTTTTCCAAAAAGGATAGTTTTCACCTGTAAAAAGTGGTGGTCTATGAATAGATGCACCTTCAGGAAAAGTTTGATTTTTGTTTGCCATAAGGATCTTGTTTTTGAATAACTTTCAAAAAAACCAGCTCTGAGGCCAATTGTTAAATAAAGACGGCAGTGTAAAAACCAAGAGGGGGGGGTGAATTGGGTTTTTAAAGAAATTTTCTCTTTTAAATAAATTTTCAGGTTTTGAAAAACTTTCAAAAACTTGGATGTGAATTTTTCAATCCTTTGATTAACGCTGTTGGGATTAGCAATTGTAATAATGATCCACAATTAAGAGATAAAGAGAAAGAGAAAGAACACAGAGATTTATACTGGTTCGGATTAAGCCAATCCTACATCCACTTCCCAACCACCACAAATCCGTGATGATTTTCCCCACTATCTTTAATTGAAATTACAAACACCAATTCATGCAATAACAAATAAAGATAAACGGAAACACCTCCTCAGACACACTAAGGATGAAACACCTCCTCAGACACACTGAGGATGAAACCCACCTCTCTTGACACACAAGAGATGAAACACCTCCCTTAGAACAGATCCAAGGGATGAATTTTCCCTTTACGTAAAAACAAGTAAAAGAATACACCTGAAATGTGCTGGATAGAAAGCTTAAGCACAATGATCACCACTTCCAAAGACTTGATCAAACTGAAGAGAGCAGGAAAGCGGCTTTGAAAAAGCTAAGGCGCAGAAACACTTTGAATGTTTTGTGTTTTTTCAGATATGTTAAACCTAAGACATTCTCTTTCATTTTATAATTCGAAAATGCTCCAAAGTTTCCATTCTTAGGTTGATTTGGAATTGATTTCGCAAAAACGACTCATTTAATCGATTATATTAAAAGCTTAATCGATTATATCATGTTTAAAAACTGGAAAACAAATATTGTCTGATTTAATCGATTAGATTAAGGCCATAATCGATTATATTAACCCAGAATCAATATAATCGATTATCAAAGACACTTAATCGATTATTTTGCTCGTTAAACATTTTTTATTCAAATATTAAGTTAAATAATCGATTATCTACGTATGGTAATCGATTAAAAGCGTAAAAAAAACGTTTTTGCGAGAAAACACCTTGCTCTCTTGTTTGGGAAGGTCTTGAATGGGATTTATGACTTACTCTTTTTATCCAACACCCAAAACAGAACCTTCTACCTTTGATCCTTCAGCTCTTGAGAAAATCTTCATCAATCTTCTCTCTTGAAAGCTTTGAATGCTCTTTATGCCTTTCCTTTCTTATCAAGCAACCTTCCTTTGTGAGATGGCACAAGTCTTTAATGTTGATTGAAACTTCCTAAAAACTTCATCATCAAAACTGTAGGTGTCCATAAAACTCTGGACTTGAAATATGCCAACATGAGTGACCTTTTAATGGATCTAGTGTAGATTTTGATACCATCTTACAAAGTGTAGAACTAACTTATATTATAATATAATTTACATCTATAGTTATTTATTTATTATAAATCTTGCTATACAAAATAAATATTTATCCAATACATTAACTTTTTAATCAACATTTAAAAAAAACTTTAAAGACAACTCTATTTTTTAATCAACAGTAGTTATACTTAAAAACAAAAAAGACATATAATCCTATTGATTAAAGGAGTACAAAATAAAGAATTTATAATGAAATTATTAGAAAAATAACACTTCTCACTATATATTTATTATGTGGTTGAGTTGGATTTTGTTCAGTTGATAGGTTTAAAATGCACAATCTTAGTTACTGAATCCAATAATCCAATCAAACCCACAAAAATGTATTTCGGTAAAGATAGGTGTTAGATTCAAGGATTAAGTCCAACCTACGTACATCCAACCACAAAGAGACAAAACTGTCAAACATTACCTCATACAATAATCATATTTCGCAACATAGTCAATCTTGGTCATAAAAATCTCTTCAAATCCACTATTTTTACACTTTTCTAAGCACCTAAGTGTCATAGCAGCCTCATCTTGAAGTTCAATACAGAAGAATACCAAAATAAAGATATAATCAAATTGAGAACTTTAATATTTAAAATATTTAAAAAAAAACAAGTTGGTGTGCTGTTCATAAGTACCCGAGTAAAACCAATCCTAGACATTCGAAAAGCTAAATTGAATCCTCCATATGGATGACATATGACAATTGGAAATGACTCTTTAAGTTGAATTTTTTGCTGCAAACAAAAACATATTACATAAAAAAAAGGAAATTCCAGAAAATAATGTAATTCAAATAATCTATTATGCGATAAACATTACAATGTGTTATGAAAACAACAATGAAAGACAGACAATAAATAAAAACTTATCCCAAAAAAACAAGGAAAGAGAATTTACTAATAAAGTTCTTAATAAATGGAGCGAATAAATTTCCCATTAATTCATAATTGAAACTAGAGTCTACACAATTAAAAACACATAACATTTGTTAAACTACAATTTATTTAAAATTTGTAAAAATAAATAATTAATTCTTCAAAATCAAGTTTAACTACCATTAAAACAAAAGAATACATAATAAAGAATGAATGAAACATGAAAGCAAATAATACATAAGATACAATTACAAAAATAGAAATAATCTATAAAAATCAGGTAGAGATCGAGACCTCTTTTGTAATATTGATATGGTCTTCCTTTGGAAAGTAGAACCCTCGACTCCATGACTCTAAGGTGCCTACAAAAATCACTAGCATGATAAATACATATTTACTGTGCCAATATATATTGAAGTCCCATTTCCACTCTATAAAATATAAATTTCCAAATTATGAAAATTGATTTTTTTTTCTAAAACAAAAGTACGGATAAAAAATAAAATTTCAATTTCGAAATTTCAAAAAATTGAGGTTTTTTGTGTAAAACAAGAGTATGGATTGAGAATAAAATATAAAGTTTGCAAAAAATTGAGTTTTTTTGTGTAAAACAAAAGTACGAATTGAAAATAAAATTTAAATTTCCAAATTATGAAAAATTTACTTTTTTTTGTAAAAAAATACGGATTGAAAATAAAATATAAATTTCTAAATTACGAAAAACTGAGTTTCTTTGTGTAAAACAAAAGCACGGATCGAAAATAAAATTTGAATTTCCAAATTATGAAACATTAAGTTTTTTTGTCTAAAACAAAAGTACGGATCGAAAATAAAATTTGAATTTCGAAATAACGAAAAATTGAGTTTTTAGATGTGTAAAACAAAAGTACGGATCGAAAATAAAATATAAATTTCCAAATTATGAAAAATTGAATTTTTTTTGTAAAATAAAAGTACGGATCGAAAATAAAATTTAAATTTCGAAATTGTAAAACATAGAGTTTTTTTGTGTAAAACAAAAGTTCGGATCGAAAAGAAAATTTGAATTTCCAAATTACGAAAACTTGCATTTTTTTGTAAACGAAAAGTGCGGATCGAGAATAAAATATAAATTTCCAAATTATGAAAAATTGATTTTTTTATTAAAACAGAAGTATGGATCGAAAATAAAATATAAATTTCCAAATTATAAAAAATGAATTTTTTTTGTAAAACAAAAGTATGGATCGAGAATAAAATATAAATTTTGAATTATGAAAAATTGAGTTTTTTTGTGTAAAATATAAGTACTGATAAAAAATAAAATTTGAATTTCCAAATTATGAAAAATTGAGTTTTTTTTTGTAAAACAAACGTAGGGATCGAAAATGAAATATGAATTTTTTTACGTAAAGAAAAAGTACGTATCGAGAATAAAATATAAATTTCCAAATTATGAAAAATTGATGTTTTTTTTTAAAACAATAGTAAGGATCGAAAATAAAATATAAGTTTCCAAATTATGAAATATTGACTTTTTTTTGTAAAACAAAAGTAAGGATCAAAAATAAAATTTAAATTTTCAAATTATGAAAAATTGATTTCTTTTGTGTAAAACAAAAGTACAGATCGAAAATAAAATTTGAATTTCCAAATTACGAAAAATTGAGTTTTTTTTTTGTAAAACAAAAGTACGGATCGAGAATAAAATTTAAACTTCGAAATTATGAAAAATAGAGTAATTTTTTTGTGTAAAACAAAAATACGGACATAAAAGAAAATTTGTATTTCCAAATTACGAAAAATTGATTTTTTTTGTAAAACAAAACTACAGATCGAGAATAACATATAAATTTCCAAATTATGAAAAATTGATTTTTTTTGTAAAACAAAAGTATGGATTGAAAATAAAATATAAACTTCCAAATTATAAAAAATTGAATTTTTTTTTGTAAAACAAAAGTACGGATCGAGAATAAAATATAAATTTCGAAATTACGAAAAATTGAGTTTTTTTTCTGTAAAATATAAGTGCGGATCGAAAATAAAATTTGAATTTCCAAATTATGAAGCATTTTTTTTTGTAAAAAAAAGTGCAGATCGAAAATAAAATTTAAATTTCCAAATTTTGAGAAATTTACTTTTTTTGTGTAAAACAAAAGTACGGATCGAAATTAAAATTTGAATTTCGAAGTTACGAAAAATTGAGTTTTTTCGTGTAAAACAAAACTATGGATCGAGATGAAATATAAATTTCTAAATTATGAAAAATTGTTTTTTTTGTAAAACGAAAGTAGGGGTCGAAAATAAAATATAAATTTCTGAATTATGAGAAATTGATTTTTTTTGTAAAAAAAAAGTACGGATCGAAAATAAAATATATATTTCCAAATAATGAAAAATTGATTTTCTTTTGTAAAACAAAAGTACGGATTGAGAATAAAATATAAATTTTAAAATTATGAAAAATTGAGTCTTTTTATGTAAAACAAAAGTACAGATCGAAAATAAAATTTAAATTTCCTAATTGTGAAAAACTGAGTTTTGTTATTGTAAAACAAAAGTACGGATTGAAAATAAATTTGGATTTCCAAATTACAAAAATTGAGTTTTTTTTTGTAAAACAAAAGTACGAATTGAGAATAAAATATAAATTTCCAAATTATGAAAAATTTATTTCTTTTTATAAAACAAAAGTATGGATCGAAAAAAAAATATAAATTTCCAAACTATGAAAAATTGAATTCTTTTTGTAAAACAAAAGTACGGATCGAGAATAAAATTTGAATTTCCAAATTATCAAAAATTGAGTTTTTTTTTGTAAAACCAAAGTATGGATCGAAAATAAAATATAAATTTCAAAATTATGAAAAATTGACTTTTTTGTAAAACAAAAGTACGGATCGAAAATAAAATTCAAATTCCGAAATTACGAAAAATTGAGTTTTTTTTGTGTAAAACAAGAGTACAGATTCAGAATAAAATATAAATTTCCAAATTATGAAAAATTAGTTTTTTTTTGTAAAACAAAAGTACGGATCGAAAAAAAAATATAAATTTACGAATTATGAAAAATTGATTTTTTTTGTAACCCAAAAGTACGAATCGAGAATAAAATATAAATTTCAAAATTTTGAAAAATTGAGTTTTTTTGTGTAAAACAAAAGTACGGATCGAAAGTAAAATTTAAATTTCGAAGTTACGAATAATTGAGTTTTTTTGTGTAAAACAAAAGTACGGATCAAGAATAAAATGTAAATGTCCAAATTATGAAAAATTGATTTTTTTATTTGAAACAAAAGTACGGATCGAAAATAAAATATAAATTTCCAAATTATGAAAAATTGATTTTTTTTGTAAAACAAAAGTACAAATTGAAAAGAAAATATAAATTTCCAAATTACGAAAAATTGAATTTTTTTATTCTAAAAAAAAAGTACGGATCGAAAGTAAAATTTGAATTTCGATATTACAGAAAATTGAGTATTTTTGTATAAAACAAAAGTATGGATGGAGAATAAAATACAAATTTTCAAATTTTGAAAAATTGTATTTTGTTTGTAAAACAAAAGTACGTATCGAACATAAAATATAAATTTCCAAATTATGAAAATTTCTTTTTGAAAAACAAAAGTTCGGATCGAAAAGAAAATTTGAATTTCCAAATTATGAAAAATTGAGTTTTTTTTTGTAAAACTAAAGTTCGGATCGAGAATAAAATATAAATTTCAAAATTACGAAAAATTGAGTTTTTTTGTGTAAAATATAAGTGTGGATCGAAAATAAAATTTGAATTTCCAAATTATGAAAAATTGTGGTTTTTTGTAAAAAAAAGTACGGATCGAAAATAAAATTTAAATTTCGAGAAATTGAGTTTTTTTGTGTAAAACAAAAGTGCGTATCGAAAATAAAGTTTGAATATCCAAATTACAAAAAATTTAGGTTTTTTTTGTAAAACAAAAGTACAGATCGAGAATAAAATATATATTTCCAAATTATGAAAAAATATTTTTTTCTATAACAAAACTATGGATCAAAAATAAAATATAAATTTCCAAATTTTAAAAAATTGAATTTTTTTAAAAAAAAAGTACAGATCGAGAATAAAATATAAATTTGCAAATTACGAAAAATTGACTTTTTTTGTAAAACAAAAGTAGGGATCGAAAATAAAATTTGGATTTGGAAGTTACGAATAATTGATTTGTTTTTGGGTAAAACAAAAGTACGGATCAAGAATAAAATATAAATTTCCAAATTACGAAAAATTGACTTTTTTTGTAAAACAAAGGTACAGATCAAAAATAAAATTTGAATTTCCAAGTTATGAAAAATTAAGTTTTTTTTTATAAAAAAGAAGTACGGATCGAAAATAAATTATAAACTTCCAAATTATGAAAAATTGATTTTTTTTTGTAAAACAAAAGTACGGATTGAAAACAAAATATAAATTTCCAAATTATGAAAAATTAAGTTTTTTTATGTTGGCATATTTCAAGTCCAGAGTTTTATGGACACCTACAGTTTTGATGATGAAGTTTTTAGGAAGTTTCAATCAACATTAAAGACTTGTGCCATCTCATAAAGGAAGATTGCTTGATAAGAAAGGAAAGGCATAAAGAGCTTTCAAAGCTTTCAAGAGAGAAGATTGATGAAGATTTTCTCAAGAGTTGAAGGATCAAAGGTAGAAGGTTACATTTTGGGTGTTGGATAAAAAGAGTAAGTCATAAATCCCATTCAAGACCTTCCCAAACAAGAGAGCAAGGTGTTTTCTCGCAAAAACGTTTTCTACGCTTTTAATCGATTACCATACGTAGATAATCGATTATTTAACTTAATATTTGAATAAAAAATGTTTAACGAGCAAAATAATCGATTAAGTGTCTTTGATAATCGATTATATTGATTCTGGGTTAATATAATCGATTATGGCCTTAATCTAATCGATTAAATCAGACAATATTTGTTTTCCAGTTTTTAAACATGATATAATCGATTAAGCTTTTAATATAATCGATTAAATGAGTCGTTTTGCGAAATCAATTCTAAATCAACCTAAGAATGGAAACTTTGGAGCATTTTCGAATTATAAAATGAAAGAGAATGTCTTAGGTTTAACACATCTGAAAAAAAAACACAAAACATTCAAAGTGTTTCTGCGCCTTAGCTTTTTCAAAGCCGCTTTCTGCTCTCTTCGGTTTGATCAAGTCTTTGGAAGTGGTGATCATTGTGCTTAAGCTTTCTATCCAGCACATTTCAGGTGTATTCTTTTCTTGTTTTTACGTAAGGGAAAATTCATCCCTTGGATCTGTTCTAAGGGAGGTGTTTCATCTCTTGTGTGTCAAGAGAGGTGGGTTTCATCCTCGGTGTGTGCGAGGAGGTGTTTCATCCTTAGTGTGTCCGAGGAGGTGTTTCCGTTTATCTTTATTTGTTATTGCATGAATTGGTGTTTGTAATTTCATTTAAAGATAGTGGGGAAAATCATCACGGTTTGTGGTGGTTGGGAAGCTGGATGTAGGATTGGCTTAATCCGAACCGGTATAAATCTCTGTGTTCTTTCTCTTTCTCTTTATCTCTTAATTGTGGATCATTATTACAATTGCTAATCCCAACAGCGTTAATCAAAGGATTGGAAAAATTCACATCCAAGTTTTTGAAAGTTTTCAAAACCTGAAAATTTATTTAAAAGAGAAAATTTCTTTAAAAACCCAATTCACCCCCCCCTCTTGGTTTTTACACTGCCGTCTTTATTTAACAATTGGCCTCGAGCTGGTTTTTGAAAGTTATTCAAAAACAAGATCCTTATGGCGAACAAAAATCAAACTTTTCTTTGAAGGTGCATCTATTCATAGACCACCACTTTTACAGGTGAAAACTATCCTTTTTGGAAAAAGAGGATGGAAATTTTCTAAGGTCTAATGATCAAGGCGTTTGGGATCTTTGTTGTAAATGGTCCATTTATTCCTATGGTTGTTGTTGAAGAAGCGCAGGTACCTAAGAAGAAAGCAAATTGGAGCAAGGATGAATACAACCAAAATCAATGCGACATAAGAGCATGTAACATGATAGCATCTGCCTTAACCATTGATGAGTTTTACGAGGTTATCGGATTGCACTAGCTGCAAAGGAGATGTGGGACACTCTAGAAGTCACACATGAAGGAACGGAAGAAGTGAAACGATCAAGGAAGAACACCTTGATTCGGGAATATGAAATGTTCAGTATGAGCAAAGGAGAAACCATATGCGACGTACAAAGAGATTTACTCACATCGTAAATCATCTCAAGGCATTGGGTAAGAAATTCGATCTTGAAGAATTAAATGTCAAAATTTTGAAATCTTTGGACGAGGACTTGGCAACCTAAAGTGACGGCCATCACGGAATCAAAGAACACTGTCAAACATGAACATGACAACTCTTTTCGGAAACTTCGAGAGAACATGAAATGGAACTTGGGCGCTTCAAAGGAGAAGAAGAAGAAGTCAAAAGAAAAGGTGTTGCTCTTAAAGCGGAATCCCACAAAGATGAGAGTAGTGACACGGATGATGATCTTGAATGCGGTGACATAAGCTTGTTTGTCAAAAAGTACAAAAAGTTCATCAAGAACAAGAACAAAGGGAATTACAAGAAAGGTAAGAAAAGCTGAAAACCTAAATTCTCTTGATAATTTTAAAATGCTATGGTTGTGGAAAAAGGGGACACTTGAAGTCGGATTGCCCCAACATCAAGAAGGATGAGGAAAAGGCAAAGAAATACAAGAAGCCTTTTGACAAAAAGAAAAAGAAGGCATACATCGCATGGGAAGATAATGACGTGAGTTCTTCTAGTGCAAGTGAATCAGAGGAAGAAGCCAATATCTGTCTTATGGCAAATGATGATGATGATGCCGAATCCACATGTAGCAAGGTTGGTCCCAAGTCCAAAAAGTCACTATGGTATCTTGATAGTGGTTGTTCAAGGCATATGACGGGTGATAAAAGCAAATTCAAAAGCTTCAAGAAGAAAGAACAAGGTTTTGTAACCTATGGTGACAACAATAAGGGAAAAATCATTGGTAGCGGAATGGTTGGAGATTCCCTAAAGATTCATGATGTTCTTCTTGTTGATGGATTGAAGCACAATTTGCTAAGCATCAGTCAACTTTGTGATAAAAGTTTAAAGGTAACGTTTGATAGTGATCTTTGCAAAATTCATCACAAGGACTCAAGTGAAATCGCCCTCATTGGTAAGAGACATAATAACATTTATTTGGTTGATATTGATTGTGCATCTACATCTGATAATCTGCCTTGTTTAGTTGCGAAAGAAGAGGATCCATGGTTATGGCATAGAAGAGCTGCTCACATTCATATGCCTCATCTAAGTAAACTCATATCTAAAGAGTTAGTGATTGGTTTACCAAAACTGGTTTTTGAAAAGAACAAACTATGTGCAGCTTGTCAAAAGGGAAGCAAACGAAAAGTTCTTTTAAATCCAAAAATGTTGTTTCCACTTCAAAACCTTTAGAATTACTGCACATGGATTTATTTGGCCCTTCTAGAACAAAAAGTTTTGGTGGCAATTATTATGCTCTTGTGATTGTTGATGATTACTCTAGATTCACTTGGACTCTTTTTCTTTCATCTAAAAGTGATGCTTTTAAAGAATTTAGAAAATTTGCCAAGGTTATTCAAAATGAAAAGGATTTAAAAATCAAGTTTTTACGAAGTGATCATGGCGGTGAATTTCAAAATATCTTTTTGAAAATTTTTGTGAAGAAAATGGAATTTCTCATAATTTCTCGGCACCAAGAACACCTCAACAAAATGGTGTGGTTGAAAGGAAAAATAGATCTTTGGAAGAACTTGCAAGAACTATGTTGAGCGAAAATAATTTACCTAAATATTTTTGGGCTGATCTCGTAAGTACCGCATGTCACGTTTTAAACAGAGTTTTAATAAGACCTATTTTAAAATTAACTCCTTATGAGCTTTTCAAAGGGAGAAAACCAAATATTTCTTATTTCAAAATTTTTGGATGTAAATGTTTTGTTTTGAATAACGGAAAAGATAGCCTTGGAAAATTTGATGCTAAATCTGATGAAGCTACATTTTTAGGTTATTCTTTGCATAGTAAAGCATATAGAGTTTTTAATAAGAGGACTTTAACTGTTGAAGAATCTATACATGTTGTCTTTGATGAATATCTAGACCTTGAGGAAACCCCTCTTGAGTCAAAAAGATTCTTTGCGGATGATGAAGGAATACATCAAGAAGAAACTCCTCTTGAAAAAGCCGTTGAAGAAATCGGTTTGGATGAGAATCCTCCTCATGATGAGAGTCTACCAAAGAATGGAGACCACCTAGAAAGCGTTTCCTTGGAAAATGTCATTGGAGACATATCAACAGGTGTAAGAACAAGGAGGAACATGAATAATTTCTGCATGAATGTTGCTTTTGTTTCACAGGTTGAACCAAAGAATGTAGAAGAAGCATTAACGGATGAACATTGGTGTATTGCAATGCAAGAAGAGCTAAATCAGTTTGAAAGAAATCAGGTATGGGATTTAATTCCTAAGACTAATAATATGCAGGTCATAGGTACAAGATGGGTCTTTAGAAATAAGCTTGATGAAGATGGAAACATCACAAAGAACAAAGCAAGGCTGGTTGCAAAGGTTATAGACAAGAAGAAGGCATAGATTATGATGAAACCTATGCTCCAGTAGCAAGACTTGAAGCTATCCGCTTGCTTTGTTAGCATATGCCTCCATTATGGGATTCAAATTATTTCAAATGGATGTAAAAAGTGCTTTTCTAAACGGGTATATCAAGGAAGAAGTCTATGTAGAACAACCTCCAGGCTTTGAAGATTTCAAAAATCCTAATCATGTCTACAAGTTGAAGAAAGCTTTATATGGACTCAAACAAGCCCCAAGATCTTGGTATGAAAGGTTAAGTAATTTCTTACTTGAAAATAATTTTAGAAGAGGTAAAGTTGATTCTACTCTTTTTATTAAGAAATCAAAGAAACATATTCTCATTGTTCAAGTTTATGTTGATGATATTATTTTTGGATCAACTAACGATGATCTTTGCCAAGAGTTTGCTAAGAATATGCAGGGAGAGTTTGAAATGTCCATGATGGGAGAACTAAATTTCTTTCTTGGCTTGCAAATCAAACAATTAAAGAAAGGTATTTTTATATGTCAAACAAAGTATTGCAAGGAACTCTTAAAGAAGTTTGAAATGGAAAGCTCGAAAGAAGCCTCGACCCCATGGCTACATCTTGCTATCTAGATCAAGATTTAAGCGGTAAGGCGGTAGATCAAACACGGTATCGAGGTATGATCGGATCGTTACTTTATCTTCTTGCTAGTAGACCGATATTATGCAAAGTGTGTGTGTTTGTGCTAGGTTTCAAGCCAACCCTAGAGAGTCTCACCTAAAAGCTGTTAAGAGAATCCTTAAGTATCTTAGAGGAACAACATCCTTTGGTTTATGGTACCCTTCGGGAGCCTCACCTAGTATCATAGGTTTTCGGACTCGGATTATGGTGGTTGTAGAATAGATAGGAAGAGTACTAGTGGTACATGTCATCTTTTAGGATGTTCCTTAGTTTCATGGCATTCTAAGAAGCAGGCCGGTGTTGCTCTTTCAACCACGGAGGCTGAGTATATAGCGACGAGGAGTTGTTGTGCTCAAATTACGTGGATGAAGCGGCAATTAGAAGACTTTGATATCTTTCTAGATCATATTCCTCTTAAGTGTGATAACACTAGTGCCATTAACCTGACTAGGAACCCTATCATGCATTCTAAGACCAAGCATATAGAAATTAGACACCATTTCATTAGAGATCATATAGCTAAAGGAGATTGCATTATAGAATATATAGATACCAAACATCAACTAGGCGATATCTTCACCAAACCTTTACCTAGAGATAGATTTTATGAGCTTAGAAGAGATCTAGGGATTGTTTGTGATAAATCTGTTGCTTAATTAATGTTTGTTATTGTTTTTGATGTTATTTCAGCGTTTTACGAAAATTTACGTATTTAATCGATTAAGTTTCGTGTGTTAATCGATTAAGCGCGGTGTTTATGAAAATGTTTTACAATATAATCGATTACGTTTATGACATAATCGATTAAATCGCTGAGAGCAATTTAATCGATTAAGGAATGCACATAATCGATTAAATTTCTGAGTTTTCGTTTTACGAAAAATTTTGAAGGAAAATAATCGATTAAATGAGAATATAATCGATTAAATGCACCGTTACGTGTTTTTACGCAAATCTGATTTTCGAGCGTTGGCCATGTTTTCACGTGTTTTGTCTTTTCTAAGCGGCTATATTCGTTCCCAACGGATATATTTTCATTAAATCAACGTTTTATGACCCGGATTTCATTCTATAAATAGCTGGTTTGAGAATCAAAGTGACTCACTCACTCTCTCTCTCACTCTTGCTGTTTCTGCTGTTATTTGCTGTCTTGTGCGTATTTTAATTCTCTGTGCTTGTCTCTGTTATTCCATTATCTTGTTGTGCAATTTCTCTTGTCTTTTATATCACCGAAATGGTGATCAAAGAAGAAGGAAGATGCCATCAAGGAGAAAGGGCAAGGAGCCAATGACTTCTCAAGAAAGGAGACCTCCAACTCTAGGCTGGTTGGATTTCGGATGAAGATCCGCAAATTGCCTTTGTTAACAAGTGGAAGGATAGAAAAATTCTTACCCCTAAATTCTTGTCTTGTGAATTTTTTAGATCTCATGGTTTTCAATTTCGGGAATTTTTAGTAGGAAGTGGACTACAAAAATTTGTAGAGATGGAAGGGCATTCTACCCGATTTGGTTAGAGTGTTCTACATGAACTTGACATCAAGAGCTGCAAGTCCAAGCACCAAAGTGAAAGGTGTAAGGATCTTCCTTGATGAAGATTTGTGGAACAATGTAGGCTGGTCTCTCAACTCAAGGCATAAACATCACATATGGCTTTGAGGACTTCAACAAGTTGGTAGAATTCGAGAAAATTCTGCAAGGATCCTAACCTACAAGTTGAGAACTTGTATAAAGTTGGTAATGTAAAGTTAAATGAAAGAATGTTGCATTATGTTATTGTTTGGATTTTAGTTGCAAGAGGCACTAATCATGCCCAACTTACTAAGGAAGACATTCTTCTAATGTATGGATTCCTTAATAATGTGAGCATAGATTGGCCCTCAATTATCCTTGATAATATGTTTAAAGCCATTAGGCTTTCCTCTTTTGCATTACCCTATGCTTTGTGTTTGTTTCTAAGATTCTAGAATACAAAGGTGTTGATCTTGAAGGGGAGAATAAACAGATTTTGCTAAGCAATAGCAAGATTGGTAAAAATGTTCTAAGGCATATGGGCCTCATAGAACAAGGCAACGAGGTTTACCCAAAGAGAAGAAGGAGGCTGCTGCCATGGAAGAAGATGATGAAGACCAACCTCAACCTCCACCTCAATTTCAGCCTCAACCGGGATCGGTGGAGGAGCTTCTCATATCAAGAATGGATTCTATGATGAATCTTCACTCCAAGGAATTTCAAGGCCTTTCTCATCAACTCTCAAGGCTTAATAGAAGGATGTATAGAGTTGAAAGAAAGATGGAAATTGAAGAATTATCTCCTGAAGAAGATAATACAACATCCTCAAGAGGCAAACAGACCGAGCAAATGTTGAGGAAGATGAAGAAGATAGTGAAGAAACTGAATAGGCTACAAGTTCACTTTTCCTTAGCTTGTTCTTCATTATTTTCCAAATGCTGTTTTTTTCTCTCTATTATTTTACGTGTATTAATTTGCTACTGCTGTAATTATCTCTGAAAATGTAATCTTTTGAAAATGATAAAAATAAAGGGGAGAAAATATTTGTCTTGATTGAAAATCTGTCTAGTTAATATAGCTTTTAAGAAAATTAATTTCAAGGGAACTTTAGGAAATAATTCAAATAAGTGCCTTATATAGCTTAAACAATTAAGAGCATAGTTTAAGGGGGAGCTTTTAGAAATTATTTCCACTCATTAATTCCTTGAAATCTCTTTCTCAAAATTCAAATTGAAACTTAAATGCTATATGACTGCCTATTTTATTTCCTTTGTGGACTAATATTTATGATGGAGATATCCATACATTATTTTCAAGATTTTCGAGGATATTATCACAAGTCTCTAGGTTTCTTTTTATCATCATCAAAAGGGGAGATTGTTGGCATATTTCAAGTCCGAGTTTTATGGACACCTACGGTTTTGATGATGAAGTTTTTAGGAAGTTTCAATCAACATTAAAGACTTGTGCCATCTCACAAAGGAAGATTGCTTGATAAGAAAGGAAAGGCATAAAGAGCATTCAAAGCTTTCAAGAGAGAAGATTGATGAAGATTTTCTCAAGAGTTGAAGGATCAAAGGTAGAAGGTTACGTTTTGGGTGTTGGATAAAAGAGTAAGTCATAAATCCCATTCAAGACCTTCCCAAACAAGAGAGCAAGGTGTTTTCTCGCAAAAACGTTTTCTACGCTTTTAATCGATTACCATACGTAGATAATCGATTATTTAACTAAAATTTGAATAAAAAATGTTTAACGAGCAAAATAATCGATTAAGTGTCTTTGATAATCGATTATATTGATTCTGAGTTAATATAATCGATTATGGCCTTAATCTAATCGATTAAATCAGACGATATTTGTTTTCCAGTTTTTAAACATGATATAATCGATTAAGCTTTTAATATAATCGATTAAATGAGTCGTTTTGCGAAATCATTCTAAATCAACCTAAGAATGGAAACTTTGGAGCATTTTCGAATTATAAAATGAAAGAGAATGTCTTAGGTTTAACACATCCGAAAAAACACAAAACATTCAAAGTGTTTACGCGCCTTAGCTTTTTCAAAGCCGCTTTCCTGCTCTCTTCGGTTTGATCAAGTCTTTGGAAGTGGTGATCATTGTGCTTAAGCTTTCTATCCGGCACATTTCAGGTGTATTCTTTTCTTGTTTTTACGTAAAGGAAAATTCATCCCTTGGATCTGTTCTAAGGAGGTGTTTCATCTCTTGTGTGTCAAGAGAGGTGGGTTTCATCCTCGGTGTGTACGAGGAGGTGTTTCATCCTTAGTGTGTGCGAGGAGGTGTTTCAGTTTATCTTTATTTGTTATTGCATGAATTGGTGTTTGTAATTTCATTTAAAGATAGTGGGGAAAATCATCACGGATTTGTGGTGGTTGGGAACTGGATGTAGGATTGGCTTAATCCGAACCAGTATAAATCTCTGTGTTCTTTCTCTTTCTCTTTATCTCTTAATTGTGGATCATTATTACAATTGCTAATCCCAACAGCGTTAATCAAAGGATTGGAAAAATTCACATCCAAGTTTTTGAAAGTTTTCAAAACACTGAAAATTTATTTAAAGAGAAAATTTCTTTAAAAACCCAATTCACCCCCTCTTGGTTTTACCTTGCTAGTCTTTATTTAACATTTTATTGTAAAAAAAAGTACGGATCGAAAGTAAAATTTGAATTTTGAAATTACGGAAAATTTAGTTTTTTTGTGTAAAACAAAAGTACGGATCGAGAATAAAATATAAATTTCCCAATTATGAAAAATTTATTTTTTTTGTAAAACAAAAGTACGGATCGAAAATAAAATTTAAATTTCAAAATTCTGAAAAATTTATTTTTTTTGTAAAACAAAACTACGGATCGAGAATAAAATATAAATTTCTAAATTATGAAAAATTGGTTTTTTTGTAAAACGAAAGTACAGGTCAAAAATAAAATATAAATTTATGAATTATGAGAAATTGGTTTTTTTTGTAAAACAAAAGTACGGATCGAAAATAAAATATACATTTCCAAATAATCAAAAATTGACGTTTGTTGTAAAACAAAAGTAAAGATTAAGAATAAAATATAAATTTCAAAATTATGAAAAATTGAGTTTGTTTATGTAAAACAAAAGTACGGATCGAAAAGAAAATTTGAAATTCCTAATTATGGAAAATTGAGTCTTTTTTTTGTAAAACAAAAGTACGGATAAAAAATAAATATAAATTTACAAATTATAAAAATTGATATTTTTTTTGTAAAACAAAAGTATGGATCAAAAATAAAATTTAAATTTTGAAATTACGAAAAATTAAGTTTTTTAGGGTAAAACAATAGTACGGATTGAGAATAAAATATAAATTTCCAAATGATGAAAAATTTATTTTTCTTGTAAAAAAAAGGAAGTATCGAAAATAAAATAAATATTTCCGAATTATCAAAAATTGATAAACAAAAGTACGGATAGAGAATAAAATATAAATTTCGAAATTACGAAAAATTGATTTTTTTTTGTGTGAAACAAAAGTACGGATCGAAAATAAAATTTAAATTTCGAAATTATGAAAAATTGAGTTTTTTTGTGTAAAACGAATGTAGGGATCGAAAATAAAATTTGGATTTTGAAGTTACGAATAATTGATTTTTTTTGGGTAAAACAAAAGTACGTATCGAGAATAAAATATAAATTTCCCAATTATGAAAAATTGATTATTTTTGTAAAAAAAAGGAAGGCTCGAAAATTAAATATAAATTTCCGAAAAATGAAAAATTGAATTTTTTTTATAAAACAAAAGTACGGATCGAGAATAAAATATAAATTTCCAAATTACAAAAAATTGAGTTTTTTTGTCTAAAATATAAGTGCGGATCGAAAATAAAATCTGAATTTCCACATTATGAAAAATTGTGTTTTTTTTGTAAAAAAAAGTGCAGATTGAAAATAAAATTTAAATTTCAAAATTTTGAGAAAATGACTTTTTTTGTGTAAAACAAAAGTACGAATCGAAAATAAAATTTGAATTTCCAAATTACGAAAAATGGAGTTTTTTTTGTAAAACAAAGGTACGGATTGCAAATAAAATTTGAATTTCCAAGTTATGAAAAATTAAGTTTTTTTATAAAAAAGAAGTACGGATCGAAAATAAATTAGAAACTTCAAAATTATGAAAAATTAATTTTTATTTTGTAAAACAAAACTACGGATTGAAAACAAAATATAAATTTCCCAATTATGAAAAATTTAATTTTTTTGTAAAACAAAACTACGGATCGAGAATAAAATATAAATTTCTAAATTATGAAATTTTTTTTTTGTAAAACGAAAGTACAGGTCGAAAATAAAATATAAATTTATGAATTATGAGAAACTGGTTTTTTTTGTAAAACAAAAGTACGGATCGAAAATAAAATATACATTTCCGAATAATCAAAAATTGATTTTGAAAAATTGAGTGTTTTTTATGTAAAACAAAAGTACGGATGGAAAAGAAAATTTGAAATTCCTAATGATGGAAAATTGAGTCTTTTTTTTGTAAAAAAAGTACGGATAAAAAATAAATATAAATTTACAAATTATAAAAATTGATTTTTTCTTGTAAAACAAAAGTATGGATCAAAAATAAAATTTAAATTTTGAAATTACGAAAAATTAAGTTTTTTAGTGTAAAACAAAAGTACGGATCGAGAATAAAATATAAATTTCCAAATGATGAAAAATTGATTTTTTTTGTAATAAAAAGGAAGTATCGAAAAGAAAATAAAAATTTTTGAATTATCAAAAATTGATTTTTTTTTGTAAAACAAAAGTTTGGATCGAGAATAAAACATATATTTCGAAATTATGAAAAATTGAATTTTTTTTGTGTAAAACAAAAGTACGGATCGAAAATAAAATTTGCATTTCCTAATTATGAAAAATTGAGTTTTTTTTGTAAAAAAACATTACGGATCGAAAATAAAATATAAATTTCCAAATTATGAAAAATTGATTTTTTTTATTTGAAACAGAAGTACAGATCGAAAATAAAATTTAAATTTCGAAATTATGAAAAATTCAATTTTTTTGTGTAAAACAAAAGTAGCGATCGAGAATAAAATATAAATTTCCAAATTATAAAAAATTGGTTTTTTTTGTGAAACAAAAGTACCGATAAAAAATAAAATACAAAATTCGAAATTATGAAAAAATGAGTTTTTTTGTGTAAAACAAAAGTATGGATCGAAAATAAAATTTGAATTTCCAAATTATGAAAAGTTTAGTTTTTTTTTGTAAAACAAAAGTACGGATCGAAAATAAAATTTCAATTTCGAAATTACTAAAAATTTAGTTTTTGTGCAAAACAAAAGTACGGATCGAAAACAAAATTTGGATTTCGAAGTTACGAATAATTGATTTTTTTTGGGTAAAACAAAGGTTCGGATCGAGAATAAAATATAGATTTCCAAATTATTAAAAATTGTTTTTTTAGTAAAAAAAAGGAAGGATCGAAAATTAAATATAAATTTCCAAAAAATGAAAAATTGATTTTTTTTAAAACAAAAGTACGCATCGAGAATAGAATATAAATTTGGAAACTACGAAAAATTGAATTTTTTTGTGTAAAACAAAAGTACGGATCGAAAATAAAATTTAAATTTCGAGATTACGAAAACTTGAATTTTTTGTGTAAAACAAAAGTAGGGATGGAAAATAAAATTTGCATTTCTTAATCATGAAAAATTGAGTTTTTTTTTTAAACAAAAGTACGAATCGAAAATAAAATATAAATTTCCAAAATATGAAAAATTGATTTTTTTATTGTGAAACAAAAGTACGGATCCAGAATAAAATATAAATTTCCAAATTATGAAAATTTGATTTTTTTTTGTAAAATAGAAGTATGGATCGAAAATAAAATATAAATTTCCAAATTATAAAAAATTGCATTTTTTTTGTAAAACAAAAGTACGAATCGAGAATAAAATATAAATTTCGAAATTACGAAAAATTGAGTTTTTTTTGTGTAAAATATAAGTACAGATCGAAATAAAATTTTAATTTCCACATTATGAAAAGTTGTGTTTTTTTTGTAAAAAATAGTGCAGATCGAAATTAAAATGAAAATTTCGAAATTTTGAGAAATTGACTTTTTTGTGTAAAACAAAAGTACGGATCAAAAATAAAATTTGAATTTCCAAATTACGAAAAATTTAGATTTTTTTTTGTAAAACAAAAGTATGGATAGAGAATAAAATATAAATTTCCAAATTACGAAAAAATAAATTTATTTTCTAAAACAAAAGTAGGGATCGAAAATAAAATATATATTTCCAATTTATAAAAAATTGAATCGTTTTTGTAAAACAAAAGTATGAATCGAGAAAAAAATATAAATTTCCAAATTACGAAAAATTGACTTTTTCTTGTAAAACAAAAGTACGGATCGAAAATAAAATTTGAATTTTCAAGTTATGAAAAATTGAGTTTTTTTATAAAAAAAAGTACGGATCGAAAATAAATATAAATTTCCAAATTATTAAAAATTGATTTTTTTTGTAAAACAAAAGTACGGATTGAAAACAAAATATAAATTTCCAAATTATGAAAAATTGAATTTTTTTATTGTAAAAAAAAGTACAGATCGAAAGTAAAATTTGAATTTTGAAATTACGGAAAATTGAGTTTTTTTTGTGTAAAACAAAAGTACGGATCGAGAATAAAATATAAATTTCCCAATTATGAAAAATTTATTTTTTTTGTAAAACAAAAGTACGGATCGAAAATAAAATTTAAATTTCGAAATTCCGAAAAATTTGGTTTTTTTGTGTAAAACAAAAGTATGAATTGAAATTAAAATTTGAATTTCCAAGTTACGAAAAATTGAGTTTTTTCATGTAAAACAAAACTGCGGATTGAGAATAAATCATAAATTTCGAAATTATGAAAAATTGTTTTTTTTTGTAAAACGAAAGTACGAGTTAGAAATAAAATATAAATTTCTGAATTATGAGAAATTGATTTTTTTTGTAAAACAAAAGTACGGATCGAAAATAAAATATATATTTCTAAATAATGAAAAATTGATTTTTTTTTAAAACAAAAGTACAGATCGAGAATAAAATATAAATTTCAAAATTATGAAAAATTGAGTTTTTTTATGTAAAACAAAAGTACATATCGAAAAGAAAATTTGAATTTCCTAATTATGAAAAATTGAGTCTTTTTTTTTGTAAAAAAAAAGTACGAATCGAAAATAAATATAAATTTCCAAATTATAAAAATTGTTTTTTTTTGTAAAACAAAAGTATGGATCTTTTTTTTTGTAAAACAAAAGTACGGATTGAAAATAAATTATATATTTCCAAATGAGGAAAAATTGATTTTTTTTTGTAAAACAAAAGCACGGATCGAGAATAAAATATAAATTTCAAAATTACGAGAAATTGAGTTTTTTGTACATAACAAAAGTACGAATCGAGAACAATATTTGAATTTCCAAATTACGAAAAAGGGAATTTTTTTGTGTAAAAGAAAAGTAAGGATGGAGAATAAAATATTAATTTCAAAATTATGAAGAAGTGATTTTTTTTAAAAAAACAAAAGTACGGATAAAAAATAAAATAGAAATTTCCGAATTATGAAAAATTGATTTTTTTTGTAAAACAAATGTATGGATGGAGAATAAAATGTTGGCATATTTCAAAGACCAGAGTTTTTATGAAGACCTACAGTTTTGATGATGAAGTTTTAGAAAGTTTCAATCAACATTAAAGACTTGTGCCATCTCACAAAGGAAGGATGCTTGATAGAAAAGGAAAGGCATAAAGAGCATTCAAAGCTTTTAAGAGAGAAGATTGATGAAGATTTTCTCAAAGAGCTAAAGGATCAAGAGTAGTAGGTTCTGTTTTGGGTGTTGGATAAAAAGAGTAAGTCATAAATCCCATTCAAGACCTTCCCAAACAAGAGAGCAAGGTGTTTTCTCGCAAAAACGTTTTTCTACGCTTTTAATCGATTACCATACGTAGATAATCGATTATTTAACTTAAATTTTGAATAAAAAATGTTTAACAAACTAAATAATCGATTAAGTGTTTTTGATAATCGATTATATTGATTTACGGGTTAATATAATCGATTATGGCCTTAATCTAATCGATTATATCGAGACGAATTTAGCTTTCAGTTTTTAAACATGATATAATCGATTAAGCTTTTAATATAATCGATTAAATGAGTCGTTTTTGCGAAATCAATTCTAAATCAACCTAAGAATGGAAACTTTGGAGCATTTTCGAATTATAAAATGGAAGAGAATGTCTTAGGTTAAACACATCTGATTAAACACGAAATATTCAAAGTGTTTCTACGCCTTAGCTTTTTCAAAGCTGCTTTCCTGCTCTCTTCAGTTTGATCAAGTCTTTGGAAGTGGTGATCATTGTGCTTAAGCTTTCTATCTAGCACGTATCAAGTGTTTTCTTTTACTGTTTTCTTTAAACGGGAAAATTCATCCCTTGGATTGGTTCTAAGGGAGGTGTTTCATCTCTTGTGTGTCAAGAGAGGTGGGTTTCATCCTCAGTGTGTCTGGGGAGGTGTTTTCATCCTTAGTGTGTCTGAGGAGGTGTTCCTTTATCTTTATTTGTTATTGCATGAATTGGTGTTTGTAATTTCATTTAAAGATAGTGGGGTTAATCATCACGCATTTGTGGTGATTGGGAACTGGACGTAGGATTGGCTTAATCCGAACCAGTATAAATCTCTATGTTCTTTCTCTTTCTCTATATCTTTTAATTGTGGATCATTATAACAATTGCTAATTCAATCCGCTTTAATCAAAGGATAAGAAAAATTCACATCCTAGTTTTGAAAGAATTTCAAAATCTGAAAAGTTTTTTAAAAGAGAAAAGTTTATTAAAAATCCAATTCACCCCCCTCTTGGTTTTTACACTGCCGTCTTTATTTAACATAAAATACAAAATTTGAAATTATGAAAAATTGAGTCTTTATTTGTAAAACAAAAGTACGGATCAAAAATAAAATTTGAATTTCCAAATTATGAAAAATTGAGTTTTTTTTTGTAAAACAAAAGTACGGATTGAAAATAAAATTTGAATTTCGAAGTTATGAATAATTGAGTTTTTTTGGGTAAAACAAAAATACGAATCGAGAATAAAATATAAATTTCCAAATTACGAAAAATTGATTTTTTTTTTGTAGAAAGAAGGAAGATGATATTATAAACATATTGTGCATGGTGATGAATTATATTATACATGGTCTTGAAGAAAAAATTACTATTTAAATCTTCCTGCTCAATTTCAAGTTGTAAATATTCTTACATAATTCATTTGATTTGATGATAAACTCTTAATTACTATTATCAACATCATGAATTTAATAGGATATATAAAAATATATAAAATTTATATTATTTGTGTAAAACTGTAAGACTATATATTAGTCCCATATCACAAGTTGATTATATAATAAAAAAAATATTTTTATTCATTTTCACATCAATTTTTGTGTTCATACATGCTCTTTTATTAATAAATATCAACCTCAAAGCAAAGCACGTTCCCATAAACCATTATTTTTATTATTATTATTATTATTCTTATAAACAAATTTTGAAAATTCTTGTGATATAATATATATTCATTTATCATTCTACGTGTTGTTGCTGCCACATGAACTACACATTTATGTTGTTATCATGTTTTGATACTATTATCATCCTTTTCCATCCACAACTGTCACTCTATCTTATTACTAGAATTACTGTTGGAATAAATGACTGAGTTTAAGTGGGGGGGTGTGAATTAAAAACTCTTAAAGATTTTCGAAATTCAAGGCCAATTTAGAAAATCCAGATTCATAATGAAGAGGAAACTCAATTCTTTAAAGGTTCTTGAAATGCTTTTTATCAATGTATCATATATCCAATTCAATTAACAATTCAAATATCAATTACAGAATTTAAAAGAGTAGGGAAAGAAGATTAACACAGGAGATTTATACTGGTTCACCTTTCAACAAAGGCTACATCCAGTTTCCTAAACACTCAAATCAAATCAATTCACTAAAATTCAGTTTTTAATTGAACCCTACATGAAAAACTAAAACCAGAAAAACTGCACCTGATCTTGAACCCTACAAGACCTTTAAACTCTTGTAAAACCCTATTACAAGAACACCTTAATCACCCTGATTAAGAGACGCAAACGCAGCTAACAAACACACAAGAAATTGGATTGAATTCACCTGGAAAATCAGTCCTAGATTGAAAAACAGAGCACGCAGCAATTCGAAAAATAGAGTATGAATTCTTTGTAAAATTCCCTATTCAATTTGATCTTGGACTTCTTGGAGAGATTTGCAAATTGATTTAGAGTATTAGAAAAGCTTTCTTGCACAATGGGTCTTTCTGTAGTTGATTCGTCACTAAGTTATTTGAATTTTAAAGTATTTATAGCAAAGTTGTTTCAGTGTTTTAAAACTGTTACTGATGAAAACAGTCGGTTGAAAACGCGATTTAACTGGTTGTTTTCATTAAAAGGAATTTTCCAGAGAGCACCCTTTTTCTGAAACTTGAAAATAGTCAGTTGAAAATACGATTTAACTAGCTTTTCCAGAGAGCTAGAATTTCTTAACAAAAGCTCCAGAATTTCAACTGGTTTAAATTCAGAAAAACAGCTAGCTAAAATTAGCCAAAATCAAAGCTTTAAAATTGAAGAACAGTTTAACTGATTGAAACCATATTTTTAATCAGTTAAAAACCAGTTAAAACCTTTGAAAACATTTTAAAACCTTTTAAAACATTTCAAATCATTTTAAAACCCAAGATTAAGTCCAAGATTAATTGAAATGCATCTTACCACACATCCTAAGACACTCTAATCCTAAGACACAATCTTCATTCTTCAAGCACCATCATCTTCATCATCAAAGGTGGTTAGAGACATCAAATCCACTTGAAACCAAGTCTTCAAGTCCAACAAACTCCCCCTATTTGATGATGACAACCACTTGATGCATTCATTGTCTTTGAAGAATGTAGGAGTCCTGCACAAAACACAAAAATACAGCAGAACAGTATAATAGAAAAATATAGCAAAAAAAATATAGCAGCAGCAGCAGTATTGCAGTATTCTCTCCCTTTCACATTCTCCCCCTTTCACCACGTTCTCTCCCTTTCACCTGCGCTTCA
This sequence comes from Lablab purpureus, assembly GCA_030347555.1. Classification (NCBI taxonomy): domain Eukaryota; kingdom Viridiplantae; phylum Streptophyta; class Magnoliopsida; order Fabales; family Fabaceae; genus Lablab; species Lablab purpureus. The sequence goes on from CM059255.1 coordinate 16,521,119, forward strand.
TGTGCCTTCAATGCATTCAATACTTTCTCCCCCTTTGGAATCATCAAATAGCACAAGAAATATAACATAGCATATGCAGCAAACTTAAAAATTGTTCAAGATACATGGGAATTTGACCCAAATAAAACCAGCAACAGCACATAACTAACAACACCCAAATAAACAGAAACAAAAAGCAAATAACAGCAGCTTGTAGATTGAGCTTCAACAGCAGCAGCAGAATTTTTCACCATCAACAACAGCACCACAGCAACATGAACAACAAACAGCAGTAGCAAACTAGTCATCATCCTCTCCATCATCATCACCAGCAGCAGTATTATATCCAACATGTATTTGTGCTAGTTGGGCATGCAAGTCTTCTGTGCTTTGATCAAGACGCCCAAAACGATTCATGCAGTATGAGTGATGGTATGCTTGATGAGATTGAATTGAATCAAACCTTTGCAACACAGTTTGCTCAAACAAGGATAGAGGAGTGCCACGGTTAACTGGAGGGACATAGGGAACAATATCTCCCATCATTGAGCACCCTTCTACATCAGTATCAGCATTTCCAGCATTAGCAACAACAATTCCAGCAGCACTTGTGCCTGCATTTCCAGCATCTTGTCCAGCAGTCCATGCACCATTGCTTTTAGTAAAACCAAACTTGAAGAGAAAGCTATTGTCCAGCTGATGGGATCTCCCTATGTTTATTTTCTATTCACCTCTTATATCCATACCAAAATACTTAAGGAATTTTGAAATTATCAAAGCATATGGGAGGCGATAATCAGTCAACCTTTTGGACTTCATCATGTGATCCTTGATTATATGAATCCAGTTAATTTTGATAGATTTCATTAAACAAAAAATCGGAAGAAGATCACCTTTATTTAATGTAGCATGGTTACTTCCTCTTGGAGTGATCATCCACGTGATGATGAAGGTGAGGACCCTAGCTGTCAAGGTTAATCCGCCAACATGAAATCCCCTAATAGACCCTTGAGGATTTCTTAAGCAATCCTTGTAGGTTTGGACTTTGTTGAAATCTTCCAAGGACCCACATAATCCCCTGCTTACAACTATTCCATCAGTTTTGAAGCCACCCACTCTTCTCCAAACTGAGTTGTTTATAGTGATCTCCTTTCCTTTCACTTTAGAAGTGAGAACAGACCCATCATGCTTGAGATTTGTATAAAACACCTTCACTAAATCAGGGTATATGAACCCATTCAGCTCCAAAAATTTCTGCAGATCTTGATGCTGCATCATAGTTATAATGTCAGCAATCCCTTCATCTTCCAGCCACTGAAAGCTAAGAACTTTTGGTGGGTTTACAGTCTTTTTACTGATGTGAGATTGAAACTTTTCAATCCTCTCTTCATCACCATCAAATCAGGCTTCAATAGAGCCATGTCTATAAGAAGGAGGTGCTGGAATTTCAGGTTCTTTGTGTTTAGATGACCCAACAGTTTTGGATTTCTTCCTTGGTTGCTTGAAGAGGCCATTGCAGAAAAGGGAAAAATGCAGAAAACAGAGCAAGGATAATATGTGCACAGTTTTCTCACACAGGCAATGCGCATGACAAATGCAGTTCGGCATATGTATTTAAAACTTAGATTTTTAGATTTTAAAACAAATTCAATGCATTGTATAGTCAAACAAGCAATCAAATGGAATATATGGGGAAGAGATATGCAGCAGGTTTTGGCTTGCCCAATGCATTCAGTTAGTTGAATGAAATTCAAATCTGGAGAGAGAAACCAGCTAAAAGCAAAGAAAAAGCACTACAAGACAAAACAAGAGCAAGATTCTTTAACCAGCTTTATTTATCATGTAACATATGCACAATTCTCAATTAATCAACTTACATGCACCAATTGAATGTGAATCAATGCAGTTTAACAGCTAATTCGTTCTGGTTTTAAATTTTACATTGTTCCAGACAATTTCAGTCAGTTGATTTGTGAGAAATAGCTTATTAAAACAGATATCCTGATACAAATTTAATACTGATTAATGAATTTAACTAACTAAAACAGAAACTAAAATCACTGCACCTCTACTGCAGCCCCAAAATAGGCAAAATAAGCTGATTAAAAACACAAAACAACTAACTAAAAAACTGAATGTCATTGCAGATTTCATTTATATCATATAAAATGAAAATTTAACTACAATAAATCAACAAATATGCAAAATTAAACACTCAAACACACAAAACAACATGTATAACAACAAAAATCAATCACACACATGAATTATATCACATTTAAGATATCAAGAACACCCAATTCATTTCTCAATTGAAAAAATCTATCTTTAGGAAGTGGTTTGGTAAAAATATCAGCAAGTTGGTTATGTGAATCAACAAATTCAATTATGTAGTCTCCTTTTTGAACATGATCCCTAATGAAATGGTGCCTTATTTCTATATGCTTTGTTCTAGAGTGCAAAATAGGATTTTTGGTTAAATTGATAGCACTTGTATTGTCACACCTAATAGGAATGTGATCTAGTTTCAAACCATAATAAAAAAGCTATTGTTTTAACCACAAAGTCTGAGCACAACAGCTCCCAGCTGCAACATACTCAGCTTCAGCAGTAGACAAAGCCACACTAGCTTGCTTTTTGCTATGCCATGATACTAGACTACTTCCTAATAGATGACAAGTTCCACTAGTGCTTTTCCTATCCAATTTACAGCCAGCAAAATCAGCATCTGAATAGCCCACTAGATTAAATGAAGCACCTTTTGGATACCATAAACCAACATTAATAGTTCCTTTTAGATATTTTAAGATTCTTTTAGCAATTGCAAAGTGTGGTTCTTTAGGATTAGACTGAAATCTAGCACACATGCATACACTAAACATTATATCTGGCCTACAGCAGTTAGGTATAAAAGAGAACCTATCAAACCTCTATATTTAGTGGAATCAAATGGTTTACAACTTTCATCAGCATCAAGGTAGCTGCTGGTAGCCATAGGTGTGCTTGATTCTTTGTAGCTGTCCATGTCATACTTTTTTAACATCTCTTTGCAATATTTTGATTGATTAAGGAATGTTCCATGATCCATTTGCTTGACTTGTAAGCCTAAGAAGAAGTTTAGATCACCCATCATTGACATTTCAAACTCCCCGTATAACATTTTCAATGGATAGATCACGAGGCACCCTTCAATCTTTGGGTAAATCATTTTCTGCAGATTTCAGTTCTGGTGCTAGGATTTCAGTCAGTTCTTTCTGATTTTCACCAGCTAAAATTTCGTCTACAGCAGCTTTATCAGTTTCTACATGTTCAGCTGATACACCTTCAATTAGATTCTCTTCTCCTACACCTGCACCACTTACTGCACCTTCATTTTGCACATTAGTCTCATAAAAAACAACATGAATTGATTCCTCAATGATAGCTAATCTTTTGTTATAAATCCTATGTGCTTTGCTATTAGAAAAATAACCAACATCACCACTTCCAAGTATTTTCCTTTTGTTATTGTCCTCATATGTGACAAATCATCCATTCTTCAAAGTGAGTTTGACAAAGTTCCTTTTGTCACCACACATATGTCTTAAACAACCACTATCTAGATACCACAATAATTCTTTGGCCTTCAAGAATACCTACAAAACACAATCAATGAAAATTGACATTTGGAAGGCCTCTAACAAGACTTTTGCAGCGGATTTTGTTTAATAACTACATGTTAATGTGTCCACATCTTCTATGCCAAAGCCAACCTTCATCTTCTTTGGTCAACAAGCAAATGTTCTTGAGGTTCGAGGGCTCAATGTCCAACATATATACATTGTTTGTTCTTCTTCCAATGTGCACAATATCTGCAGTTTTACAGTTGTATATAACACAAAATTCTGCATCAAAAGTGACCTTCATACCTTTGTCACATAGCTGACTTATACTTAGCAGATTGTGTTTCAATCCTTCAACAAAGAGTACATCCTTTATCTATGAAGAAAAGCAGTTTCCTACATCTCCAGAACCTTTAATTTTGCCCTTGCTATTGTCTCCAAAAGTAACAGAACCAGCTTCATATACCTTGAAATTTATCAGCTTTGATTTGTCACCTGTCATATGTTTAGAGCAACCACTATCTAAATACCATAAAGCTCTCTTTGCTCTTTGACAAATCTGTAAAACAAAGTTAGTTTAGATATATAGGTCCCCAAAACAAGTTGGGTCCTTTAGAGTTAGAAACAACATATGATTTGGGTTTCCAATAGTATTCACCTCTTGAAATGCCAAAGTTCTTGATATAACAATATCTAGATATATGTCCATTTTTCAAGCAATAAGAACACTTTTTAAATCTGTTACTTTAGTAAGATTTATACTTTGCAGCATGATAATGTTTTGCAGACTTTCCATAACCAAGACCATTTCCATTAGAATATCCAATTTGAGAATGTAGTAGTTGATTAAGTGTATTATGACCAATTTGAAACTTTCCTAATGTTTTAACAAGATAACCAACTTTATTTTGGAGATTTATGCTGTTTTCACACTTTGCAGAATTGATTTTATCACATTCGGACTTATCTGATTCTATCTGGTTTTCTAGTTCCAAGACTCTGTCTTTTAGTTGACTGTTTTCATCTTTCAGTTTGCTATTCTGGTTTTCCAGTTCCAGTAATTTTTTTTCTAGCCAATTGTTTAGTCCTTTTAGTCGATTATTTTGATAATCTAATTTTTTTGCTTCATCATGTAATTCTTTGAATGCATCAAACAAGGTGTCATAATTCTCACTGACATCAGATTAACAAATACTCACTTGGCTTGATGTTTCTTCATTAGCAACTAGGCACAAATTGGCTTGATTTTCAGATTCAAAATCTGAAGTTGATGACTTGCTGGAATCACTTTCATCCCAGGCCATGTATGCTTTCTTGCCTTTCTTGAAATGCTGAATGCGTTTCTCTTTGTCTCTTCTTTCCTTTCTTTCTGGGCTTCTTTCTTTTCTTTGATTCAAGAGAGGACAATCTATCTTGACATGTCCTGTCTGCCCACAGTTAAAGCAAGAGAAATTAGAGGAATTGAAATCAGGTTTTCTAGTGTACCTTTTCTGATTTTCTTGAAACCTGTCTTTTGGGTTATTCTTCTTCTTTAGGAACTTTCCAAACTTCTTAACCAGCATTGCAAATTCTGTACCATCATCTTCTTTCTCTTCATCACTCTTTAAGAATTCCTTGGCTTTTAGTGCAAGACTTTTGTTCTTCTTATCAATGTTCTCTAGCTGATCGAGCCTGCTTAACTCCAATTCGTGTTCCCTCAATTTCCCAAATAAAGTGGTTGTATTCATGACAGATAAGTCCTTTGTCTCAATGATTGCAATAACTTTCGGTTGCCAGCTTCTACTTAAGCATTTGAGAACCTTTATGTTGAGCTCTTCATCATCAAATTTCTTTCCCAAACCCAGCATATGGTTCACTATGTGTGTAAAGCGCTTCTGCACGTCTTGGATGCTCTCTCCAGGTTGCATCCTAAACATCTCATACTCTTGGATAAGGGTGTGCTTTCTTGCTCTTTTTACCTCTGATGTACCTTCATGGGTAACTTGTAGAATATCCCACATTTCTTTTGCTGTTGTGCATTGAGAGACCCTGAAAAACTCATCAAGATTTAGAGTAGATGTTAAAATGTTTTTGGCCTTACTGTTAAACTGAGCTTTTCTGTTTTCTGCATCAGTCCATGTTTCCCATGGCTTTTCTATCAGTTTTCCATCTTCAACCTTGACTGTTGGAATGAAAGGACCATTAATCACTGCATCCCAAACACCTCTATCAACTGACTCGAAGAATATCTTCATTCTGGCTTTCCAGAAGGGGTAATTCGCTCCAACAAAGAGTGGAGGTCTGTTGGTAGATGCTCCTTCAGCAAAGGGTAGCTTATCACTCATCTTGGATCTTTCTTGAGTACCTTTCAATTACCTGCTCTGATGCCAATTGTTAGATGCAGAAGTGTATCAAGAAGGGGGGGTTGAATTGATATAAAGATTTATTGAAAACTTTTGCCTTTCAGAATTTTTACTGATGCAGTATAGAGTAAAATAGTTGACTGATAATAGCGAATTAGCTGGTTAGTTCAACATGCAGAATTTAAAAGATGATGAAGGATAAGAAAGAATACACAAAGGATTATACTGGTTCGTTCTTTATGCAAGAACTACATCCAGTTGGTGATCTGTAACTCCAACAGATCTAAATCACTATCAAAATTAAAGTCTTTACAAAAAACCTTTTTCTAAAGACTAAAAGAAACACAAGATCCTATTCTAAACACTATAGAAAAGATCTTAAACCTCTGACTCACACTGAGTCAATGTGATCACCCTGATCACTGATTACAGGGTTCGCAAACCCACAAAGAATTCTCTTCCTAGAGATCAAAAGATTACAAAGAAAAGTAAAAACAAGATTCTTCTTGAAAAACTAAAAGCTGTAAACGAATTCTGCAGAAATCTCTTGCTCTGATCTTATGCAACTCTGTATGTATTCTCTCGAATTCTTTCGCACTCAGAAACGTCCTTGAGAGTTGTATTTATAGGCAAGGAGAGGAGCTTTGGGTCGTGCTCTATTGAGAGGCTCAAAAACGCATTCTGCAATTTTCTGCATATAAGGGAACCTGGAACAAAATAGCTGACTAAACAATAGATCAGTTAGCTATTTTCATTAAAACTAAATTCCTGATGCTTAAATGAAAATAGTCGACTACTGTAACAAAATTAGTAGACTAAATGATGATTAATGAAAATAACAAGTTATTATATCTCAATTAGCTAACTCTTTAACAGTTAATCTAACATCTCCACTAAGTTGTATAATCATAAACCATTAATCAAATTCCCAGCAACATCCTTAAAACATCATCAAATCCAAAATCATCAACAACCCTTCTACTCAAGGGATCAACAACTACATTTTCCTTTACCTACATGGTAGTTCAGCTAAAAATCAAAATCTTTTAGGAACTCCATCGATCTTCTTTATCTCATGTTCAGTTTCTTCTGATCAAAAAAATACTTCAAGCTCTTGTGGTCACTGAACACATCAAACTATACACCATTCATAATAATGTCTCCAAGTCTTCAAGGCAAAGATAATTGCAACTAGTCCCAAATCGTGGATAGGGTAATTCTTTTCATGCACCTTCAACTAATAAGATCCAAACGTAAAAATTTTCTTCTCTTGCATCAATACACAACCTAATCCCATATAGGAAGCATCATTCTAATCTCAAAGGGTTTACTCAAATTAAGAATTATTAACATAGGGTTGTGGCCAACCTTTGTTTCAGCTCTATGAAACTTGGCTTACCTATGTTGGTCCATACAAATGGTTGATCCTTTCAGGTCAACTGAGTTAATAGAGCCATGATCTTAGAAAATCGTTTTTAGATCTGCACTTTTTTTTACAAAAAAAAAACTAAATTTTTCATAATTCGGAAATTCAAATTTTATTTTCGATCCGTACTTTTGTTTTACAAAAAAAAACTCAATTTTTCGTAATTTGGAATTTTATATTTTATTCTCAATCCGTCTTTTGTTTTCCAAAAAAAATCAATTTTTTATAATTTGGAAATTTATATTTTATTTTCGATGCATACTTTTGTTTTATAAAGAAAATCAATTTTTCATAATTTGGAAATTGATATTTTATTCTCGATCCGTACTTTTGCTTTAGAAAAAAAAAAACTCTATTTTTCGTAATTTGGAAATTCAAATTTTCTTTTCGATCCGTACTTTTGTTTTACACAAAAGAAATCAACTTTTCATAGTTTGAAAATGTAAATTTTATTTTATATTTGTACTTTTGTCTTACAAAAAAAACTCAATTTTTCATAATTTGGAAATTTATATTTCATTCTCGATACGTACTTTTTTTTACGCAAAAAAATTAAGTTTTTCGTAATTTCGAAATTTATATTTTATTTTCGATCCTTACTTTTGTTTTTAAAAAAAAAAACTCAATTTTTCATAATTTGGATATTTATATTTTATTCTCAACCCATACTTTTGTTTTACACAAAAAAACTCAATTTTTAATAATTTGGAAATTTATATTTTATTCTCTATCCGTACTTTTGTTTTAGAAAAAAAAAACTCAATTTTTCGTAATTTGGAAATTCAAATTTTCTTTTTGATCCGTAATTTTGTTTTACACAAAAGAAATCAATTTTTCCTAATTTCGAAATTTATATTATATTTTAGTTTCGTACTATTGTTTTACAAAAAAAAAGCCAATTTTTCATAATTTGGAAATTTGTATTTTATTCTTGATACGTACTTTTGTTTTACGCAAAAAAACTCAATTTTTTGTAATTTCAAAATTTATATTTTATTTTTTATTCCTACTTTTGTTTTACAAAAAAAATTCGATTTTTTATAATTTGGATATTTATATTTTATTCTCAATCCATACTTTTGTTTTACAGAAAAAACCTCAATTTTGAATAATTAGGAAATTTATATTTTATTCTCAATCCATACTTTTTGTTTTACAAAAAAAAGTGAATATTTCATATTTTGGATATTTCTATTTTATTCTCAATCCGTACTTTTGTTATACATGACAAACTCAATTTTTAGTAATTTGAAAATTAAAATTTTACTTTCGATCCGTACCTTTGTTTTACACAAAAAAAACTCTATTTTTCGTAATTTTGAAATTTAAATTTTATTTCAATCCGTACTTTTGTTTTACAAAAAAAATCTATTTTTCATAATTTGGAAATTTATATTTTATTCTCGATTCGTACTTTTGTTTTTGGAAACTTATATTTTATTCTCGATTCGTACCTTTGTTTACACAAAAGAAATCAACCTTTCATAATTTGAAAATGTAAATTTCATTTTATATTCATACTTTTGTCTTACAAAAAAAACTCAATTTTTCATGATTTGTAAATTTATATTTTATTCTCGATACGTACATTTGTTTTACGCAAAAAAATCAATTTTTCTTAATTTCAAAATTTATATTTTATTTTGGATCCGTACTTTTGTTTTACAGAAAAATACTCAATTTTTCATAATTTGGAATTTTATATTTTATTCTCGAACCTTACTTTTGTTTTACTCAAAAAAACTCAATTTTTCATTTTTTCGAAATTCATGTTTTATTTTCGATCTACACTTTTTTTTTACAAAAAAAAAACTGAATTTTTCATAATTCGGAAATTCAAATTTTATTTTCGATCCGTACTTTTGTTTTACAAAAAAAAACTCAATTTTTCGTAATTTGGAATTTTAAATTTTATTCTCGATCCGTCTTTTGTTTTCCAAAAAAAATCAATTTTTTAAAATTTGGAAATTTATATTTTATTTTCGATGCAAACTTTTGTTTTATAAAAAAATCAATTTTTCATAATTTGGAAATATATATTTTATTCTCGATCCATACTTTTGCTTTAGAAAAAAAAACTCTATTTTTCGTAATTTGGAAATTCAAATTTTCTTTTCCATCCGTACTTTTGTTTTACACAAAAGAAATCAACTTTTCATAATTTGAAAATGTAAATTTTACTTTATATTCATACTTTTGTCTTACAAAAAAAACTCAATTTTTCATGATTTGTAAATTTATATTTTATTCTCGATACGTACTTTTTTTTACGCAAAAAATTGAGTTTTTCGTAAGTTCGAAATTTATATTTTATTTTCGATCCTTGCTTTTGTATTTCAAAAAAAAGTCATTTTTTCATAATTTGGATATTTTTATTTTATTCTCAATCCATGCTTTTGTTTTACACAAAAAAAAAACTCAATTTTTCATAATTTGGAAATTTATGTTTTATTCTCGATCCGTACTTTTGTTTTAGAAACAAAAACTCAATTTTTCGTAATTTGGAAATTCAAATTTTCTTTTTGATCTCGTACTTTTGTTTTACACAAAAGAAATCAATTTTTCATAATTTCGAAATTTATATTTTATTTTAGATTCGTACTATTGTTTTACAAAAAAAAGCCAATTTTTCATAATTTGGAAATTTATATTTTATTCTTGATATGTACTTTTGTTTTACGCAAAGAAAACTCAATTTTTCGTAATTTCAAAATTTATATTTTATTTTTGATTCCTGCTTTAGTTTTACAAAAAAAATTCGATTTTTCATAATTTGGATATTTATATTTTATTCTCAGTCCATACTTATGTTTTACAGAAAAAACCTCAATTTTTAGTAGTTTGGAAATTTATATTTTATTCTCAATCCATACTTTTTGGTTTACAACAAAAAGTGAATATTTCATAATTTGGATATTTCTATTTTATTCTCAGTCCGTACTTTTGTTATACACGACAAACTCAATTTTTCGTAATTTGTAAATTAAAATTTTACTTTCGATCCGTACCTCTGTTTTACACAAAAAAAAGTCTATTTTTCGTAATTTTGAAATTTAAATTTATTTTCATTCGTACTTTTGTTTTACAAAAAAAATCTATTTTTCATAACTTGGAAATTTATATTTTTATTCTTGATCCCTACTTTTGTTTACACAAAAGAAATCAACTTTTCATAATTTGAAAATGTAAATTTTATCTTACATTCGTACTTTTGTCTTACAAAAAAAACTCAATTTTTCATGATTTGGAAGTTTATATTTTATTCTCGATATGTACATTTGTTTTACGCAAAAAAACTCAATTTTTCTTAATTTGAAAATTTATATTTTATTTTGGATCAGTACTTTTGTTTTACAGAAAAAAACTCAATTTTCAGAATTTGGAATTTTATATTTTATTCTCGAACCTTAGTTTTGTTTTACACAAAAAAACTCAATTTTTCATAATTTGGAAATTCAAATTGAATTTTCGATCCGAACTTTTTTTTACAAAAAAAAAACTGAATTTTTCATAATTCGGAAATTCAAATTTTATTTTCGATCCGTGTTTTTGTTTTACAAAAAAAAACTCAACTTTTCGTAATTTGGAATTTTAAATTTTATTCTTGATCCGTCTTTTGTTTTTGAAAAAAAATCAATTTTTTATAATTTTGAAATTTATATTTTATTTTGGATGCATACTTTTGTTTTATAAAAAAATCAATTTTTCATAATTTGCAAATTTATATTTTATTCTCGATCCGTACTTTTGCTTTAGAAAAAAAAAACTCTATTTTTCGTAATTTGGAAATTCAAATTTTCTTTTCCATCCGTACTTTTGTTTTACACAAAAGAAATCAACTTTTCATAATTTGAAAATGTAAATTTTACTTTATATTCATACTTTTGTCTTACAAAAAAAACTCAATTTTTCATGATTTGTAAATTTATATTTTATTCTCGATACGTACTTTTTTTTACGCAAAAAAATTGAGTTTTTCGTAAGTTCGAAATTTATATTTTATTTTCGATCCTTGCTTTTGTATTTCAAAAAAAAGTCATTTTTTCATAATTTGGATATTTTTATTTTATTCTCAATCCATGCTTTTGTTTTACACAAAAAAAAAACTCAATTTTTCATAATTTGGAAATTTATGTTTTATTCTCGATCCGTACTTTTGTTTTAGAAAAAAAAACTCAATTTTTCGTAATTTGGAAATTCAAATTTTCTTTTTGATCTGTACTTTTGTTTTACACAAAAGAAATCAATTTTTCCTAATTTCGAAATTTATATTTTATTTTAGATTCGTACTATTGTTTTACAAAAAAAAAAGCCAATTTTTCATAATTTGGAAATTTGTATTTTATTCTTGATATGTACTTTTGTTTTACGCAAAGAAAACTCAATTTTTCGTAATTTCAAAATTTATATTTTATTTTTGATTCCTGCTTTAGTTTTACAAAAAAAATTCGATTTTTCATAATTTGGATATTTATATTTTATTCTCAGTCCGTACTTATGTTTTACAGAAAAAACCTCAATTTTTAGTAGTTTGGAAATTTATATTTTATTCTCAATCCATACTTTTTGGTTTACAACAAAAAGTGAATATTTCATAATTTGGATATTTCTATTTTATTCTCAGTCCGTACTTTTGTTATACACGACAAACTCAATTTTTCGTAATTTGTAAATTAAAATTTTACTTTCGATCCGTACCTCTGTTTTACACAAAAAAAAGTCTATTTTTCGTAATTTTGAAATTTAAATTTATTTTCATTCGTACTTTTGTTTTACAAAAAAAATCTATTTTTCATAATTTGGAAATTTATATTTTTATTCTTGATCCCTACTTTTGTTTACACAAAAGAAATCAACTTTTCATAATTTGAAAATGTAAATTTTATCTTACATTCGTACTTTTGTCTTACAAAAAAAACTCAATTTTTCATGATTTGGAAGTTTATATTTTATTCTCGATATGTACATTTGTTTTACGCAAAAAAAACTCAATTTTTCTTAATTTGAAAATTTATATTTTATTCTCAATCCATTCTTTTTGGTTTACAACAAAAAGTGAATATTTCATAATTTGGATATTTCTATTTTATTCTCAGTCCGTACTTTTGTTATACACGACAAACTCAATTTTTCGTAATTTGTAAATTAAAATTTTACTTTCGATCCGTACCTCTGTTTTACACAAAAAAAAGTCTATTTTTCGTAATTTGAAAATTTATATTTTATTTTGGATCAGTACTTTTGTTTTACAGAAAAAAACTCAATTTTCAGAATGTGGAATTTTATATTTTGTTCTCGAACCTTAGTTTTGTTTTACACAAAAAAACTCAATTTTTCGTAATTTCGAAATTCAAATTGAATTTTCGATCCGAACTTTTTTTTTACAAAAAAAAAAAATGAATTTTTCATAATTCGGAAATTCAAATTTTATTTTCGATCCGTGTTTTTTTTTTACAAAAAAACTCAACTTTTCGTAATTTGGAATTTTAAATTTTATTCTTGATCCGTCTTTTGTTTTTGAAAAAAAATCAATTTTTTATAATTTGGAAATTTATATTTTATTTTCGATGTATACTTTTGTTTTATAAAAAAATCAATTTTTCATAATTTGCAAATTTATATTTTATTCTCGATCCGTACTTTTGCTTTAGAAAAAAAAAACTCTATTTTTCGTAATTTGGAAATTCAAATTTTCTTTTCCATCCGTACTTTTGTTTTACACAAAAGAAATCAACTTTTCATAATTTGAAAATGTAAATTTTACTTTATATTCATACTTTTGTCTTACAAAAAAAACTCAATTTTTCATGATTTGTAAATTTATATTTTATTCTCGATACGTACTTTTTTTTACGCAAAAAAATTGAGTTTTTCGTAAGTTCGAAATTTATATTTTATTTTCGATCCTTGCTTTTGTATTTCAAAAAAAAGTCATTTTTTCATAATTTGGATATTTTTATTTTATTCTCAATCCATGCTTTTGTTTTACACAAAAAAAAACTCAATTTTTCATAATTTGGAAATTTATGTTTTATTCTCGATCCGTACTTTTGTTTTAGAAAAAAAAACTCAATTTTTCGTAATTTGGAAATTCAAATTTTCTTTTTGATCTGTACTTTTGTTTTACACAAAAGAAATCAATTTTTCCTAATTTCGAAATTTATACTTTATTTTAGATTCGTACTATTGTTTTACAGAAAAAAAAAGCCAATTTTTCATAATTTGGAAATTTGTATTTTATTCTTGATATGTACTTTTGTTTTACGCAAAGAAAACTCAATTTTTCGTAATTTCAAAATTTATATTTTATTTTTGATTCCTGCTTTAGTTTTACAAAAAAAATTCGATTTTTCATAATTTGGATATTTATATTTTATTCTCAGTCCATACTTATGTTTTACAGAAAAAACCTCAATTTTTAGTAGTTTGGAAATTTATATTTTATTCTCAATCCATACTTTTTGGTTTACAACAAAAAGTGAATATTTCATAATTTGGATATTTCTATTTTATTCTCAGTCCGTACTTTTGTTATACACGACAAACTCAATTTTTCGTAATTTGTAAATTAAAATTTTACTTTCGATCCGTACCGCTGCTTTTACACAAAAAAAAGTCTATTTTTCGTAATTTTGAAATTTAAATTTATTTTCATTCGTACTTTTGTTTTACAAAAAAAATCTATTTTTCATAATTTGGAAATTTATACTTTATTCTTGATCCCTACTTTTGTTTACACAAAAGAAATCAACTTTTCATAATTTGAAAATGTAAATTTTATCTTACATTCGTGCTTTTGTCTTACAAAAAAAACTCAATTTTTCATGATTTGGAAGTTTATATTTTATTCTCGATATGTACATTTGTTTTACGCAAAAAAACTCAATTTTTCTTAATTTGAAAATTTATATTTTATTTTGGATCAGTACTTTTGTTTTACAGAAAAAAACTCAATTTTCAGAATTTGGAATTTTATATTTTATTCTCGAACCTCAGTTTTGTTTTACACAAAAAACTCAATTTTTCATAATTTGGAAATTCAATTTGAATTTTCGATCCCAACTTTTTTTTTACAAAAAAAAAACTGAATTTTTCATAATTCGGAAATTCAAATTTTATTTTCGATCCGTGTTTTTGTTTTACAAAAAAAAAACTCAACTTTTCGTAATTTGGAATTTTAAATTTTATTCTTCATCCGTCTTTTGTTTTTGAAAAACAATCAATTTTTTATAATTTGGAAATTTATATTTTATTTTCGATGCATACTTTTGTTTTATTAAAAAAATCAATTTTTCATAATTTGCAAATTTATATTTTATTCTCGATCCGTACTTTTGCTTTAGAAAAAAAAAACTCTATTTTTCGTAATTTGGAAATTCAAATTTTCTTTTCCATCCGTACTTTTGTTTTACACAAAAGAAATCAACTTTTCATAATTTGAAAATGTAAATTTTACTTTATATTCATACTTTTGTCTTACAAAAAAAACTCAATTTTTCATGATTTGTAAATTTATATTTTATTCTCGATACGTACTTTTTTTTACGCAAAAAAATTGAGTTTTTCGTAAGTTCGAAATTTATATTTTATTTTCGATCCTTGCTTTTGTATTTCAAAAAAAAGTCAATTTTTCATAATTTGGATATTTTTATTTTATTCTCAATCCATGCTTTTGTTTTACACAAAAAAAAACTCAATTTTTCATAATTTGGAAATTTATGTTTTATTCTCGATCCGTACTTTTGATTTAGAAAAAAAAACTCAATTTTTCGTAATTTGGAAATTCAAATTTTCTTTTTGATCTGTACTTTTGTTTTACACAAAAGAAATCAATTTTTCCTAATTTCGAAATTTATATTTTATTATGTTTTACAGAAAAAACCTCAATTTTTAGTAGTTTGGAAATTTATATTTTATTCTCAATCCATACTTTTTGGTTTACAACAAAAAGTGAATATTTCATAATTTGGATATTTCTATTTTATTCTCAGTCCGTACTTTTGTTATACACGACAAACTCAATTTTTCGTAATTTGTAAATTAAAATTTTACTTTCAATCCAAAGTACTGCTTTTACACAAAAAAAAGTCTATTTTTCGTAATTTTGAAATTTAAATTTATTTTCGTTCGTACTTTTGTTTTACAAAAAAAATCTATTTTTCATAATTTGGAAATTTATATTTTTATTCTTGATCCCTACTTTTGTTTACACAAAAGAAATCAACTTTTCATAATTTGAAAATGTAAATTTTATCTTACATTCATACTTTTGTCTTACAAAAAAAACTCAATTTTTCATGATTTGGAAGTTTATATTTTATTCTCGATATGTACATTTGTTTTACGGAAAAAAAGTCCAATTTTTCTTAATTTGAAAATTTATATTTTATTTTGGATCAGTACTTTTGTTTTACAGAAAAAAACTCAATTTTCAGAATTTGGAATTTTATATTTTATTCTCGAACCTCAGTTTTATTTTACACAAAAAAACTCAATTTTTCATAATTTGGAAATTCAAATTGAATTTTCGATCCGAACTTTTTTTTTAGAAAAAAAAAACTGAATTTTTCATAAATCGGAAATTCAATTTTTATTTTCGATCCGTGTTTTTGTTTTACAAAAAAAAAACTCAACTATTCGTAATTTGGAATTATAAATTTTATTCTTGATCCTTCTTTTGTTTTTGAAGAAAAATCAATTTTTTATAATTTGGAAATTTATATTTTATTTTCGATGCATACTTTTGTTTTATAAAAAAATCAATTTTTCATAATTTGCAAATTTATATTTTATTCTCGATCCGTACTTTTGCTTTAGAAAAAAAAAACTCTATTTTTCGTAATTTGGAAATTCAAATTTTCTTTTCCATCCGTACTTTTGTTTTACACAAAAGAAATCAACTTTTCATAATTTGAAAATGTAAATTTTACTTTATATTCATACTTTTGTCTTACAAAAAAAACTCAATTTTTCATGATTTGTAAATTTATATTTTATTCTCGATACGTACTTTTTTTTACGCAAAAAAATTGAGTTTTTCGTAAGTTCGAAATTTATATTTTATTTTCGATCCTTGCTTTTGTATTTCAAAAAAAAGTCATTTTTTCATAATTTGGATATTTTTATTTTATTCTCAATCCATGCTTTTGTTTTACACAAAAAAAAAACTCAATTTTTCATAATTTGGAAATTTATGTTTTATTCTCGATCCGTACTTTTGTTTTAGAAAAAAAAAACTCAATTTTTCGTAATTTGGAAATTCAAATTTTCTTTTTGGTCTGTACTTTTGTTTTACACAAAAGAAATCAATTTTTCCTAATTTCGAAATTTATATTTTATTTTAGATTCGTACTATTGTTTTACAAAAAAAAAAAGCCAATTTTTCATAATTTGGAAATTTGTATTTTATTCTTGATATGTACTTTTGTTTTACGCAAAGAAAACTCAATTTTTCGTAATTTCAAAATTTATATTTTATTTTTGATTCCTGCTTTAGTTTTACAAAAAAAATTCGATTTTTCATAATTTGGATATTTATATTTTATTCTCAGTCCATACTTATGTTTTACAGAAAAAACCTCAATTTTTAGTAGTTTGGAAATTTATATTTTATTCTCAATCCATACTTTTTGGTTTACAACAACAAGTGAATATTTCATAATTTGATATTTCTATTTTATTCTCATCAGTACTTTTGTTATACACGACAAACTCAATTTTTCGTAATTTGTAAATTAAAATTTTACTTTCGATCCAGTACTCTGCTTTTACACAAAAAAAGTCTATTTTTCGTAATTTTGAAATTTAAATTTATTTTCATTCGTACTTTTGTTTTACAAAAAAAATCTATTTTTCATAATTTGGAAATTTATATTTTTATTCTTGATCCCTACTTTTGTTTACACAAAAGAAATCAACTTTTCATAATTTGAAAATGTAAATTTTATCTTACATTCGTACTTTTGTCTTACAAAAAAAACTCAATTTTTCATGATTTGGAAGTTTATATTTTATTCTCGATATGTACATTTGTTTTACGCAAAAAAACTCAATTTTTCTTAATTTGAAAATTTATATTTTATTTTGGATCAGTACTTTTGTTTTACAGAAAAAAACTCAATTTTCAGAATTTGGAATTTTATATTTTATTCTCGAACCTTAGTTTTGTTTTACACAAAAAAACTCAATTTTTCATAATTTGGAAATTCAAATTGAATTTTCGATCCGAACTTTTTTTTTAGAAGAAAAAAACTGAATTTTTCATAATTCGGAAATTCAATTTTTATTTTCGATCCGTGTTTTTGTTTTACAAAAAAAAAAACTCAACTTTTCGTAATTTGGAATTATAAATTTTATTCTTGATCCGTCTTTTGTTTTTGAAGAAAAATCAATTCTTTATAATTTCGAAATTTATATTTTATTTTCGATGCATACTTTTGTTTTATAAAAAAATCAATTTTTCATAATTTGCAAATTTATATTTTATTCTCGATCCGTACTTTTGCTTTAGAAAAAAAAAACTCTATTTTTCGTAATTTGGAAATTCAAATTTTCTTTTCCATCCGTACTTTTGTTTTACACAAAAGAAATCAACTTTTCATAATTTGAAAATGTAAATTTTACTTTATATTCATACTTTTGTCTTACAAAAAAAACTCAATTTTTCATGATTTGTAAATTTATATTTTATTCTCGATACGTACTTTTTTTTACGCAAAAAAATTGAGTTTTTCGTAAGTTCGAA
Organism: Lablab purpureus; assembly: GCA_030347555.1. NCBI lineage: Eukaryota > Viridiplantae > Streptophyta > Magnoliopsida > Fabales > Fabaceae > Lablab > Lablab purpureus. Next base: position 16,539,212 of record CM059255.1, read on the forward strand.
ATTTATATTTTATTTTCGATCCTTGCTTTTGTATTTCAAAAAAAAGTCATTTTTTCATAATTTGAATATTTTTATTTTATTCTCAATCCATGCTTTTGTTTTACACAAAAAAAAACTCAATTTTTCATAATTTGGAAATTTATGTTTTATTCTCGATCCGTACTTTTGTTTTAGAAAAAAAAACTCAATTTTTCGTAATTTGGAAATTCAAATTTTCTTTTTGGTCTGTACTTTTGTTTTACACAAAAGAAATCAATTTTTCCTAATTTCGAAATTTATATTTTATTTTAGATTCGTACTATTGTTTTACAAAAAAAAAAAGCCAATTTTTCATAATTTGGAAATTTGTATTTTATTCTTGATATGTACTTTTGTTTTACGCAAAGAAAACTCAATTTTTCGTAATTTCAAAATTTATATTTTATTTTTGATTCCTGCTTTAGTTTTACAAAAAAAATTCGATTTTTCATAATTTGGATATTTATATTTTATTCTCAGTCCATACTTATGTTTTACAGAAAAAACCTCAATTTTTAGTAGTTTGGAAATTTATATTTTATTCTCAATGCATACTTTTTGGTTTACAACAAAAAGTGAATATTTCATAATTTGGATATTTCTATTTTATTCTCAGTCCGTACTTTTGTTATACACGGCAAACTCAATTTTTCGTAATTTGTAAATTAAAATTTTACTTTCGATCCAGTACTGCTTTTACACAAAAAAGTCTATTTTTCGTAATTTTGAAATTTAAATTTATTTTCATTCGTACTTTTGTTGTACAAAAAAAATCTATTTTTCATAATTTGGAAATTTATATTTTTATTCTTGATCCCTACTTTTGTTTACACAAAAGAAATCAACTTTTCATAATTTGAAAATGTAAATTTTATCTTACATTCGTACTTTTGTCTTACAAAAAAAACTCAATTTTTCATGATTTGGAAATTTATATTTTATTCCCGATATGTACATTTGTTTTACGCAAAAAAACTCAATTTTTCTTAATTTGAAAATTTATATTTTATTTTGGATCAGTACTTTTGTTTTACAGAAAAAAACTCAATTTTCAGAATTTGGAATTTTATATTTTATTCTCGAACCTTAGTTTTGTTTTACACAAAAAAACTCAATTTTTCATAATTTGGAAATTCAAATTGAATTTTCGATCCGAACTTTTTTTTTACAAAAAAAAAACTGAATTTTTCATAATTCGGAAATTCAAATTTTATTTTCGATCCGTGTTTTTGTTTTACAAAAAAAAAACTCAACTTTTCGTAATTTGGAATTTTAAATTTTATTCTTGATCCGTCTTTTGTTTTTGAAAAAAAATCAATCTTTTATAATTTGGAAATTTATATTTTATTTTCGATGCATACTTTTGTTTTATAAAAAAATCAATTTTTCATAATTTGCAAATTTATATTTTATTCTCGATCCGTACTTTTGCTTTAGAAAAAAAAACTCTATTTTTCGTAATTTGGAAATTCAAATTTTCTTTTCCATCCGTACTTTTGTTTTACACAAAAGAAATCAACTTTTCATAATTTGAAAATGTAAATTTTACTTTATATTCATACTTTTGTCTTACAAAAAAAACTCAATTTTTCATGATTTGTAAATTTATATTTTATTCTCGATACGTACTTTTTTTTACGCAAAAAAATTGAGTTTTTCATAAGTTCGAAATTTATATTTTATTTTCGATCCTTGCTTTTGTATTTCAAAAAAAAGTCATTTTTTTATATTTTGGATATTTTTATTTTATTCTCAATCCTGTTGGCATATTTCAAGTCCAGAGTTTTATGGACACCTACAGTTTTGATGATGAAGTTTTTAGGAAGTTTCAATCAACATTAAAGACTTGTGCCATCTCACAAAGGAAGGTTGCTTGATAAGAAAGGAAAGGTATAAAGAGCATTCAAAGCTTTCAAGAGAGAAGATTGATGAAGATTTTCTCAAGAGCCGAAGGATCAAAGGTAGAAGGTTCTGTTTTGGGTGTTGGATAAAAAGAGTAAGTCATAAATCCCATTCAAGACCTTCCCAAACAAGAGAGCAAGGTGTTTTCTCGCAAAAACGTTTTTCTACGCTTTTAATCGATTACCATACGTAGATAATCGATTATTTAACTTAATATTTGAATAAAAAATGTTTAACGAGCAAAATAATCGATTAAGTGTCTTTGATAATCGATTATATTGATTCTCGGGTTAATATAATCGATCATGGCCTTAATCTAATCGATTAAATCGACAATATTTGTTTTCCAGCTTTTAAACATGATATAATCGATTAAGCTTTTAATATAATCGATTAAATGAGTCGCTTTTGCGAAATCAATTCTAAATCAACCTAAGAATGGAAACTTTGGAGCATTTTCGAATTATAAAATGAAAGAGAATGTCTTAGGTTTAACACATCCGAACAAACACAAAATATTCAAAGTGTTTCTGCGCCTTAGCTTTTTCAAAGCCGCTTCCCGCTTCTCTTCGCTTGATCAAGTCTTTGGAAGTGGTGATCATTGTGCTTAAGCTTTCTATCCAAAGACATTTCAGGTGTATTCTTTTACTGCTTTCTCAGAAGGGAAAATTCATCCCTTGGATCTGCTTCTAAGGGAGGTGTTTCATCTCTTGTGTGTCAAGAGAGGTGGGTTTCATCCTCGCAGTGTCTGAGGAGGTGTTTCATCCTTAGTGTGTCCGAGGAGGTGTTTCCTTTATCTTTATTTGTTATTGCATGAATTGGTGTTTGTAATTTCATTTAAAGATAGTGGGGAAAATCATCACGGATTTGTGGTGGTTGGGAACTGGATGTAGGATTGGCTTAATCCGAACCAAGATAAATCTCGTGTTCTTTCTCTTCTCTTTATCTCTTAATTGTGGATCATTATTACAATTGCTAATCCCAACAAATAAGTAATCAAAGGATTGAAAAATTCACATCCAAGTTTTTGAAAGTTTTTCAAAACCTGAAAATTTATTTAAAAGAGAAAATTTCTTTAAAAACCCAATTCACCCCCCCTCTTGGTTTTTACACTGCCGTCTTTATTTAACAATTGGCCTCAGAGCTGGTTTTTTGAAAGTTATTCAAAACAAGATCCTTATGGCGCATAAAAATCAAACTTTTGTCGAAGGTGCATCTATTCATAGACCACCACTTTTTACAGTGAAAACTATCCTTTTGGAAAAAGAGGATGGAAATTTTTCTAAGGTCTAATGATCAAGGCGTTTGGGATGTCGTTGTAAATGGTCCATTTATTCCTATGGTTGTTGTTGAAGAAGCGCAGGTACCTAAGAAGAAAGCAAATTGGAGCAAGGATGAATACAACCAAAATCAATGCGACATAAGAGCATGTAACATGATAGCATCTGCCTTAACCATTGATGAGTTTTACAGGTTATCGGATTGCACAACTGCAAAGGAGATGTGGGACACTCTAGAAGTCACACATGAAGGAACGGAAGAAGTGAAACGATCAAGGAAGAACACCTTGATTCAGGAATATGAAATGTTCCAGTATGAGCAAAGGAGAAACCATATGCGACGTATAAAAGAGATTTACTCACATCAGTAAATCATCTCAAGGCATTGGGTAAGAAATTCGACATCGAAGAATTAAATGTCAAAATTTTGAAATCTTTGGACAGACTTGGCAACCTAAAGTGACGGCCATCACTGAATCAAAGAACCTCGTCAAACATGAACATGACAACTCTTTTCTGGAAACTCAGAGAACATGAAATGGAACTTGGACGCTTCAAAGGAGAAGAAGAAGAAGTCAAAAGAAAAGGTGTTGCTCTTAAAGCGGAATCCCACAAAGATGAGAGTAGTGACACGGATGATGATCTTGAATGCAGTGACATAAGCTTGTTTGTCAAAAAGTACAAAAAGTTCATCAAGAACAAGAACAAAGGGAATTACAAGAAAGGTAAGAAAACTGAAAACCTAAATTCTCTTGATAATTTTAAATGCTATGGTTGTGGAAAAGGGGACACTTGAAGTCGGATTGCCCCAACATCAAGAAGGATGAGGAAAAGGCAAAGAAATACAAGAAGCCTTTTGACAAAAAGAAAAGAAGGCATACATCGCATGGGAAGATAATGACGTGAGTTCTTCTAGTGCAAGTGAGTCAGAGGAAGAAGCCAATATCTGTCTTATGGCGAATGATGATGATGATGATGCCGAATCCACATGTAGCAAGGTAAGTGATTCTGGCCTTCCAAATAATTATGATGATTTGCTTGAAGAGTTTTTGGAATTATGTGAAAAATCTGAAAAATTAACTCTCTTTCACAATAAATTAAAAATGACTACAAGAGTCTTGAAAAGAAAATTTCAGATTTGGAACAAGAGAAAATTGTTTTAAAGGATGATTTGGAAAATGCAAAAATCCCTTGCAAATGCAAAACAAAAATTCCTGTTTGCGAAAATTGTAATGTTCTTGCTAACAAGGTTTCTTATCTTGAAACATCTCTTTCAAAAATCACGATGGGCAATAATAATTTAAACAATGTTTTGAAAGTGCAAAAAGGTTTATATGAAAAAACAGTGTCTTGGTTATAATTTCAGGTATAATCATAAACCTACTAAAACTGTTTTTGTGAAAGGAGAATCGTCTAATTCAAATAAGGTTTATGAAAATTCTAATTCCTTTAAACAAAACGTTTCTACAAAGAAGTTTTATAAAAATGCATATATTCCAAGAAGAACAAATGTTCCTACATGTTTTTATTGTATGCATAAAGGTCATTCGGTTAATAGATGCAATATTAAACGCTTTAGTGTTCCTAATGGGAGATACAAATGGGTTCCCAAAGGAAAATCTGTTTCTAACCCATGAGGACCCTAATAAGTGACTTTAGGGGACCTAAATTTTTTCTTATGATGCAGGTTGGTCCCAAGTCCAAAAAGTCACTATGGTATCTTGATAGTGGTTGTTCAAGGCATATGACGGGTGATAAAAGCAAATTCAAAAGCTTCAAGAAGAAAGAACAAGGTTTTGTAACCTATGGTGACAACAATAAGGGAAAAATCATTGGTAGCGGAATGGTTGGAGATTCCCTAAAGATTCATGATGTTCTTCTTGTTGATGGATTGAAGCACAATTTGCTAAGCATCAGCCAACTTTGTGATAAAGGTTTAAAGGTAACGCTTGATAGTGATCTTTGCAAAATTCATCACAAGGACTCAAGTGAAATCGCCTCATTGGTAAGAGACATAATAACATTTATTTGGTTGATATTGATTGTGCATCTACATCCGATAATCTGCCTTGTTTAGTTGCGAAAGAAGAGGATCCATGGTTATGGCATAGAAGAGCTGCTCACATTCATATGCCTCATCTAAGTAAACTCATATCTAAAGAGTTAGTGATTGGTTTACCAAAACTGGTTTTTGAAAAGAACAAACTATGTGCAGCTTTGTCAAAAAGGGAAGCAAACGAAAAGTTCTTTTAAATCCAAAATGTTGTTTCCACTTCAAAACCTTTAGAATTACCGCACATGGATTTATTTGGCCCTTCTAGAACAAAAAGTTTTGGTGGCAATTATTATGCTCTTGTGATTGTTGATGATTACTCTAGATTCACTTGGACTCTTTTTCTTTCATCTAAAAGTGATGCTTTTAAAGAATTTAGAAAATTTGCCAAGGTTATTCAAAATGAAAAGGATTTAAAAATCAAGTTTTTACGAAGTGATCATGGCGGTGAATTTCAAAATATCTTTTTGAAAATTTTTGTGAAGAAAATGGAATTTCTCATAATTTCTCAGCACCAAGAACACCTCAACAAAATGGTGTGGTTGAAAGGAAAATAGATCTTTGGAAGAACTTGCAAGAACTATGTTGAACGAAAATAATTTACCTAAATATTTTTGGGCCGATGCCGTAAGTACCGCATGTCACGTTTTTAAACAGAGTTTTAATAAGACCTATTTTAAAATTAACTCCTTATGAGCTTTTCAAAGGGAGAAAACCAAATATTTCTTATTTCAAAATTTTTGGATGTAAATGTTTTGTTTTGAATAACGGAAAAGATAGCCTTGGAAAATTTGATGCTAAACTGATGAAGCTACATTTTTAGGTTATTCTTTGCATAGTAAAGCATATAGAGTTTTTAATAAGAGGACTTTAACTCGTTGAAGAATCTATACATGTTGTCTTTGATGAATATCTAGACCTTGAGGAAACCCTCTTGAGTCAAAAAGATTCTTTGCAGATGATGAAGGAATACATCAAGAAGAAACTCCTCTTGAAAAAGCCGTTGAAGAAATCGCTTGATGAGAATCCTCCTCATGATGAGAGTCTACCAAAAGAATGGAGACCACCTAGAAACGTTTCCTTGGAAAATGTCATTGGAGACATATCAACAGTGTAAGAACAAGGAGGAACATGAATAATTTCTGCATGAATGTTGCTTTTGTTTCACAGAGTTGAACCAAAGAATGTAGAAGAAGCATTAACGGATGAACATTGGTGTATTGCAATGCAAGAAGAGCTAAATCGCTTTGAAAGAAATCGGTATGGGATTTAATTCCTAAGACTAATAATATGCAGGTCATAGGTACAAGATGGGTCTTTAGAAATAAGCTTGATGAAGATGGAAACATCACAAAGAACAAAGCAAGGCTGGTTGCAAAAGGTTATAGACAAGAAGAAGGCATAGATTATGATGAAACCTATGCTCCAAAGAGCAAGACTTGAAGCTATCCGCTTGTCGTTAGCATATGCCTCCATTATGGGATTCAAATTATTTCAAATGGATGTAAAAAGTGCTTTTCTAAACGGGTATATCAAGGAAGAAGTCTATGTAGAACAACCTCCAGGCTTTGAAGATTTCAAAAATCCTAATCATGTCTACAAGTTGAAGAAAGCTTTATATGGACTCAAACAAGCCCCAAGATCTTGGTATGAAAGGTTAAGTAATTTCTTACTTGAAAATAATTTTAGAAGAGGTAAAGTTGATTCTACTCTTTTTATTAAGAAATCAAAGAAACATATTCTCATTGTTCAAGTTTATGTTGATGATATTATTTTTGGATCAACTAACGATGATCTTTGCCAAGAGTTTGCTAAGAATATGCAGGGAGAGTTTGAAATGTCCATGATGGGAGAACTAAATTTCTTTCTTGGCTTGCAAATCAAACAATTAAAGAAAGGTATTTTTATATGTCAAACAAAGTATTGCAAGGAACTCTTAAAGAAATTTGAAATGGAAAGCTCGAAAGAAGCCTCAACCCCCATGGCTACATCTTGCTATCTAGATCAAGACTTAAACGGTAAGGCGGTAGATCAAACACTGTGATCGAGGTATGATCGGATCGTTACTTTATCTTACCGCTAGTAGACCTGATATTATGCAAAGTGTGTGTGTTTGTGCTAGGTTTCAAGCCAACCCTAGAGAGTCTCACCTAAAAGTCGTTAAGAGAATCCTTAAGTATCTTAGAGGAACAACATCCTTTGGTTTATGGTACCCTTCAGAGCCTCACCTAGTATCATAGGTTTTTCGGACTCGATTATGGTGGTTGTAGAATAGATAGGAAGAGTACTAGTGGTACATGTCATCTTTAGGATGTTCCTTAGTTTCATGGCATTCTAAGAAACAGCCGTTGTTGCTCTTTCAACCACTCGAGGCCGAGTATATAGCAACAGGAGTTGTTGTGCTCAAATTCCGTGGATGAAGCAAAGAATTAGAAGACTTTGATATCTTTCTAGATCATATTCCTCTTAAGTGTGATAACACTAGTGCCATTAACTCCGACTAGGAACCCTATCATGCATTCTAAGACCAAGCATATAGAAATTAGACACCATTTCATTAGAGATCATATAGCTAAAGGAGATTGCATTATAGAATATATAGATACCAAACATCAACTAGCCGATATCTTCACCAAACCTTTACCTAGAGATAGATTTTATGAGCTTAGAAGAGATCTAGGGATTGTTTGTGATAAACTGCTGTTTAATTAATGTTTGTTATTGTTTTTGATGTTATTTCAGCTGCTTTACTTAAAATTTACGTATTTAATCGATTAAGTTTCGTGGTGTTAATCGATTAAACGCGTGTTTATGAAAATGTTTTACAATATAATCGACACGCTTATGACATAATCGACAAATCGCTGAGGAGCAATTTAATCGATTAAGGAATGCACATAATCGACTAAATTTCTGGGTTTTCGCTTTCTGAAAAATTTTGAAGGAAAATAATCGATTAAATGAGAATATAATCGATTAAATGCACCGCTCGTGTTTTTCTCGCAAATCTGATTTTCGAACGCTGGCCATGTTTTCACGTGTTTTGTCTTTTCTAAACGGCTATATTCGCTCCTCAACGGATATATTTTCATTAAATCAACGCTTTATGACCCGGATTTCATTCTATAAATAGCTGGTTTGAGAATCAAAGTGACTCACTCACTCTCTCTCTCACTCTTGTCGTTTCGCCGTTATTTGTCGCCTTGTGCGAATTTTAATTCTCTCAGGCTGTCTCTCGTTATTCCATTATCTTGTTGTGCAATTTCTCTTGTCTTTTATATCACCGAAATGGTCGATCAAAGAAGAAGGAAGATGCCATCAAGGAGAAAGGGCAAGGAGCCAATGACTTCTCAAGAAAGGAGACCTCCAACTCTAGCCGGTTGGATTTCGGATGAAGATCTCGCAAATTGCCTTTGTTAACAAGTGGAAGGATAGAAAAATTCTTACCCCTAAATTCTTGTCTTGTGAATTTTTTAGATCTCATGGTTTTCAATTTCAGTGAATTTTTAGTAGGAAGTGGACTACAAAAATTTGTAGAGATGGAAGGGGCATTCTACCCGTATTTGGTTAGAGTGTTCTACATGAACTTGACATCAAGAACTGCAAGTCCAAGCACCAAAGTGAAAGGTGTAAGGATCTTCCTTGATGAAGATTTGTGGAACAATGTAGCTGGTCTCTCAACTCAAGGCATAAACATCACATATGGCTTTGAGGACTTCAACAAGTTGGTAGAATTCAGAAAATTCTGCAAGGATCCTAACCTACAAGTTGAGAACTTGTATAAAGTTGGTAATGTAAAGTTAAATGAAAGAATGTTGCATTATGTTATTGTTTGGATTTTAGTTGCAAGAGGCACTAATCATGCCCAACTTACTAAGGAAGACATTCTTCTAATGTATGGATTCCTTAATAATGTGAGCATAGATTGGCCCTCAATTATCCTTGATAATATGTTTAAAGCCATTAGGCTTTCCTCTTTGCATTACTCCTATGCTCGTGTTTGTTTCTAAGATTCTAGAATACAAAGGTGTTGATCTTGAAGGGGAGAATAAACAGATTTTGCTAAGCAATAGCAAGATTGGTAAAAATGTTCTAAGGCATATGGGCCTCATAGAACAAGGCAACAGTGTTTACCCAAAGAGAAGAAGGAGTCGCCGCCATGGAAGAAGATGATGAAGACCAACCTCAACCTCCACCTCAATTTCAACCTCAACCAGGATCGTGGAGGAGCTTCTCATATCAAGAATGGATTCTATGATGAATCTTCACTCCAAGGAATTTCAAGGCCTTTCTCATCAACTCTCAAGGCTTAATAGAAGGATGTATAGAGTTGAAAGAAAGATGGAAATTGAAGAATTATCTCCTCGAAGAAGATAATACAACATCCTCAAGAGGCAAACAGCCAAGCAAATGTTGAGGAAGATGAAGAAGATAGTGAAGAAACCGAATAGGCTACAAGTTCACTTTTCCTTAGCTTGTTCTTCATTATTTTCCAAATGCTGTATTTTTTTCTCTCTATTATTTTCTCGTGTATTAATTTGCTTCGCTGTAATTATCTCTCGAAAATGTAATCTTTTTGAAAATGATAAAAATAAAGGGGGAGAAAATATTTGTCTTGATTGAAAATCTGTCTAGTTAATATAGCTTTTAAGAAAATTAATTTCAAGGGAACTTTAGGAAATAATTCAAATAAGTGCCTTATATAGCTTAAACAATTAAGAGCATAGTTTAATGGGGAGCTTTTAGAAATTATTTCCACTCATTAATTCCTTGAAATCTCTTTCTCAAAATTCAAATTGAAACTTAAATGCTATATGACTCGCCTATTTTATTTCCTTTGTGGACTAATATTTATGATGGAGATATCCATACATTATTTTCAAGATTTTCAGGATATTATCACAAGTCTCTAGGTTTCTTTTTATCATCATCAAAAAGGGGGAGATTGTTGGCATATTTCAAGTCCAGAGTTTTATGGACACCTACAGCTTTGATGATGAAGTTTTTAGGAAGTTTCAATCAACATTAAAGACTTGTGCCATCTCACAAAGGAAGGTTGCTTGATAAGAAAGGAAAGGTATAAAGAGCATTCAAAGCTTTCAAGAGAGAAGATTGATGAAGATTTTCTCAAGAGTCAAGGATCAAAGGTAGAAGGTTCTGCTTTGGGTGTTGGATAAAAAGAGTAAGTCATAAATCCCATTCAAGACCTTCCCAAACAAGAGAGCAAGGTGTTTTCTCGCAAAAACGTTTTTCTACGCTTTTAATCGATTACCATACGTAGATAATCGATTATTTAACTTAATATTTGAATAAAAATGTTTAACGAGCAAAATAATCGATTAAGTGTCTTTGATAATCGATTATATTGATTCTCGGGTTAATATAATCGATTATGGCCTTAATCTAATCGACAAATCGCATAATATTTGTTTTCCAGCTTTTAAACATGATATAATCGATTAAGCTTTTAATATAATCGATTAAATGAGTCGTTTTTACGAAATCAATTCCAAATCAACCTAAGAATGGAAACTTTGGAGCATTTTCGAATTATAAATGAAAGAGAATGTCTTAGGTTTAACACATCCGAACAAACACAAAATATTCAAAGTGTTTCGCGCCTTAGCTTTTTCAAAGCCGCTTTCCCGCTTCTCTTCGCTTGATCAAGTCTTTGAAGTGGTGATCATTGTGCTTAAGCTTTCTATCCAAAGACATTTCAGGTGTATTCTTTTACTGCTTTCTCAGAAGGGAAAATTCATCCCTTGGATCTGTTCTAAGGGAGGTGTTTCATCTCTTGTGTGTCAAGAGAGGTGGGTTTCATCCTCGTGTGTCCGGGGAGGTGTTTCATCCTTAGTGTGTCTGAGGAGGTGTTTCCGTTTATCTTTATTTGTTATTGCATGAATTGGTGTTTGTAATTTCATTTAAAGATAGTGGGGAAAATCATCACGGATTTGTGGTGGTTGGGAACTGGATGTAGGATTGGCTTAATCCGAACCAGTATAAATCTCTGTGTTCTTTCTCTTTCTCTTTATCTCTTAATTGTGGATCATTATTACAATTGCTAATCCCAACAGCGTTAATCAAAGGATTGAACAATTCACATCCAAGTTTTTGAAAGTTTTTCAAACCCTGAAAATTTATTTAAAAGAGAAAATTTCTTTAAAAACCCAATTCACCCCCCCTCTTGGTTTTTACACTGCCGTCTTTAATTAACAAATCCATGCTTTTGTTTTACACAAAAAAAAACTCAATTTTTCATAATTTGGAAATTTATGTTTTATTCTCGATCCGTACTTTTGTTTTAGAAAAAAAAACTCAATTTTTCGTAATTTGGAAATTCAAATTTTCTTTTTGGTCTAGTACTTTTGTTTTACACAAAAGAAATCAATTTTTCCTAATTTCGAAATTTATATTTTATTTTAGATTCATGATCTATTGTTTTACAAAAAAAAGCCAATTTTTCATAATTTGGAAATTTGTATTTTATTCTTGATATGTACTTTTGTTTTACGCAAAGAAAACTCAATTTTTCGTAATTTCAAAATTTATATTTTATTTTTGATTCCTGCTTTAGTTTTACAAAAAAAATTCGATTTTTCATAATTTGGATATTTATATTTTATTCTCAGTCCATACTTATGTTTTACAGAAAAAACCTCAATTTTTAGTAGTTTGGAAATTTATATTTTATTTTCGATGCATACTTTTGTTTTATAAAAAAATCAATTTTTCATAATTTGCAAATTTATATTTTATTCTCGATCCGTACTTTTGCTTTAGAAAAAAAAAACTCTATTTTTCGTAATTTGGAAATTCAAATTTTCTTTTCCATCCGTACTTTTGTTTTACACAAAAGAAATCAACTTTTCATAATTTGAAAATGTAAATTTTACTTTATATTCATACTTTTGTCTTACAAAAAAAACTCAATTTTTCATGATTTGTAAATTTATATTTTATTCTCGATACGTACTTTTTTTTACGCAAAAAAATTGAGTTTTTCGTAAGTTCGAAATTTATATTTTATTTTCGATCCTTGCTTTTGTATTTCAAAAAAAAGTCATTTTTTCATAATTTGGATATTTTTATTTTATTCTCAATCCATGCTTTTGTTTTACACAAAAAAAAACTCAATTTTTCATAATTTGGAAATTTATGTTTTATTCTCGATCCGTACTTTTGTTTTAGAAAAAAAAACTCAATTTTTCGTAATTTGGAAATTCAAATTTTCCTTTTGGTCTGTACTTTTGTTTTACACAAAAGAAATCAATTTTTGCTAATTTCGAAATTTATATTTTATTTTAGATTCGTACTATTGTTTTACAAAAAAAAAAAGCCAATTTTTCATAATTTGGAAATTTGTATTTTATTCTTGATATGTACTTTTGTTTTACGCAAAGAAAACTCAATTTTTCGTAATTTCAAAATTTATATTTTATTTTTGATTCCTGCTTTAGTTTTACAAAAAAAATTCGATTTTTCATAATTTGGATATTTATATTTTATTCTCAGTCCATACTTATGTTTTACAGAAAAAACCTCAATTTTTAGTAGTTTGGAAATTTATATTTTATTCTCAATCCATACTTTTTGGTTTACAACAAAAAGTGAATATTTCATAATTTGGATATTTCTATTTTATTCTCAGTCCGTACTTTTGTTATACACGGCAAACTCAATTTTTCGTAATTTGTAAATTAAAATTTTACTTTCGATCCGTACCTCTGTTTTACACAAAAAAAAGTCTATTTTTCGTAATTTTGAAATTTAAATTTATTTTCATTCGTACTTTTGTTTTACAAAAAAAATCTATTTTTCATAACTTGGAAATTTATATTTTTATTCTTGATCCCTACTTTTGTTTACACAAAAGAAATCAACTTTTCATAATTTGAAAATGTAAATTTTATCTTACATTCGTATTTCTTTGTCTTACAAAAAACTCAATTTTTCATGATTTGGAAGTTTATATTTTATTCTCGATATGTACATTTGTTTTACGCAAAAAGCTCAATTTTTCTTAATTTGAAAATTTATATTTTATTTTGGATCAAGTACTTTTGTTTTACGTAAAAACTCAATTTTCAGAATTTGGAATTTTATATTTTATTCTCGAACCTTAGATTTGTTTTACACAAAAAAACTCAATTTTTCATAATTTAGAAATTCCAATTGAATTTTCGATCCGTGTTTTTGTTTTACAAAAAAAAAACTCAACTTTTCGTAATTTGGAATTTTAAATTTTATTCTTGATCCGTCTTTTGTTTTTGAAAAAAAATCAATTTTTTATAATTTGGAAATTTATATTTTATTTTCGATGCATACTTTTGTTTTATAAAAAACTCAATTTTTCATAATTTGCAAATTCATATTTTATTCTCGATCCGTACTTTTGCTTTAGAAAAAAAAAACTCTATTTTTCGTAATTTGGAAATTCAAATTTTCTTTTCCATCCGTACTTTTGTTTTACACAAAAGAAATCAACTTTTCATAATTTGAAAATGTAAATTTTACTTTATATTCATACTTTTGTCTTACAAAAAAAACTCAATTTTTCATGATTTGTAAATTTATATTTTATTCTCGATACGTACTTTTTTTACGCAAAAAAATTGAGTTTTTCGTAAGTTCGAAATTTATATTTTATTTTCGATCCTTGCTTTTGTATTTCAAAAAAAAGTCATTTTTTCATAATTTGGATATTTTTATTTTATTCTCAATCCATGCTTTTGTTTTACACAAAAAAAAAACTCAATTTTTCATAATTTGGAAATTTATGTTTTATTCTCGATCCGTACTTTTGTTTTAGAAAAAAAAACTCAATTTTTCGTAATTTGGAAATTCAAATTTTCTTTTTGGTCTGTACTTTTGTTTTACACAAAAGAAATCAATTTTTGCTAATTTCGAAATTTATATTTTATTTTAGATTCGTACTATTGTTTTACAAAAAAAAAAGCCAATTTTTCATAATTTGGAAATTTGTATTTTATTCTTGATATGTACTTTTGTTTTACGCAAAGAAAACTCAATTTTTCGTAATTTCAAAATTTATATTTTATTTTTGATTCCTGCTTTAGTTTTACAAAAAAAATTCGATTTTTCATAATTTGGATATTTATATTTTATTCTCAGTCCATACTTATGTTTTACAGAAAAAACCTCAATTTTTAGTAGTTTGGAAATTTATATTTTATTCTCAATCCATACTTTTTGGTTTACAACAAAAAGTGAATATTTCATAATTTGATATTTCTATTTTATTCTCAACTCAGTATTTTTGTTATACACGACAAACTCAATTTTTCGTAATTTGTAAATTAAAATTTTACTTTCGATCCGTACTCTGCTTTTACACAAAAAAAGTCTATTTTTCGTAATTTTGAAATTTAAATTTATTTTCATTCAGTATTTTTGTTTTACAAAAAATCTATTTTTCATAACTTGGAAATTTATATTTTTATTCTTGATCCCTACTTTTGTTTACACAAAAGAAATCAACTTTTCATAATTTGAAAATGTAAATTTTATCTTACATTCGTATTTCTTTGTCTTACAAAAAACTCAATTTTTCATGATTTGGAAGTTTATATTTTATTCTCGATATGTACATTTGTTTTACGCAAAAAAACTCAATTTTTCTTAATTTGAAAATTTATATTTTATTTTGGATCAAGATTTTTGTTTTACGTAAAAACTCAATTTTCGTAATTTGGAATTTTATATTTTATTCTCGAACCTTAGATTTGTTTTACACAAAAAAACTCAATTTTTCATAATTTAGAAATTCCAATTGAATTTTCGATCCGTGTTTTTGTTTTACAAAAAAAAAACTCAACTTTTCGTAATTTGGAATTTTAAATTTTATTCTTGATCCGTCTTTTGTTTTTGAAAAAAAATCAATTTTTTATAATTTGGAAATTTATATTTTATTTTCGATGCATACTTTTGTTTTATAAAAAACTCAATTTTTCATAATTTGCAAATTCATATTTTATTCTCGATCCGTACTTTTGCTTTAGAAAAAAAAAACTCTATTTTTCGTAATTTGGAAATTCAAATTTTCTTTTCCATCCGTACTTTTGTTTTACACAAAAGAAATCAACTTTTCATAATTTGAAAATGTAAATTTTACTTTATATTCATACTTTTGTCTTACAAAAAAAACTCAATTTTTCATGATTTGTAAATTTATATTTTATTCTCGATACGTACTTTTTTTTACGCAAAAAAATTGAGTTTTTCGTAAGTTCGAAATTTATATTTTATTTTCGATCCTTGCTTTTGTATTTCAAAAAAAAGTCATTTTTTCATAATTTGGATATTTTTATTTTATTCTCAATCCATGCTTTTGTTTTACACAAAAAAAAATACTCAATTTTTCATAATTTGGAAATTTATGTTTTATTCTCGATCCGTACTTTTGTTTTAGAAAAAAAAACTCAATTTTTCGTAATTTGAAATTCAAATTTTCCTTTTGGTCTCGTACTTTTGTTTTACACAAAAGAAATCAATTTTTCCTAATTTCGAAATTTATATTTTATTTTAGATTCGTACTATTGTTTTACAAAAAAAAAAAGCCAATTTTTCATAATTTGGAAATTTGTATTTTATTCTTGATATGTACTTTTGTTTTACGCAAAGAAAACTCAATTTTTCGTAATTTCAAAATTTATATTTTATTTTTTATTCCTGCTTTAGTTTTACAAAAAAAATTCGATTTTTCATAATTTGGATATTTATATTTTATTCTCAGTCCATACTTATGTTTTACAGAAAAAACCTCAATTTTTAGTAGTTTGAAATTTATATTTTATTCTCAATCCATACTTTTTGGTTTACAACAAAAAGTGAATATTTCATAATTTGATATTTCTATTTTATTCTCAATCCAGTACTTTTGTTATACACGACAAACTCAATTTTTCGTAATTTGTAAATTAAAATTTTACTTTCGATCCAGTACTGCTTTTACACAAAAAAGTCTATTTTTCGTAATTTTGAAATTTAAATTTATTTTCATTCAGTACTTTTGTTTTAAAAAAAAATCTATTTTTCATAATTTGGAAATTTATATTTTTATTCTTGATCCCTACTTTTGTTTACACAAAAGAAATCAACTTTTCATAATTTGAAAATGTAAATTTTATCTTACATTCGTATTTCTTTGTCTTACAAAAAACTCAATTTTTCATGATTTGGAAGTTTATATTTTATTCTCGATATGTACATTTGTTTTACGCAAAAAACTCAATTTTTCTTAATTTGAAAATTTATATTTTATTTTGGATCAAGATTTTTGTTTTACGTAAAAACTCAATTTTCAGAATTTGGAATTTTATATTTTATTCTCGAACCTTAGTTTTGTTTTACACAAAAACTCAATTTTTCATAATTTGGAAATTCAAATTGAATTTTCGATCCGAACTTTTTTTTTACAAAAAAAAAACTGAATTTTTCATAATTCGGAAATTCAAATTTTATTTTCGATCCGTGTTTTTGTTTTACAAAAAAAAAACTCAACTTTTCGTAATTTGGAATTTTAAATTTTATTCTTGATCCGTCTTTTGTTTTTGAAAAAAAATCAATCTTTTATAATTTGGAAATTTATATTTTATTTTCGATGCATACTTTTGTTTTATAAAAAACTCAATTTTTCATAATTTGCAAATTTATATTTTATTCTCGATCCGTACTTTTGCTTTAGAAAAAAAAAAAACTCTATTTTTCGTAATTTGGAAATTCAAATTTTCTTTTCCATCCGTACTTTTGTTTTACACAAAAGAAATCAACTTTTCATAATTTGAAAATGTAAATTTTACTTTATATTCATACTTTTGTCTTACAAAAAAAACTCAATTTTTCATGATTTGTAAATTTATATTTTATTCTCGATACGTACTTTTTTTTACGCAAAAAAATTGAGTTTTTCGTAAGTTCGAAATTTATATTTTATTTTCGATCCTTGCTTTTGTATTTCAAAAAAAAGTCATTTTTTCATAATTTGGATATTTTTATTTTATTCTCAATCCATGCTTTTGTTTTACACAAAAAAAAACTCAATTTTTCATAATTTGGAAATTTATGTTTTATTCTCGATCCGTACTTTTGTTTTAGAAAAAAAAACTCAATTTTTCGTAATTTGGAAATTCAAATTTTCCTTTTGGTCTGTACTTTTGTTTTACACAAAAGAAATCAATTTTTGCTAATTTCGAAATTTATATTTTATTTTAGATTCGTACTATTGTTTTACAAAAAAAAAAAGCCAATTTTTCATAATTTGGAAATTTGTATTTTATTCTTGATATGTACTTTTGTTTTACGCAAAGAAAACTCAATTTTTCGTAATTTCAAAATTTATATTTTATTTTTGATTCCTGCTTTAGTTTTACAAAAAAAATTCGATTTTTCATAATTTGGATATTTATATTTTATTCTCAGTCCATACTTATGTTTTACAGAAAAAACCTCAATTTTTAGTAGTTTGGAAATTTATATTTTATTCTCAATCCATACTTTTTGGTTTACAACAAAAAGTGAATATTTCATAATTTGGATATTTCTATTTTATTCTCAGTCCGTACTTTTGTTATACACGACAAACTCAATTTTTCGTAATTTGTAAATTAAAATTTTACTTTCGATCCAGTACTGCTTTTTACACAAAAAAGTCTATTTTTCGTAATTTTGAAATTTAAATTTATTTTCATTCGTACTTTTGTTTTACAAAAAAAATCTATTTTTCATAACTTGGAAATTTATATTTTTATTCTTGATCCCTACTTTTGTTTACACAAAAGAAATCAACTTTTCATAATTTGAAAATGTAAATTTTATCTTACATTCGTACTTTTGTCTTACAAAAAAAACTCAATTTTTCATGATTTGGAAGTTTATATTTTATTCTCGATATGTACATTTGTTTTACGCAAAAAAGCTCAATTTTTCTTAATTTGAAAATTTATATTTTATTTTGGATCAGTACTTTTGTTTTACAGAAAAAAACTCAATTTTCAGAATTTGGAATTTTATATTTTATGTTGGAATAAATGGCTGAGTTTAAGAGGGGGGTGAATTAAACTTTCAAAGATTTTCGAAACCCAATGCCCAATTATGAAAAACCAGATTCGAATTGAAGATTTAAACCAGTTTTTATAGGTTCTTGAAATGCTCTTAATCAATTGATCATATACCAAATTCAATTTCAATTCAAACTTCAATTACCGAATGGAAAGAGTTAAAGGGAAGAAGAACAACACAAGAGATTTATACTCGGTTCACCTTTCAACAAAGGCTACATCCAGCTTCCTAAACAAACAAATTCAATCAATTTATTAAAAACCAGCTTTACATGAACACTACATGCAAAACCGAAACTAGTAAAGCCGCACCAAGTCTTGAACCCTACAAGACTTCTAAACACCGTAGAAACCCTATTACAAGATCTCTTAATCACCCCGATTAAGATACTGAACACGCAGCCTAACCAACACACACAAAAAGATTGAATAAACCTCGGAGTTCTTCAATGCGTAAACGAAAAACAGAGCATCGAAGAAGAACGAAAACATGAGCATGCACTTCTTGATTTGATTCGCACTCAATTGAATCTTGATCGTCTTGGAGTGATTAGCAAAATGTTTTAGAGTGTAATAGGAACGTTTTTGCCCAATGGGTTCTTTAGAAAATGTTTCGTCACTTAGTTCTTTGAGTTTCAAGATATATATAGAAAACTCGTTAAAACCGATTCTCGCAGAAATAGCCTATTGAAATCGCTTTTAGCCTGGTTGTTTTCATTAAAACCCATTTTCCAATGGAGCACCCTTTTTCTCGGAACTGGAAATCGCCGCTTGAAATCTCGCTTAACTAGCTATTCCGTAAAATCGGAATTCCTGAACAAAGCTACCAGGATTTTAATCGGTTTAAATTTCAAAACAATCACTGAAATTTCCCAAATACAAAGCTTTGAAAAACGAAGAACAGATTAACTAGTTGAAATTAGATTTTTAACTAGTTAAAAATCAGTTCAACCTTTGAAAAAATTTTAAAACCTTTTTAAAACATTTCAAAACATTTTAAACTCCAAGACTAAGACCAAGATAGATTGAAATGCATCTTACCACACAACCTAAGACTCTCTAATCCTAAGACAAAATCTTCATTCTTCAAGGACCAACATCTTCATCATTAAAGGTGGTTGGAGACATCAAATCCACTTGAAACCAAGTCTTCAAGTCCAACAAACTCCCCCTATTTGATGATGACAACCACTTGATGCATTCATTGTCTTTGAAGAATGTAAGAGTCCTCGCAAAACAAAAATTCAAAAATACAGCAGAGAGAAATACAAGCATACAGCAAGAGTAAATACATATACAAGAAATACAAGCAAGCAATATACAAAGTGAATAACAGCAATAAGGCAGCAGTAAAATAGCAGCAGCAGTATTCTTCTTCAGATTCACAGCAGTAGATTCAGATTATCCCCCTTTCACTTGCACTTGCTCTTCATGTGCCTTCAAATGCATTCAATTCTTTCTCCCCTTTGGAATCATCAAATAACACACCGAGAGAAAAATAACATAGCATATGCAAAGAAATTTTAAATTGTTCAAGATACATGGGAATTTAACCCAATTAAAAAAAAAGCAGAACAAATAAGCACATACAACACACAACCAAACAAAGAATGAAATGCAAAAACATGAATGCAAACAAGAACAAAGAAGATGATTTTGCAGCAAAGATTAGTAGAATCTGGTAGCAGCTTGAATTAATGCACCAAAGAATAAGAAATGCACCAAAGAAGAACAACAAAGAAAACCAAGCATTACAAAATAACAGCACACAAGAACAACACTTCGCCATAAAGCAGATGCACCAGCAAGTAATGCAAAGACAGCAACGAATGAATTAATGCACCAAAGAGCTGTACTTCAATTATGCAAAGAACAACAAATACATCAATTATGCAAGCAACAACAATAGTTTTACTCAAAAAAACAGCAAATACAGCTTTTCTTCCAAAACACCAGCAAATACAGCAGCAAGATTAACAGCATTTTCAATAACAGATAAGTGCACCAAGAACAAAGAATAAACAACAAAGATTCCAAAATCCAGCAAACACAAAGAAGCAGCCTTTACTAAAAAAACAGTAACAGCACCAGTGACTCCAAAACCAAGTAAACAAAGCATCAAGAACAAGATTTAATAAAGAACAACATCTCTCATTAGTTGCAGAACTCAGCTTAATCATCATCCTCTCCATCATCATCATCAAACCAAGCTTCAATAGAACAATGTCTATAAGAAGGAGGTGCTGGAATCTCAGGTTCTTTGTGTTTAGATGACCCAGCTAGCTTTTGGATTTCTTCCTTGATTGCTTGAGGAGGCCATTGCATAAAAGAGAAAGTGTAGAGAAACAGAGTATAGGCAATGTATTATGCGTAGTTTTGCACAGAGTGTGGTGAATAACAATGAAGCAATGCACAAACACATGTATTTAACATTTCGATTTTCAAATTTTTAACAAATTAATGTTTTATTCAATCAAAGAGGGAATCAATTGCATTCAGTTGGAATATATGGGACAGTAGATATGTAGCGAGTATAGTCTTGACCAAAGAATTCAGCTTGGTTGAATGAAATTCGTGATTTGAGAGAGAAACCAGCTAAAAGTAAAGCAAAGGCACTACAAGACAAAACAGCTAACTAAGATTCTTTGAATCGCCTTTATCTATCATGTTTAAATGCACAATTCTCAATTAATCAACTTAAATGCACCAATTAAATGTGAATCAATGCGCTTTAACAAAGAATTCGCTCAAATTTTAAACTTTGCATGGTGACGGCAATTTCAGCCGCTTGATTTATGAAAAACAAATGATTAAAACGTAAATCTCGACACCGATTTAATGCGTATAAATGATTTTAATCGATCGAATCGACAGATTAATCGGCTAAACAGAGATGTAAATTACCAGCACATCCATCTGCAGCTCTCAAATTATGCAAAACAACTCGATTAAAAGCTCGAAACAACTAACTAAAATCCCGAATAACATTGCAGATTTCACTTACAACATACAATATGCAAATTTAACTCGTAATTAATCAAGAATTATGCAGATTTAAGCATTCAAACACACAAAAACAAGCATGATTAACATAAGTAAATGAATCACATACACGAATTACATCACATTTGAAACATCAAGAACACCTAACTCATTTCTTAATTGGAAAACCTATCTTTTGGGAGTGGTTTGGTAAATATATCAGCAAGTTGGTTATTAGAGTCAACAAATTCAATTATGCAATCACCTTTTTGAACATGATCCCTAATGAAATGGTGCCTTATTTCTATATGTTTCGTTCTAGAGTGCAAAATAGGATTTTTTGTTAAGTTTATAGCACTTGTATTGTCACACCTAATAGGAATGTGATCTAGTTTCAAACCATAATCAAAAGCCGTTGCTTTAACCAAAGAGTTTGAGCACAATAGCCTCCCAAATGCAACATACTCAGCCTTCAGCAGAGACAAAGCCACACTAGCTTGCTTTTGCTATGCCATGATACTAGACTACTTCCTAGTAGATGACAAGTTCCACTAGTGCTTTTTCTATCAAGTTTACATCCAAAGCAAAGTCTCGCGATCCGAATAGCCCACTAGATTAAAAGAAGCACCTTTAGGATACCACAAACCAACATTAATAGTTCCTTTTAGATATTTCAAAATTCTTTTGGCAATTGCGAAATGTGATTCTTTGGGATTAGATTGAAACCTAGCACACATGCATACACTAAACATTATATCGGCCTACTAGCAGCTAGATATAAAAGTGAACCTATCAAACCTCTATACTTAGTGGAATCAAAAGGTTTACCACTTTCATCCGCATCAAGATAGCTGCTGGTAGCCATGGGTGTGCTTGATTCTTTGCAGCTGTCCATCTCATATTTCTTTAACAGCTCTTTGCAATATTTTGACTGATTGAGGAATGTTCCATGATCTAATTGCTTGACTTGTAAGCCTAAGAAGAAGTTTAGATCACCCATCATTGACATTTCAAACTCCCCCTGCATAGCTGCAACAAATTCTTCACAAAGCTTCTCATTAGTGGATCCAAAGATTATATCATCCACATAAACCTCGCACCAAGTATAATGCTGTCCAAAGACTTTCTAATGAACAAAGTTTTATCAACTTGGCCCCTTTCAAAGTTTTGAGAGATAAGAAAGTTACTTAACCTTTCATACCATTGTCTTGGAGCTTGCTTGAGTCCATAAAGAGCCTTTTTGAGCTTATATACATGGTTAGGCAATTTGTGATCAACAAATCCAGATGGTTGTGAAACATAGATTTCTTCATTTATATATCCATTCAAAAATGCACTTTTCACATCCATTTGATGCAGTTTGAATCCAATCATGCATGAGAAAGCAAGTAATAACCTAACAGCCTTCTAACCTAGCAACAGGAGCATATGTTTCCTCATAATCTATTCCTTCCTCTTGGTTATACCCTTTAGCTACAAGCCTAGCCTTGTTTCTAGTTATTACTCCTTGATCATTCATTTTATTTTTAAACACCCACTTTGTGCCAATTATATTCATGTTAGGTGTGCAAGGGACTAGTTCCCAAACCTCATTCCTTTTAAATTGGTTCAGATCATCTTGCATTGCCAAAATCCAGTTTTCATCCAATAAAGCATCATCAACACATTTAGGTTCAACTTGGGAAACAAATGCAGCAGTTAAACATGTATCATGCATAGACCTTCTTGTAGAAACACCTCTTTGAACATCTCCTATCACATTTCCAATGGACAGATTACGAGGCACCCTCCATTCTTTAGGTAGATCATTTTCTCGCGAATTTAATTCTCGTGCCAGGATTTCGCCAGCTTCTTTCTGATTTTCACCAGCCTAAAATACCACCTGCAGCAGCCTTTTTCAGCTTCTACATGTCCAGCTTGATACACCTTCAATTAAGTTCTCTTCACCTGCACCTCGCACCACTCATCGCACCTTCATTTTGCACATTAGTCTCATAAAAACAACATGTATTGATTCCTCAATGATAGCTAATCTCTTGTTGAAGATCCTATATGCTTTGCTATGTAAAGAATAGCCTAAAAACAATGCATCATCAGCCTTTAGCATCAAATTTGCCAAGTTTTTCTTTGCCATTATTTAAAACAAAACACTTGCAGCCAAACACTCTAAGATGTGCTATGTTGGGTTTTCTCCCTTTGTACAATTCATAAGGGGTTTTCTTCAAAATAGGTCTTATCAAAACCCTATTTATTATGTAACATGCAGTATTTACTGCATCCGCCCAAAAATATTTAGGGATGTTTGATTCATTAAGCATTGTCCTAGCTAGTTCCTCAAGTGATCTATTTTTCCTCTCAACAACACCATTTTGTTGAGGAGTCCTAGGTGCTGAAAAGTTATGCTTAATCCCATATTTTTCACAAAAATGATTGAACTTTTCATTTTCAAATTCCTCCATGATCACTTCTAAGAGCACTTATGTCGCAGCCTGTTTTCATTTTGTAAAACCTTGGCAAGTTTCTTAAAAGCATGAAATGCATCACTTTTATTTTTCAAAAACAAAGTCCAAGTAAACCTAGAATAGTCATCAACAATAACCAAAGCATAATAGTTTCCACCAATACTCATTGTTCTAGATGGACCAAACAAATCCAAATGCAGCAGCTCCAAAGGTTTTGTTGTTGACACATAATTTTTCAGATTAAAAGAAACTTTGGTTTGTTTACCCTTTTGGCATGCATGACGATTTTATCTTTCTCAAATTTCAGCTTTAGGTAACCCTAAAACAAGTTCTTTTGAAAACAGTTTTTCCAAATGGTTCATGTTAATATGTGCAGCTCTCCTATGCCAAAGCCATGAACTATCTTCCTTAGACATGAGACATGTAAAATTAGTTGCACACATATGATCAAGATCAAGCATATAAATGTTTTCAATTCTCTTGCCTAACATGCAGATTTTATCGAATTTTTCTCAAGGATCTTGCAATGATTTGATTCAAAAGTGATTCTAAAACCTTTATCACATAGCTGGCTAATACTAAGAAGATTATGCTTCAAACCTTCAACATATAACACGCTTTCAATGAGGATTGAAGAAATGTTACCAACATCACCACTTCCAAGGATTTTCCCTTTATTATTATCTCCATATGTGACAAAACCTCCATTTTTCAAGGTGAGTTTGACAAACTTCCTTTTGTCACCACACATGTGCCTTGAATAGCCACTGTCTAGATACCACAATGATTCCTTGGCCTTCAAGAACACCTGCAAAACACAATCAATGGAGAGAATTTGGTACCCACATCAATTTGGGTCCAACAAAGTTAATAACCTTTCTACCACATTTTGGCTTCCAAATAAATTGACCACTAGGAACACCAAATTTTCTGATTTTGCATGATTTTGAAGTATGTCCCTTGTTCATACAATAGAAGCAAGTAATGGATGAAGTGCTGGACGGTTTTCTATGTGAAAAGAAATTTCTATAAGCCTTTTGTTTCTTTTGAAAACCATTTTTAAATCCAAGTCCAGCTTTATTCGTTACACAATTTTTAAATTCTAAAAGTGTATCCAAGTTGGCTCTTCCCATGGTGAATTTAGCTAGAGATTTGTTCAAATACTCAATTTGATTTTCTAAAGTTCTCGCAGCTTTGTGCAGATTTTTCCAAAGATGTTCATCATTGCAACTTGAAACCTTGTAAATCATTTCCAGATTTTCAAAATCAGTTTTTGAATTTTCCAGCTCTTTCTCTAGCTCTTTCACCTTGTTCTCTAGCCAATTGTTCATACCTTTAAGCCTATTGTTAGAACAAGCAACCTTATTAGCCTCTTCATGCAATTCCAGAAAATTTTGCAGCAAACTGATCATAAGGAAGACCATTTTGAGTAGTGGAGGAACTTACACTACTTGTCTGTATCACAATTAGCCATAAGACAAAGATTGGCTCTTTCATCATCACTTGAAGAATCACTAGAGGAGATATCATTCTCATCCCATGCTATGTAAGCCTTCTTGGTTTTGAATGATCTTTCATGCTTCTTTTCTCCATTTCTCTCTTTGTTTTGTGAGTATGGACATTCAGCTCTTAATATGTCCCTCGTTTTCCACAACCAAAACAAGTAAAGTTAGAAGAAGCTAAATCAGATTTTTTATTATACCTCTTGTTCTTGTAGTCTTTGTTCTTGTATTTCAAGAACTTGTTGAACTTTCTAACTAAGAGGTTCAGATTTTCTCGCATCACTTCCTCCATGTCCTTCATCCTCACTATTCTCCTCTTTGTGAACCAAAGTCTTCAAGGCAAGCCCTTTCTTTTTCTTGTCATTGTCTTCTTGTTCAGCAAGTCTATTCAACTCAAGCTCATGTTCCCTTAGCTTTCCAAAAAGTGCAGCAACACTCATTGTTGACAAGTCCTTGATTCGTAAATTGTCAGTAACTTTGGGTTGCCAACTTCGATCCAAACATTTCAAGCACTTTGATGTTCAGCTCCTCTTCTCAAACACTTTTCCAAGGCCGATCAGATGGTTTATAATGTGTGTAAACCTCTTTGCACATCTGAAACAGCTTCTCCAGGAAGCATTCTGAACATCTCATACTCTTGGATTAAAGTATGCTTTCTTGCTCTCTTAACATCACTGCTCCTTCATGAGTAACCTCCAACACTTCCCACATCTCTTTAGCATTGGAACACCGTGAAACACGAAAGAATTCATCAAGATTAAGTGCAGATGTAATGATGTTCTTTGCTTTACAATCATATTGCACTTTCTTTTGTTCATCAGCATTTAAACTTTCCCATGGTTTCTCATCTTTAGGGATATACGGTCCATTGACTATAGCATTCCAAATCCCTATATCAATTGATTCAATGAAAATCTTCATTCTCACTTTCCAAAATGGATAGTTTACCCCGTAAAACATAGGTGGCCTGTTTATAGAAGCACCCTCCGCAAAAGGCAATTTTCCTTCAACCATGTTTGAAATTTTTCGTAAAACTTGAATATTTTTCAAGAACCAGCTCTTGATACCAATTGTTGGAATAAATGGCTGAGTTTAAGAGGGGGGGTGAATTAAACTTTCAAAGATTTTCGAAACCCAATGCCCAATTATGAAAAACCAGATTCGAATTGAAGATTTAAACCAGCTTTTATAGGTTCTTGAAATGCTCTTAATCAATTGATCATATACCAAATTCAATTTCAATTCAAACTTCAATTACCGAATGGAAAGAGTTAAAGGGAAGAAGAACAACACAGCAGATTTATACTGGTTCACCTTTCAACAAAGGCTACATCCAGCTTCCTAAACAAACAAATTCAATCAATTCACTAAAACCAGCTTTTACATGAACACTACATGCAAAACCGAAACCGTAAAGCTGCACCAAGTCTTGAACCCTACAAGACTTCTAAACACCTGTAAAACCCTATTACAAGATCTCTTAATCACCCCGATTAAGATACGAACACGCAGCCTAACCAACACACACAAAAAGATTGAATAAACCTCGGAGTTCTTCAATGCGTAAACGAAAAACAGAGCATCAAGCAAGAACGAAAAACAGAGCATGCACTTCTTGATTTGATTCGCACTCAATTGAATCTTGATCGCCTTGGAGTGATTAGCAAAATGTTTTAGAGTGTAATAGGAACGTTCTTGCCCAATGGGTTCTTTAGAAAATGTTTCGTCACTTAGTTCTTTGAGTTTCAAGATATATATAGAAAACTCGTTAAAACCGATTCTCGCAGAAATAGTCTGTTGAAATCGCTGCTTTAGCCTGGTTGTTTTCATTAAAACCCATTTTCCAAGTGAGCACCCTTTTTCTGGAACTTGAAATCGCCGCTTGAAATCTCGCTTTAACTAGCTATTCCGTAAAACTGGAATTCTCGAAACAAAGCTACCAGGATTTTAACCGGTTTAAATTTCGAAAACAAGTCACTGAAATTTCCCAAATACAAAGCTTTGAAAAACGAAGAACAGATTAACTAGTTGAAATCAGATTTTTAACCAGTTAAAAATCAGTTAAACCTTTGAAATCATTTTAAAACCTTTTTAAAACATTTCAAAACATTTTAAACTCCAAGACTAAGACCAAGATAGATTGAAATGCATCTTACCACACAACCTAAGACTCTCTAATCCTGAGACAAAATCTTCATTCTTCAAGCACCAACATCTTCATCATTAAAGGTGGTTGGAGACATCAAATCCACTTGAAACCAAGTCTTCAAGTCCAACAATATTCTCGAACCTTAGTTTTGTTTTACACAAAAAAACTCAATTTTTCATAATTTGGAAATTCAAATTGAATTTTCGATCCAAACTTTTTTTTTACAACAAAAAAACTGAATTTTTCATAATTCGGAAATTCAAATTTTATTTTCGATCCGTGTTTTTGTTTTACAAAAAAAAAACTCAACTTTTCGTAATTTGGAATTTTAAATTTTATTCTTGATCCGTCTTTTGTTTTTGAAAAAAAATCAATCTTTTATAATTTGGAAATTTATATTTTATTTTCGATGCATACTTTTGTTTTATAAAAAACTCAATTTTTCATAATTTGCAAATTCATATTTTATTCTCGATCCGTACTTTTGCTTTAGAAAAAAAAAACTCTATTTTTCGTAATTTGGAAATTCAAATTTTCTTTTCCATCCGTACTTTTGTTTTACACAAAAGAAATCAACTTTTCATAATTTGAAAATGTAAATTTTACTTTATATTCATACTTTTGTCTTACAAAAAAAACTCAATTTTTCATGATTTGTAAATTTATATTTTATTCTCGATACGTACTTTTTTTTACGCAAAAAAATTGAGTTTTTCGTAAGTTCGAAATTTATATTTTATTTTCGATCCTTGCTTTTGTATTTCAAAAAAAAGTCATTTTTTCATAATTTGGATATTTTTATTTTATTCTCAATCCATGCTTTTGTTTTACACAAAAAAAAACTCAATTTTTCATAATTTGGAAATTTATGTTTTATTCTCGATCCGTACTTTTGTTTTAGAAAAAAAAACTCAATTTTTCGTAATTTGGAAATTCAAATTTTCCTTTTGGTCTGTACTTTTGTTTTACACAAAAGAAATCAATTTTTCCTAATTTCGAAATTTATATTTTATTTTAGATTCGTACTATTGTTTTACAAAAAAAAAAAGCCAATTTTTCATAATTTGGAAATTTGTATTTTATTCTTGATATGTACTTTTGATGATGAAGTTTTTAGGAAGTTTCAATCAACATTAAAGACTTGTGCCATCTCACAAAGGAAGGTTGCTTGATAAGAAAGGAAAGGTATAAAGAGCATTCAAAGCTTTCAAGAGAGAAGATTGATGAAGATTTTCTCAAGAGCTGAAGGATCAAAGGTAGAAGGTTCTGTTTTGGGTGTTGGATAAAAAGAGTAAGTCATAAATCCCATTCAAGACCTTCCCAAACAAGAGAGCAAGGTGTTTTCTCGCAAAAACGTTTTTCTACGCTTTTAATCGATTACCATACGTAGATAATCGATTATTTAACTTAAAATTTGAATCAAAATTGTTTAACGAGCAAAATAATCGATTAAGTGTCTTTGATAATCGATTATATTGATTCCTGGGTTAATATAATCGATTATGGCCTTAATCTAATCGATTAAATCAGACGATATTTGTTTTCCAGCTTTTAAACATGATATAATCGATTAAGCTTTTAATATAATCGATTAAATGAGTCGCTTTTGCGAAATTAATTCTAAATCAACCTAAGAATGGAAACTTTGGAGCATTTTCGAATTATAAAATGAAAGAGAATGTCTTAGGTTTAACACATCCGAACAAACACAAAATATTCAAAGTGTTTCTGCGCCTTAGCTTTTTCAAAGCCGCTTCCCGCTTCTCTTCGCTTGATCAAGTCTTTGAAGTGGTGATCATTGTGCTTAAGCTTTCTATCCAAAGACATTTCAGGTGTATTCTTTTACTGCTTTCTCAGAAGGGAAAATTCATCCCTTGGATCTGTTCTAAGGGAGGTGTTTCATCTCTCAGTGTGTCAAGAGAGGTGGGTTTCATCCTCGCTGTGTCCGAGGAGGTGTTTCATCCTTAGTGTGTCCGAGGAGGTGTTTCCGCTTATCTTTATTTGTTATTGCATGAATTGGTGTTTGTAATTTCATTTAAAGATAGTGGGGAAAATCATCACTGATTTGTGGTGGTTGGGAACCGGATGTAGGATTGGCTTAATCCGAACCAAGATAAATCTCGTGTTCTTTCTCTTCTCTTTATCTCTTAATTGTGGATCATTATTACAATTGCTAATCCCAACAAATGTTAATCAAAGGATTGAAAAATTCACATCCAAGTTTTTGAAAGTTTTTCAAAACCTGAAAATTTATTTAAAAGAGAAAATTTCTTTAAAAACCCAATTCACCCCCTCTTGGTTTTTACATCGCCGTCTTTATTTAACAATTGGTCTCGGAGCCTGGTTTTTTGAAAGTTATTCAAAAACAAGATCCTTATGGCGCATAAAAATCAAACTTTTGTCGAAGGTGCATCTATTCATAGACCACCACTTTTACAGGTGAAAACTATCCTTTTGGAAAAAGAGGATGGAAATTTTTCTAAGGTCTAATGATCAAGGCGTTGGGATGTCGTTGTAAATGGTCCATTTATTCCTATGGTTGTTGTTGAAGAAGCGCAGTACCTAAGAAGAAAGCAAATTGGAGCAAGGATGAATACAACCAAAATCAATGCGACATAAGAGCATGTAACATGATAGCATCTCGCCTTAACCATTGATGAGTTTTACAGGTTATCGGATTGCACTAATCGCAAAGGAGATGTGGGACACTCTAGAAGTCACACATGAAGGAACGGAAGAAGTGAAACGATCAAGGAAGAACACCTTGATTCAGGAATATGAAATGTTCCAGTATGAGCAAAGGAGAAACCATATGCGACGTATAAAAGAGATTTACTCACATCAGTAAATCATCTCAAGGCATTAGGTAAGAAATTCGACATCAAGAATTAAATGTCAAAATTTTGAAATCTTTGGACAGACTTGGCAACCTAAAGTGAC
This sequence comes from Lablab purpureus, assembly GCA_030347555.1. NCBI lineage: Eukaryota > Viridiplantae > Streptophyta > Magnoliopsida > Fabales > Fabaceae > Lablab > Lablab purpureus. Next base: position 16,569,576 of record CM059255.1, read on the forward strand.
GGCCATCACTGAATCAAAGAATCTGCCAAACATGAACATGACAACTCTCTTCGGAAAGCTTAGAGAACATGAAATGGAGCTAGGTCGCTTCAACGGTGAAGAAGAGGACGTTAAAAGAAAAGGTATTGCCTTAAAGGTTCAATCCATTAAAGAGGAGAGCAGATGATACTCGATGATTCGTAAGACGATGATCTAAATGAATTTGTAAAGAAATACAAAAAGTTCATCAAGAAGAAAGGCAACCATAAGAAAGGTAAGAAATTTGAAAATTCAAATTCTAACGATAATTATAAATGTTATGGTTGTGGCAAAAGGGGCACATGAGAGCAGCATTGTCCGAATTCCAAGAAACCCGAAGAAAGGGAAAAGAAAAGTAAGAAGTTCTTCAAAAGAAGAAGAGAGCATATATTGCTTGGGACGATCAATGAAGTGAGTTCTTCCAAGGTTCAAGTGAATCGAAGAAGAAGCAAACATTTGTCTCATGGCGTATGATGATGTGGAATCCACGTGCAAGTGAGGTAAGTGATTCTCGATCTCCCTAATGATTATGATGAATTGCTTGAAGAATTTCTCAATCTTTGTAAAAATCTGAAAAGCTTTTTTCGGCTCATAACAAATTGAAAAATGATTTTAAGGTTCTTGAAAAGAAAATTATTGATTTGGAAGAAGAGAAAAAGGTTTTGAAAGATGATTTGGAAAAGGCAAAATCCCTTGCAAATGCAAAACAAAAATTCCTGTTTGCGAAAATTGTAATGAACTTGCTAACAAGGTTTCTTATCTTGAAACATCTCTTTCAAAAATCACGATGGGCAATAATAATTTAAACAATGTTTTGAAAGTGAAAAAAGGTTTATATGAAAAAGCAGGTCTTGGTTATAATTTCATGTATAATCATAAACCTACTAAAACTGTTTTTGTGAAAGGAGAATCGTCTAATTCAAATAAGGTTTTTGAAAATTCTAATTCCTTTAAACAAAACGCTTCTACAAAGAAGTTTTATAAAAATGCATATATTCCAAGAAGAACAAATGTTCCTACATGTTTTTATTGTATGCATAAAGGTCATTCTGTTAATCAGATGCAATATTAAACGTTATAGTGTTCCTAATGGGAAATACAAATGGGTTCCCAAAGGAAAAATTGCTTCTAACCCATGAGGACCCTAATAAGTGATTGTAGGGAACCAGAATTTTTCTTGTTTATATTGCAGGCTGGTTCCATATCCAAAAGGCCTCTTTGGTGATGAGTTAGCAAGTGATCAAGATTATGAAGGAAGGCACAAAAACATCAACAAGTTGGCATATTTACCAATCTTTTATCTCAAGTAAGATTTTATGAGCTTAGAAAGGTTCCGTGTAAGTGTTTGTTGTTGATTTTGATGTTATTTCAGCTGCTTTTACTAAAATTTACGTATTTAATCGATTAAGTTTCGTGTGTTAATCGATTAAACGCGGTGTTTATGAAAATGTTTTACAATATAATCGACTACGCTTATGACATAATCGACAAATCAGCTGAGGAGCAATTTAATCGATTAAGGAATGCACATAATCGACTAAATTTCTGGGTTTTCGCTTTCTGAAAAATTTTGAAGGAAAATAATCGATTAAATGAGAATATAATCGATTAAATGCACCGCTCGTGTTTTTCTCGCAAATCTGATTTTCGAACGCTGGCCATGTTTTCACGTGTTTTGTCTTTTCTAAACGGCTATATTCGTTCCCAACGGATATATTTTCATTAAATCAACGTTTTATGACCCGGATTTCATTCTATAAATAGCTGGTTTGAGAATCAAAGTGACTCACTCACTTCTCTCTCACTCTTGTCAGCTTCGGCCGTTATTTGTCAGTCTCGTGCGTATTTTAATTCTCTCGTGGTTGTCTCTGTTATTCCATTATCTTGTTGTGCAATTTCTCTTGTCTTTTATATCACCGAAATGGCTGATCAAAGAAGAAGGAAGATGCCGTCAAGGAGAAAGGGCAAGGAGCCAATGAATTCTCAAGAAAGGAGACCTCCAACTCTAGCTGGTTGGATTTCAGATGAAGATCTGCAAATTGCCTTTGTTAACAAGTGGAAGGATAGGAAAATCATCACGGATTTGTGGTGGTTGGGTGTTAAATAAAGACGGCAGTGTAAAAACCAAGAGGGGGGGGTGAATTGGGTTTTTAAAGAAATTTTCTCTTTTAAATAAATT
>CM059255.1:16571872-16574372 GCA_030347555.1 Lablab purpureus
TTACTACGGTTATCGAGTAGTAGATACCATCAAACAAACTATAAGCGATTTAATGAGCCATTCGCGGTTTCACGATCTGAATTAGTTCATACTTACACATGCATGGCTTAATCTTTGAGACAAGCATATGACTACTGGCAGGATCAACCAGGTAGCATCCATCATTGACAACAATGCACTTGACACCGATCATGGCGACATTGAAGTCACACACCACAAGTGTCAAGGCAAGCGTCATTCACTGTAGGCAACCGAAGTTTAGGAAATCAAGTCATGAGACTCAAATTCACGTCATACACCGCATCCGAAAGAATTATCATAACATATGCCCCACAAGCTTTATGCATTGCAAAAACAAGAAGGAACACATATCATGATTTTAGGATCCTCCGAGGTCTCTAAGGAGAAGCTCGAATGGAAACACTTTTAACTTGCCACACAATTACCATGTAGTAGGTACGCAACACAGGGACCAACCGAGCATCATCACCAAAAGTATAAGGTGGAAACAAAGAAAATGCATGTTTGACCGTTCGATGCACAAGGCACGGAGCCAGCCAACAAAAGCATCCTCATCACAACTCACACACCCTCACGTTCGCAAAACCCAGCACCCCATGACGGTCCACCCCCCACTTGCCATTGGCAAGTAAGCAAATGGAAACATCAAGAGATGCCACATCCGCATCGCTAGGTATGAAAGCGAAACAACGGTCACGGGTGTGAGCCACGAACAACGCCTGTCCACCCTTCTTCGACCAGGGATCGCTCGAAGAGCACCTGCTCCAGCCGGGATCGACCAAAGACTCCACACAAATGTGTGTTGTGCGTGCATCCCCCGATGAACCGAGGAAAGAGCCGCTTCTCACTAGCGTGATTCGTCCACCATCTCAATTGCCAACAAGGTACTAGAAGTCCTATAAAATCCGAGGCAACAAGTAGGACAACTTTCACTTGCCAACACCATCGATTTAGAACTCACCACAAAGTGAACTCCAAGACCACCCTTCTCCGGACCGGGATCGATCGAAGACCACCTGCTCTTGCCGGGATCGACCAAAGACTCCACACAAATGTGTGTTGTGCGTGCATCCCCCAGTAAGCCGAGGAAAGAGCCCTTCTCACTAGCGTGATTCATCCACCATCTCGAGTTGCCAACAAGGTACTAGAAGTCCTATAAAATCCGAGGCAACAAGTAGGACAACTTTCACTTGCCAACACCATCGATTTAGAACTCACCACAAAGTGAACTCCAAGACCACCCTCTTCGGCCAGGGATCGATCGAAGACCACCCTCTCCGGCCAGGGATCGGTCGAAGACCTACAGATGTGTGTTTGGCAAGTCCCCCCTCAAAAAACCAAGGAAAGAACCCTACTCACTAATATGGCAAGCCTAGCGCGTTGCTAGCCGGCAAGGTCTACTTGGAAGTCCTAACAAATCCGAGGCAACAAATCCGAGGCAACAAATAGGACCCTTTCGACAATGCTAGCACCGTCCAACGCTAAACGAGCCATAAAAGTGAAAACCCACATTTTTCAGAGGCACGGGTCTAGACCCACCGGCACTGCGCGTTCTTTCGGTAGGACGGCGATTTTCGACCATGAGTACGGCGACCCGCTGCCACGATAACTATGCTCCACACACCACAAGGTGCATAGAAACATAGAGGGGGGGGCCTCGTGACACTTCCCTCCAAGACCGACCATATGGGCGTGGCCAGCCTTGGGGAGCCTTCCCCCCCTATAATAGGCTAATATGCAAAAGTCAAATTTGTACAAGTAGATACACTTTTTTTGAGCAGACATAAGTCCATAACTGGACCTAGAGACCGAATTTGGACGAGATTTTTTGCAGGCATCCTCATAAAAATGATATCTCCTTGTTCCCCAAATTTCATAATTTTTTATGAAGGGGAAGTATTTTTTTATTTTTTCAAAGACCGAAAATCGTAAAATCGGGAAAAATGGAAAAACGTATCTAGGGGTCGAATTTTGAGGTGATTTTTTGCAGTCCATCCCATAATAATATATCCAAAGTGCCCACAAAATTTCGTTGTCATTGGACATGGCATTGAATTTTCACGAATTTTTCTTGAAATGGACAAACTTGGAAAACTTGGAAAACTTGAAAATTGAGAACAATTTCAAGATGACATGGTTTTGTCCCCAAACCCTCCTCCATGCCATAGGGGGCCATTTGGACTTGTTTGCCATCAATATTTCCCCAAATCCCTCCGGTGCCAAAATTTGAGTCACGGCACACAAGCCGGCATGTGCCGTGGTGCACAAAAATGACCCACCGAGTCAACTCCACCAACATGGTTTGGTTTTGCCCCAAAACCTTCCCCCATGCCTTAGGGAACCATTTGGAGTTCATTTGCACCAATGTTTCCCAAAACCGCTCCGGTGCAAAATTTGAGTCACGGCACACAAGCCAGCATGTGCCGTGGTGCACCACAAAAATAACCCCGAGTCAACTCCACCAAGATGGTTTGGTTTT
>CM059255.1:16581872-16584372 GCA_030347555.1 Lablab purpureus
ATCTTTGAGACAAGCATATGACTACTGGCAGGATCAACCAGGTAGCATCCATCATTGACAACAATGCACTTGACACCGATCATGGCGACATTGAAGTCACACACCACAAGTGTCAAGGCAAGCGTCATTCACTGTAGGCAACCGAAGTTTAGGAAATCAAGTCATGAGACTCAAATTCACGTCATACACCGCATCCGAAAGAATTATCATAACATATGCCCCACAAGCTTTATGCATTGCAAAAACAAGAAGGAACACATATCATGATTTTAGGATCCTCCGAGGTCTCTAAGGAGAAGCTCGAATGGAAACACTTTTAACTTGCCACACAATTACCATGTAGTAGGTACGCAACACAGGGACCAACCGAGCATCATCACCAAAAGTATAAGGTGGAAACAAAGAAGAGCCAGCCAACAAAAGCATCCTCATCACAACTCACACACCCTCACGTTCGCAAAACCCAGCACCCCATGACGGTCCACCCCCCACTTGCCATTGGCAAGTAAGCAAATGGAAACATCAAGAGATGCCACATCCGCATCGCTAGGTATGAAACGAAACAACGGTCACGGGTGTGAGCCACGAACAACGCGACCACCCTTCTTCGGCCAGGGATCGATCGAAGACCACCTGCTCAGCAGGGATCGACCAAAGACTCCACACAAATGTGTGTTGTGCGTGCATCCCCGATAAGCCGAGGAAAGAGCCGCTTCTCACTAGCGTGATTCGTCCACCATCTCGAGTTGCCAACAAGGTACTAGAAGTCCTATAAAATCCGAGGCAACAAGTAGGACAACTTTCACTTGCCAACACCATCGATTTAGAACTCACCACAAAGTGAACTCCAAGACCACCCTTCTCAGGCCAGGGATCGATCGAAGACCACACTGCTCTGGCAGGGATCGACCAAAGACTCCACACAAATGTGTGTTGTGCGTGCATCCCCGATAAGCAGGAAAGAGCCCTTCTCACTAGCGTGATTCATCCACCATCTCGAGTTGCCAACAAGGTACTAGAAGTCCTATAAAATCCGAGGCAACAAGTAGGACAACTTTCACTTGCCAACACCATCGATTTAGAACTCACCACAAAGTGAACTCCAAGACCACCCTCTTCGGCCAGGGATCGATCGAAGACCACCCTCTCAGGCCAGGGATCGGTCGAAGACCCTACAGATGTGTGTTTGGCAAGTCCCCCCTCAAAAAACCAAGGAAAGAACCACTGCTCACTAATATGGCAAGCCTAGCGCGTTGCTAGCCGGCAAGGTCTACTTGGAAGTCCTAACAAATCCGGGGCAACAAATAGGACCCTTTCGACAATGCTAGCACCGTCCAACGCTAAACGAGCCATAAAAGTGAAAACCCACATTTTTTCCGAGGCACGGGTCTAGACCCACTGAGCACTGCCGCGTTCTTTCCGCCCGGCCGGCGATTTTCGACCATGGTACGAGCGACCACTGCCACGATAACTATGCTCCACACACCACAAGGTGCATAGAAACATAGAGGGGGCCTCGTGACACTTCCCTCAAGACCGACCATATGGGCGTGGCCAGCCTTGAGAGCCTTCCCCCCCTATAATAGGCTAATATGCAAAAGTCAAATTTGTACAAGTAGATACACTTTTTTGAGCAGACATAAGTCCATAACTGGACCTAGAGACCGAATTTGGACGAGATTTTTTGCAGGCATCCTCATAAAAATGATATCTCCTTGTTCCCCAAATTTCATAATTTTTTATGAAGGGGAAGTATTTTTTTTATTTTTTCAAAGACCGAAAATCGTAAAATCGGGAAAAATGGAAAAACGTATCTAGGGGTCGAATTTTGAGGTGATTTTTTGCAGTCCATCCCATAATAATATATCCAAAGTGCCCACAAAATTTCGTTGTCATTGGACATGGCATTGAATTTTCACGAATTTTTCTTGAAATGGACAAACTTGGAAAACTTGGAAAACTTGAAAAATTGAGAACAATTTCAAGATGACATGGTTTTGTCCCCAAACCCTCCTCCATGCCATAGGGGGCCATTTGGACTTGTTTGCCATCAATATTTCCCCAAATCCCTCCGGTGCCAAAATTTGAGTCACGGCACACAAGCCGGCATGTGCCAGTGGTGCACAAAAATGACCCACCGAGTCAACTCCACCAACATGGTTTGGTTTTGCCCCAAAACCTTCCCCCATGCCTTAGGGAACCATTTGGAGTTCATTTGCACCAATGTTTCCCAAAACCGCTCCGGTGCAAAATTTGAGTCACGGCACACAAGCCGGCATGTGCCTTGCAAAAATAACCCACCGAGTCAACATGGTTTGGTTTTGCCCCAAAACCTTCCCCCATGCCTTAGGGAACCATTTGGAGTTCATTTGCATCAATGTTTCCCAAAACCGCTCCGGTGCAAAATTTGAGTCACGGCACACAAGCCGGCATGTGCCGTGGTGCACCACAAAAATAACCCACCGAGTCAACTCCACCAAGATGGTTTGGTTTTGCCCCA
>CM059255.1:16591872-16596872 GCA_030347555.1 Lablab purpureus
CGAAGTTTAGGAAATCAAGTCATGAGACTCAAATTCACGTCATACACCGCATCCGAAAGAATTATCATAACATATGCCCCACAAGCTTTATGCATTGCAAAAACAAGAAGGAACACATATCATGATTTTAGGATCCTCCGAGGTCTCTAAGGAGAAGCTCGAATGGAAACACTTTTAACTTGCCACACAATTACCATGTAGTAGGTACGCAACACAGGGACCAACCGAGCATCATCACCAAAAGTATAAGGTGGAAACAAAGAAAATGCATGTTTGCCCGTTCGATGCACAAGCCCGGAGCCAGCCAACAAAAGCATCCTCATCACAACTCACACACCCTCACGTTCGCAAAACCCAGCACCCCATGACGGTCCACCCCCCACTTGCCATTGGCAAGTAAGCAAATGGAAACATCAAGAGATGCCACATCCGCATCGCTAGGTATGAAAGCGAAACAACGGTCACGGGTGTGAGCCACGAACAACGCGACCACCCTTCTTCGGCCAGGGATCGATCGAAGACCACCTGCTCAGCAGGGATCGACCAAAGACTCCACACAAATGTGTGTTGTGCGTGCATCCCCGATAAGCCGAGGAAAGAGCCGCTTCTCACTAGCGTGATTCGTCCACCATCTCGAGTTGCCAACAAGGTACTAGAAGTCCTATAAAATCCGAGGCAACAAGTAGGACAACTTTCACTTGCCAACACCATCGATTTAGAACTCACCACAAAGTGAACTCCAAGACCACCCTTCTCAGGCCAGGGATCGATCGAAGACCACACTGCTCTGGCAGGGATCGACCAAAGACTCCACACAAATGTGTGTTGTGCGTGCATCCCCGATAAACCGAGGAAAGAGCCCTTCTCACTAGCGTGATTCATCCACCATCTCAGTTGCCAACAAGGTACTAGAAGTCCTATAAAATCCGAGGCAACAAGTAGGACAACTTTCACTTGCCAACACCATCGATTTAGAACTCACCACAAAGTGAACTCCAAGACCACCCTCTTCGACCGGGATCGATCGAAGACCACCCTCTCCGGCCAGGGATCGGTCGAAGACCTACGAGATGTGTGTTTGGCAAGTCCCCCCTCAAAAAACCAAGGAAAGAACCCTACTCACTAATATGGCAAGCCTAGCGCGTTGCTAGCCGGCAAGGTCTACTTGGAAGTCCTAACAAATCCGAGGCAACAAATCCGAGGCAACAAATAGGACCCTTTCGACAATGCTAGCACCGTCCAACGCTAAACGAGCCATAAAAGTGAAAACCCACATTTTTCAGAGGCACGGGTCTAGACCCACCGAGCTACCGCGTTCTTTCGGTGAGGCGGCGATTTTCGACCATGAGTACGGCGACCACTGCCACGATAACTATGCTCCACACACCACAAGGTGCATAGAAACATAGAGGGGGCCTCGTGACACTTCCCTCCAAGACCGACCATATGGGCGTGGCCAGCCTTGGGGAGCCTTCCCCCCCTATAATAGGCTAATATGCAAAAGTCAAATTTGTACAAGTAGATACACTTTTTTTGAGCAGACATAAGTCCATAACTGGACCTAGAGACCGAATTTGGACGAGATTTTTTGCAGGCATCCTCATAAAAATGATATCTCCTTGTTCCCCAAATTTCATAATTTTTTGAATGGGAAGTATTTTTTTTATTTTTCAAAGACCGAAAATCGTAAAATCGGGAAAAATGGAAAAACGTATCTAGGGGTCGAATTTTGAGGTGATTTTTTGCAGTCCATCCCATAATAATATATCCAAAGTGCCCACAAAATTTCGTTGTCATTGGACATGGCATTGAATTTTCACGAATTTTTCTTGAAATGGACAAACTTGGAAAACTTGGAAAACTTGAAAAATTGAGAACAATTTCAAGATGACATGGTTTTGTCCCCAAACCCTCCTCCATGCCATAGGGGGCCATTTGGACTTGTTTGCCATCAATATTTCCCCAAATCCCTCCGGTGCCAAAATTTGAGTCACGGCACACAAGCCGGCATGTGCCGTGGTGCACAAAAATGACCCACCGAGTCAACTCCACCAACATGGTTTGGTTTTGCCCCAAAACCTTCCCCCATGCCTTAGGGAACCATTTGGAGTTCATTTGCACCAATGTTTCCCAAAACCGCTCCGGTGCAAAATTTGAGTCACGGCACACTGGCCAGGCATGTGCTAGTGGTGCACCACAAAAATAACCCACGAGTCAACTCCACCAAGATGGTTTGGTTTTGCCCCAAAACCTTCCCCCATGCCTTAGGGAACCATTTGGAGTTCATTTGCATCAATGTTTCCCAAAACCGCTCCGGTGCAAAATTTGAGTCACGGCACACAAGCCGGCATGTGCCGTGGTGCACCACAAAAATAACCCACGAGTCAACTCCACCAAGATGGTTTGGTTTTGCCCCAAAACCTTCCCCCATGCCTTAGGGAACCATTTGGAGTTCATTTGCATCAATGTTTCCCAAAACCGCTCCGGTGCAAAATTTGAGTCACGGTGCAAAATTTGAGTCACGGGTGGTGCACCACAAAAATAACCCACGAGTCAACTCCACCAAGATGGTTTGGTTTTGCCCCAAAACCTTCCCCCATGCCTTAGGGAACCATTTGGAGTTCATTTGCATCAATGTTTCCCAAAACCGCTCCGGTGCAAAATTTGAGTCACGGCACACAAGCCGGCATGTGCCGTGGTGCACCACAAAAATAACCCACCGAGTCAACTCCACCAAGATGGTTTGGTTTTGCCCCAAAACCTTCCCCCATGCCTTAGGGAACCATTTGGAGTTCATTTGCATCAATGTTTCCCAAAACCGCTCGGTGCAAAATTTGAGTCACGGCACACTGGCCAGGCATGTGCAGTGGTGCACCACAAAAATAACCCACGAGTCAACTCCACCAAGATGGTTTGGTTTTGCCCCAAAACCTTCCCCCATGCCTTAGGGAACCATTTGGAGTTCATTTGCATCAATGTTTCCCAAAACCGCTCCGGTGCAAAATTTGAGTCACGGCACACAAGCCGGCATGTGCTAGTGGTGCACCACAAAAATAACCCACCGAGTCAACTCCACCAAGATGGTTTGGTTTTGCCCCAAAACCTTCCCCCATGCCTTAGGGAACCATTTGGAGTTCATTTGCACCAATGTTTCCCAAAACCGCTCCGGTGCAAAATTTGAGTCACGGCACCTGGCCAGGCATGTGCTAGTGGTGCACCACAAAAATAACCCACGAGTCAACTCCACCAAGATGGTTTGGTTTTGCCCCAAAACCTTCCCCCATGCCTTAGGGAACCATTTGGAGTTCATTTGCATCAATGTTTCCCAAAACCGCTCAGGTGCAAAATTTGAGTCACGGCACACAAGCCGGCATGTGTAGTGGTGCACCACAAAAATAACCCACGAGTCAACTCCACCAAGATGGTTTGGTTTTGCCCCAAAACCTTCCCCCATGCCTTAGGGAACCATTTGGAGTTCATTTGCATCAATGTTTCCCAAAACCGCTCGGTGCAAAATTTGAGTCACGGCACACTAGCCAGGCATGTGCTAGTGGTGCACCACAAAAATAACCCACCGAGTCAACTCCACCAAGATGGTTTGGTTTTGCCCCAAAACCTTCCCCCATGCCTTAGGGAACCATTTGGAGTTCATTTGCACCAATGTTTCCCAAAACCGCTCCGGTGCAAAATTTGAGTCACGGCACACAACCCGGCATATGCTAGTGGTGCACCACAAAAATAACCCACCGAGTCAACTCCACCAAGATGGTTTGGTTTTGCCCCAAAACCTTCCCCCATGCCTTAGGGAACCATTTGGAGTTCATTTGCACCAATGTTTCCCAAAACCGCTCCGGTGCAAAATTTGAGTCACGGCACACACAAGCCGGCATGTGTCGTGGTGCACCACAAAAATAACCCACCGAGTCAACTCCACCAAGATGGTTTGGTTTTGCCTCAAAACCTTCCCCCATGCCTTAGGGAACCATTTGGAGTTCATTTGCACCAATGTTTCCCAAAACCGCTCCGGTGCAAAATTTGAGTCACGGCACACTGGCCAGGCATGTGCTAGTGGTGCACCACAAAAATAACCCACAGAGTCAACTCCACCAAGATGGTTTGGTTTTGCCTCAAAACCTTCCCCCATGCCTTAGGGAACCATTTGGAGTTCATTTGCACCAATGTTTCCCAAAACCGCTCCGGTGCAAAATTTGAGTCACGGCACACAAGCCGGCATGTGCCGTGGTGCACCACAAAACTAATCCACCGAGTCAACTCCACCAACATGGTTTGGTTTTGCCCCAAAACCTTCCCCCATGCCTTAGGGAACCATTTGGAGTTGATTGCCATCAATGTTTCCCAAAATCGCTCCGGTGCAAAATTTGAGTCACGGCACACAAGCCATCATCATGATGCACCAAAAATGGTTGGTGCAAGTGTGGGTATGACACCAAATCGTGGCAGCCTCATTTTAATAAACTATATAAATTTGAACTTGGGGCGTAACAAATTGGTGGAAAGGATATGGAGTTGGATGAGAATTCATTGGGGAGGGACGAATCAAGCGACAAGAGCTGAATCTCGGTGGATCGTGGCGGCAAGGCCACTCTGCCACTTACAATACCCGTCGCGTATTTAAGTCGTGCTGCAAAGGATTCTACCGAGTCGCTCGATGGGAGTGCGCTTCAAGGCGTCTCGCAAGGCTTATTCACCCTACGAGGTTCACCAGCGGCACGTGCCTGCGGGGGCCAAAACCCCCTGCTGGCTGGTCGGCAAGCGAGCAGCGAGGCACACGCGTCGCTTCTAGCCGGATTCGACTTAGGCGTTCGGTCATAATCCAGCGCCGCGGTAACCCGCGCCCGCGGCTTTTCAACCAAGCGCGATGACCAATTGTGCGAATCAGCGGTTCCTCTCGTACTAGGTTGAATTACTATTGCGACACTTGTCATCGGTAGGGTAAAACTAACTTTGTCTCACGACGGTCTAAACCCGACTCACGTTCC
>CM059255.1:16604372-16606872 GCA_030347555.1 Lablab purpureus
GGTTTGGTTTTGCCCCAAAACCTTCCCCCATGCCTTAGGGAACCATTTGGAGTTCATTTGCACCAATGTTTCCCAAAACCGCTCCGGTGCAAAATTTGAGTCAGCCGGCATGTGCCGTGGTGCACCACAAAAATAACCCACCGAGTCAACTCCACCAAGATGGTTTGGTTTTGCCCCAAAACCTTCCCCCATGCCTTAGGGAACCATTTGGAGTTCATTTGCACCAATGTTTCCCAAAACCGCTCCGGTGCAAAATTTGAGTCACGGCACACAAGCCGGCATGTGCCGTGGTGCACCACAAAAATAACCCACGAGTCAACTCCACCAAGATGGTTTGGTTTTGCCCCAAAACCTTCCCCCATGCCTTAGGGAACCATTTGGAGTTCATTTGCATCAATGTTTCCCAAAACCGCTCCGGTGCAAAATTTGAGTCACGGTGCAAAATTTGAGTCACGGGTGGTGCACCACAAAAATAACCCACGAGTCAACTCCACCAAGATGGTTTGGTTTTGCCCCAAAACCTTCCCCCATGCCTTAGGGAACCATTTGGAGTTCATTTGCATCAATGTTTCCCAAAACCGCTCCGGTGCAAAATTTGAGTCACGGCACACAAGCCGGCATGTGCCGTGGTGCACCACAAAAATAACCCACGAGTCAACTCCACCAAGATGGTTTGGTTTTGCCCCAAAACCTTCCCCCATGCCTTAGGGAACCATTTGGAGTTCATTTGCACCAATGTTTCCCAAAACCGCTCGGTGCAAAATTTGAGTCACGGCACACAAGCCAGGCATGTGCTTAGTGGTGCACCACAAAAATAACCCACAGAGTCAACTCCACCAAGATGGTTTGGTTTGCCCCAAAACCTTCCCCCATGCCTTAGGGAACCATTTGGAGTTCATTTGCATCAATGTTTCCCAAAACCGCTCAGGTGCAAAATTTGAGTCACGGCACACTGGCCAGGCATGTGCTAGTGGTGCACCACAAAAATAACCCACGAGTCAACTCCACCAAGATGGTTTGGTTTTGCCCCAAAACCTTCCCCCATGCCTTAGGGAACCATTTGGAGTTCATTTGCACCAATGTTTCCCAAAACCGCTCAGGTGCAAAATTTGAGTCACGGCACACTAGCCAGGCATGTGCAGTGGTGCACCACAAAAATAACCCACGAGTCAACTCCACCAAGATGGTTTGGTTTTGCCTCAAAACCTTCCCCCATGCCTTAGGGAACCATTTGGAGTTCATTTGCATCAATGTTTCCCAAAACCGCTCAGGTGCAAAATTTGAGTCACGGCACACAGGCCAGGCATGTGCTAGTGGTGCACCACAAAAATAACCCACAGAGTCAACTCCACCAAGATGGTTTGGTTTGCCCCAAAACCTTCCCCCATGCCTTAGGGAACCATTTGGAGTTCATTTGCACCAATGTTTCCCAAAACCGCTCCGGTGCAAAATTTGAGTCACGGCACACTGGCCAGGCATGTGCAGTGGTGCACCACAAAAATAACCCACGAGTCAACTCCACCAAGATGGTTTGGTTTTGCCCCAAAACCTTCCCCCATGCCTTAGGGAACCATTTGGAGTTCATTTGCACCAATGTTTCCCAAAACCGCTCAGGTGCAAAATTTGAGTCACGGCACACAAGCCAGGCATGTGCTAGTGGTGCACCACAAAAATAACCCACGAGTCAACTCCACCAAGATGGTTTGGTTTTGCCCCAAAACCTTCCCCCATGCCTTAGGGAACCATTTGGAGTTCATTTGCACCAATGTTTCCCAAAACCGCTCGGTGCAAAATTTGAGTCACGGCACCTGGCCAGGCATGTGTAGTGGTGCACCACAAAAATAACCCACGAGTCAACTCCACCAAGATGGTTTGGTTTGCCTCAAAACCTTCCCCCATGCCTTAGGGAACCATTTGGAGTTCATTTGCACCAATGTTTCCCAAAACCGCTCCGGTGCAAAATTTGAGTCACGGCACACAAGCCAGGCATGTGCCCGTGGTGCACCACAAAAATAACCCACCGAGTCAACTCCACCAAGATGGTTTGGTTTTGCCTCAAAACCTTCCCCCATGCCTTAGGGAACCATTTGGAGTTCATTTGCATCAATGTTTCCCAAAACCGCTCGGTGCAAAATTTGAGTCACGGCACACTAGCCAGGCATGTGCAGTGGTGCACCATGAAACTAATCCACAGAGTCAACTCCACCAACATGGTTTGGTTTGCCCCAAAACCTTCCCCCATGCCTTAGGGAACCATTTGGAGTTGATTGCCATCAATGTTTCCCAAAATCGCTCCGGTGCAAAATTTGAGTCACGGCACACAAGCCATCATCATGATGCACCAAAAATGGTTGGTGCAAGTGTGGGTATGACACCAAATCGTGGCAGCCTCATTTTAATAAACTATATAAATTTGAACTTGGGGCGTAACAAATTGGTGGAAAGGATATGGAGTTGGATGAGAATTCATTGGGGAGGGACGAATCAAGCGACAAGGGCT
>CM059255.1:16614372-16616872 GCA_030347555.1 Lablab purpureus
AAATTTCATAATTTTTATGAAGGGAAGTATTTTTTATTTTTCAAAGACCGAAAATCGTAAAATCGGGAAAAATGGAAAAACGTATCTAGGGGTCGAATTTTGAGGTGATTTTTTGCAGTCCATCCCATAATAATATATCCAAAGTGCCCACAAAATTTCGTTGTCATTGGACATGGCATTGAATTTTCACGAATTTTTCTTGAAATGGACAAACTTGGAAAACTTGGAAAACTTGAAAAATTGAGAACAATTTCAAGATGACATGGTTTTGTCCCCAAACCCTCCTCCATGCCATAGGGGGCCATTTGGACTTGTTTGCCATCAATATTTCCCCAAATCCCTCCGGTGCCAAAATTTGAGTCACGGCACACAAGCCGGCATGTGCCGTGGTGCACAAAAATGACCCACCGAGTCAACTCCACCAACATGGTTTGGTTTTGCCCCAAAACCTTCCCCCATGCCTTAGGGAACCATTTGGAGTTCATTTGCACCAATGTTTCCCAAAACCGCTCCGGTGCAAAATTTGAGTCACGGCACACAAGCCAGCATGTGCCGTGGTGCACCACAAAAATAACCCACCGAGTCAACTCCACCAAGATGGTTTGGTTTTGCCCCAAAACCTTCCCCCATGCCTTAGGGAACCATTTGGAGTTCATTTGCATCAATGTTTCCCAAAACCGCTCGGTGCAAAATTTGAGTCACGGCACACAAGCCAGGCATGTGCAGTGGTGCACCACAAAAATAACCCACAGAGTCAACTCCACCAAGATGGTTTGGTTTTGCCCCAAAACCTTCCCCCATGCCTTAGGGAACCATTTGGAGTTCATTTGCACCAATGTTTCCCAAAACCGCTCGGTGCAAAATTTGAGTCACGGCACACCAAGCCAGGCATGTGCCAGTGGTGCACCACAAAAATAACCCACGAGTCAACTCCACCAAGATGGTTTGGTTTTGCCCCAAAACCTTCCCCCATGCCTTAGGGAACCATTTGGAGTTCATTTGCATCAATGTTTCCCAAAACCGCTCCGGTGCAAAATTTGAGTCACGGCACACAAGCCGGCATGTGCCGTGGTGCACCACAAAAATAACCCACCGAGTCAACTCCACCAAGATGGTTTGGTTTTGCCCCAAAACCTTCCCCCATGCCTTAGGGAACCATTTGGAGTTCATTTGCACCAATGTTTCCCAAAACCGCTCCGGTGCAAAATTTGAGTCACGGCACACAAGCCGGCATGTGCCGTGGTGCACCACAAAAATAACCCACCGAGTCAACTCCACCAAGATGGTTTGGTTTTGCCCCAAAACCTTCCCCCATGCCTTAGGGAACCATTTGGAGTTCATTTGCATCAATGTTTCCCAAAACCGCTCGGTGCAAAATTTGAGTCACGGCACACAAGCCAGGCATGTGCTAGTGGTGCACCACAAAAATAACCCACGAGTCAACTCCACCAAGATGGTTTGGTTTGCCCCAAAACCTTCCCCATGCCTTAGGGAACCATTTGGAGTTCATTTGCATCAATGTTTCCCAAAACCGCTCGGTGCAAAATTTGAGTCACGGCACACTAGCCAGGCATGTGTAGTGGTGCACCACAAAAATAACCCACAGAGTCAACTCCACCAACATGGTTTGGTTTTGCCCCAAAACCTTCCCCCATGCCTTAGGGAACCATTTGGAGTTGATTTGCCATCAATGTTTCCCAAAATCGCTCCGGTGCAAAATTTGAGTCACGGCACACAAGCCATCATCATGATGCACCAAAAATGGTTGGTGCAAGTGTGGGTATGACACCAAATCGTGGCAGCCTCATTTTAATAAACTATATAAATTTGAACTTGGGGCGTAACAAATTGGTGGAAAGGATATGGAGTTGGATGAGAATTCATTGGGGAGGGACGAATCAAGCGACAAGAGCTGAATCTCGGTGGATCGTGGCGGCAAGGCCACTCTGCCACTTACAATACCCGTCGCGTATTTAAAGTCGTCTGCAAAGGATTCTACCGGTCGCTCGATGGGAGTGCGCTTCAAGGCGTCTCGCAAGGCTTATTCACCCTACGAGGTTCACCAGCGGCACGTGCCTGCAGGGGGCCAAAACCCCTGCTGGCTGGTCGGCAAGCGAGCAGCGAGGCACACGCGTCGCTTCTAGCCGGATTCGACTTAGGCGTTCGGTCATAATCCAACGCCGCGGTAACTCGCGCCCGCGGCTTTTCAACCAAGCGCGATGACCAATTGTGCGAATCAACGGTTCCTCTCGTACTAGGTTGAATTACTATTGCGACACTTGTCATCGGTAGGGTAAAACTAACTTTGTCTCCACGACGGTCTAAACCCGACTCACGTTCCCTATTGGTGGGTGAACAATCCAACACTTGGTGAATTACGCTTCACAATGATAGGAAGAGCCGAGCATCGAAGGATCAAAAAGCAACGTCGCTATGAGCGGCTTAGGCTGCCACAAGCCGATTATCCCTGTGGTAACTTTTCTGACACCTCTAGCTTCAA
>CM059255.1:16634372-16690662 GCA_030347555.1 Lablab purpureus
TACTCCACATGTAATTCATCATATTCATCATCAGAGTTTGTGGAGCTTACCTTTGAGGTGGCTTCATCTTCACTATTTGCCATTAAACACAAGTTAGCCTCTTCCTCTTCATCACTGTCATCTATCGAGCTTTTAGAGGTTGTCGAGTCATTGTCCTCCCATGCAATATATGCCTTCTTTTTATTTGGTTTGAAGGGCTTCTTTGCTTTCTTTTTCTCCTTTTCTTTATCTTCCTTTTTGGCATAGGGACATTCTGACTTTATATGACCGAATCGATTGCATCCATAGCATTTATAGTTTATTGCTGAGTCTTTTTATTTCTTTGTTGTTCGGCCCTTTTTCCTGTTCTTCATAAACCTGGAAAATCGTTTTACCATTAAAGAAATATCATTGTCAGAAAACTCACCTTCATTGTCTTCTTTCGATTTTTCAGCCTTGAACGCAATGTTTTTGACTTTAACAGTTTCTTCTCCATCTTTTAGTCTTTGAAGCTCCGTCTCATGTTCTCTCAACTTTCCAAACAGTGTTGCCACGTTCATCTATGTCAAATCTTTAGATTACGATATGGCGGTGACTTTTGGTTGCCAATTTCTATCCGAGTGACTTGAGAATTTTGGTGTTCGACTCCTCATTCACAAAGCTTTTTCCCGGTGCTTCTAGATGATTTACGATATGAGTGAACCAGCGTCTGGAAATCATCGATACTTTCATTTTGTCCTATGGCCAGACAACTCGTATTCTTGGACGAGTGTGTTCTTCCTTGCTCGTTTCACTTCGTCCGTTCCTTCATGTGTCACCTCCAATGTTTCCCACATCTCTTTTGCCATTTTGCATCTTGATATCCTGTAAAATTCATCACGTGTTACAGTAGAAACAATAGCGTTACGAGCTCTTACATCATATTGTGCTCATTTGTTTTCATCTGGTGTCCATTGATGAAATGTCTTTGGTGTTGGTTCTTCAGCAATCATCACCATTGGTATGTAGGAACCATTTAGAACAACATCCCCATACTCCATAATCAAGAGTTTGTAGGAATATCTCCATTCTTGCCTTCCAAAAGGGGTAATTGTCACCTTCAAAGAGTGGTGGCCTGTTGATTGATGCACCTTCCCTGTAAACCTGATTCTGCATAGACATCTTAAGGATCTTTTAGAAAAAACTTATCCAACCAAGCTCTGATACCACTTGTTAGACAAATGGCATCAAGAGGGGGTGAATTGATGCGTTTTAAGATGTTATACCCTTTTCGATTACTTGATAACGTTAACGGAGCGGAGCGATAAACAAATATAAAGGATAAGGGAAGAGAAGAACACAAGGATTTATACTGGTTCGGGTATAGCCAACCCTACATCCAGTTCCCAGTCACCTCAATTTGAGAATGACTCCTCAATCACTATCTTTAGAAATTTCAATTACAACCAATATTACAATTGAAACATGTAAAAGAAAATCTAAAGACTGAACACCTCTCTTGAATCCCACAAGAGATGAAAACACCTCCCTTGAAAACTCACAAGGGATGAAACACTACACCAACAATGGTGTTTACAGATAAACGAAATAAATACAAGAACAGTATCACCTGGAAAGAGAGAATCCAAAACAATGGCACAGACCGTCAGCTCCTTTCACAAGTGACTTAAAAAAAATGTTGTAGAACAGAGAGTGTAAACAAATATTTTTGTGCTCAAGTTAGCTCTATATCTATCAACGTGTATTTTCCTCTTTATATAGGAATTAAAATCTTCACAATATTAAAAACTATTTATGAAAACGTTCACACATTTAAAGATCTGTTTATGATATTTGAAAACGTAAGATCTGTATAATAATTGAAAACGTTCACAATTTTAAATGCCAGTTTATATTTCAAAATCATTTTCGAAAAAACTGTTGCACATAATCGATCACGTTATGTCCATAATCGATTCTGTGAGTGTTTTAAAAAAACTTTAGACAGCACGACATAATCGAATCGATATATACATAAAGACATAATCGAATCGACTACGTTGTATTCAAAAAGACATTTCCAAAAAGACATTATCAAAAAGATATAATCGAATCGATTACGTTATATCCAAAATGACATAATCGAATCGATGTAAAAAGGTTTTTTTTGAAAAACACGACATAATCGATTGTGTTAAGACCATCGATTATGTTATATTCAAAATCGATCGATTAATAAAAACAGTTTTACCCATTAAAAAGATCACGAGTGAAAGAATGTTGGATCTATGTTTGTTAGTTTTGATTTCTCTTATTCTAGAATGATTCGACACTAACGTCTTCGATATGAGCTCCAATTCTTGAAATCTTCATTTCTTCGATCTTGATCTGGCTTACTTGAGAATTCATCAAAACTCGATATATAATCTTCAAAGAGTGATGACTTGAGCCTCTTTGGTAACAAAAACAAAAGAAAGGATGGACAATAAAATATAAATTTCCAAATTATGAAAAATTGAGTTTTTTCTTGCAAAACAAAAGTAGGGATCGAATATAAAATTTAAATTTTGAAATTACGAAGAATATAGTTTATTTGTCTAAAACAAAATTACGGATCGAAAATAAAATATAGATTTCAAAATTATCAAAAATTCATTTTTTTTGTAAGACAAAAGTACGAATCGAAAATAAAATTTAAATTTTGAAATTAACAAAAATTGAGTTTTTTAGTGTAAAACAAAAGTACGGATGGAGAATAAAATATAAATTTCCAAATTATGAAAAATTGAGTTTTTTCTTTCAAAACAAAAGTAGGGATCGAAAATAAAATTTAAATTTTCAAATTACGAAGAATAGATTTTTTTTGTGTAAAACAAAAGTACGGATGGAGAATAAAATATAGATTTCCAAATTATGATAAATTGAGTTTTTTCTTGCAAGACAAAAGTACGGATCGAAAATAAAATTTAAATTTCGAAATTAAGAAAAATTGAGTTTTTTTGTGGAAAACAAAAGTACGGATGGAGAATAAAATATAAATTTCCAAATTATGAAAGATTGAGTTTTTTCTTGCAAAACAAAAGTAGGGATCGAAAATAAAATATAGATTTCCAAATTATGAAAAATTCATTTTTTTTGTAAGAAAAAGTACGGATCGAAAATAAAATTTAAATTTCAAAATTAACAAAAATTGAGTTTTTTTGTGTAAAATAAAAGTACAGATGGAGAATAAAATATAAATTTTCAAATTATGAAAAATTGAGTTTTTTCTTGCAAAACAAAAGTAGGGATCGAAAATAAAATTTAAATTTTGAAATTACAAAGAATAGAGTTTTTTTGTGTAAAACAAAATTACGGATGGAGAATAAAGTATAGATTTCCAAATTATGAAAAATTGAGTTTTTTCTTGCAAGACAAAAGTACGGATCAAAAATAAAATTTAAATTTCGAAATTAACAAAAATTGAGTTCTTTGTGCAAACAAAAGTACGAACGAAGAATAAAATATAAATTTCCAAATTATGAAAAATTGAGTTTTTTCTTGCAAAACAAAAGTAGGGATAAAAAATAAAATTTAAATTTTGAAATTACGAAGAATAGAGCTTTTTTGTGTAAAACAAAATTACGGATCGAAAATAAAATATAGCTTTCCAAATTATGAAAAATTCATTTTTTTTAAGACAAAAGTACGGATCAAAAATAAAATTTAAATTTCGAAATTAACAAAACTTGAGTTTTTTTATGTAAAACAAAAGTACAGATGGAGAATAAAATATAAATTTCCAAATTATGAAAAATTAAGTTTTTTCTTGCAAAAAAAAAGTAGGGATCGAAAATAAAATTTAAATTTTGAAATTACGAAGAATAGAGTTTTTTTTGTGTAAAACAAAAGTAAGGATGGAGAATAAAATATAGATTTCCAAATTATGAAAAATTGAGTTTTTTCTTGCAAGACAAAAGTACGGATCGAAAATAAAATTTAAATTTCGAAATTAACAAAAATGGAGTTTTTTTGTGGAAAGGAAAAGTACGGATGGAGAATAAAATATAAATTTCCAAATTATGAAAGATTGAGTTTTTTCATGCAAAACAAAAGTAGGGATCGAAAATAGAATTTAACTTTTGAAATTACGAACAATAGATTCTTTTTTGTAAAACAAAATTACGGATCGAAAATAAAATATAGATTTCCAAATTATGAAAAATTTATTTTTTTTGTAAGACAAAAGTACGGATCGAAAATAAAATTTAAATTTCGAAATTAACAAAAATTGAGTCTTTTTGTGTAAAACAAAAGTACAGATGGAGAATAAAATATAAATTTCCAAATTATGAAAAATTGAGTTTTTTCTTGCAAAACAAAAGTAGGGATCGAAAATAAAATTTAAATTTTCAAATTACGAAGAATAGAGATTTTTTGTGTAAAACAAATGTATGGATGGAGAATAAAATACAGATTTCCAAATTATGAAAAATTGAGGTTTTTCTTGCAAGAATAAAGTACGGATCGAAAATAAAATTTAAATTTCGAAATTAACAAAAATTGAGGTTTTTGTGTAAAACAAAAGTACGGATGGACATTAAAATATAAATTTCCAAATTATGAAAAATTGAGTTTTTTTTTGCAAAACTAAAGTAGGGATCGAAATAAAATTTAAATTTTGAAATTACAAAGAATAGAGTTTTTTTGTGTAAAACAAAAGTACGGATGGAGAATAAAATATAGATTTCCAAATTATGAAAAATTGAGGTTTTTCTTCCAAGACAAAAGTACTGATTGAAAATAAAATTTAAATTTCAAAATTAACAAAAATTGAGTTTTTTTTTGTAAAACAAAAGTACGGATGGAAAATAAAATATAAATTTCCAAATTATGAAAGATTGAGTTTTTTCTTGCAAAACAAAGGTAAGGATCGAAAATAAAATTTAACTTTTGAAATTACGAAGAATAGAGTCTTTTTTGTAAAACAAAATTACGGATCGAAAATAAAATATAGGTTTCCAAATTATGAAAAATTCATTTTTTTGTAAGACAAAAGTACGGATCGAAAGTAAAATTTAAATTTTGAAATTAACAAAAATTGAGTTTTTTTGTGTAAAACAAAAGTACAGACGGAGAATAAAATATAAATTTCCAAATTATGAAAAATTGAGTTTTTTCTTGCAAAACAAAAGTATGGATCGAAAATAAAATTTAAATTTTGAAATTACGAAGAATAGAGTTTTTTTGTGTAAAACAAAAGTATGGATGGAGAATAAAATATAGATTTCCAAATTATGAAAAATTGAGTTTTTTCTTGCAAGACAAAAGTACGGATCGAAAATAAAATTTAAATTTCAAAATTAACAAAAATTGAGTTTTTTTGTGGAAAACAAAAGTACGGATGGAGAATAAAATATAAATTTCCAAATTATGGAAAAATGAGTTTTTTCTTGCAAAACAAAAGTAGGGATCGAAAATAAAATTTAAATTTTAAAATTGCGAAGAATAGAGTTTTTTTGTGTAAAACAAAAGTACGGATGGAGAATAAAATATAAATTTCCAAATTATGAAAAATTAAGTTTTTTTTTGCAAAACAAAAGTAGGGATCGAAAATAAAATTTAAATTTTGAAATTACAAAGAAGAGAGTTTTTTTGTGTAAAACAAAAGTACGGATGGAGAATAAAATATAGATTTCCAAATTATCAAAAATTGAGGTTTTTCTTCCAAGACAAAAGTACGGATCGAAAATAAAATTTAAATTTCGAAATTAAGAAAAATTCAGTTTTTTTGTGTAAAACAAAAGTACGGATGGAAAATAAAATATAAATTTCCAAATTTTGAAAGATTGTGTTTTTTCTTGCAAAACAAAAGTAAGGATCGAAAATAAAATTTAACTTTTGAAATTCTGAAGAATAGAGTCTATTTTGTAAAACAAAATTACGGATCGAAAATAAAATATAGGTTTCCAAATTATGAAAAATTCATTTTTTTGTAAGACAAAAGTACGGATCGAAAGTAAAATTTAAATTTTGAAATTAACAAAAATTGAGTTTTTTTGTGTAAAACAAAAGTACAGATGGAGAATAAAATATAAATTTCCAAATTATGAAAAATTGAGTTTTTTCTTGCAAAACAAAAGTAGGGATCGATTATTTTGCTCGTTAAACATTTTTTATTCAAATTTTAAGTTAAATAATCAATTATCTACGTATGGTAATCGATTAAAAGCGTAGAAAAACATTTTTGCGAGAAAACACCTTGCTCTCTTGTTTGGGAAGGTCTTGAATGGGATTTATGACTTACTCTTTTTATCCAACACCCAAAACAGAACCTTCTACTCTAGCTCCTTAAGCTCTTGAGAAAATCTTCATCAATCTTCTCTCTTGAAAGCTTTGAATGCTCTTTATGGCTTTCCTTTTCTATCAAGCATCCTTTCCTTTGTGAGATGGCACAAGTCTTTAATGTTGATTAAAACTTTCTAACACTTCAGCATCAAAACTTTAGGTCTTCATAAAACTCTGGTCTTGCAAAAATGCCAACAATCTCCCCCTTTTTGATGATGATAAAAAGAAACATAGAGACTTGTGATTGATATCTTGAAAATCTTGAAAATAATGTATGGATATCTCCATCATAAAAATTAGTCCACAAAGGAAATAAAATAGGCAGTCACATAGCATTTAAGTTTCAAATTTGAATTTTGAAAAAGAGATTTCAAGGAAATTAATGACTGGAAATAATTTCTAAAAGCTCCCCCTTAAACTTTGCTCTTTAGTGTTTAAGCTATATTAGACACTTATTTGAAATATTTCCTAAAGCTCCCCCTGAAATTAATTTTCTTAAAAGCTATAATAACTAGACAGATTTTCATATCAAAGCAAATATTTTTCTCCCCCTTTATTTTTATCATTTTCAAAAAAGATTACAATTTTCAGAGATAATTACAATGACAAGCAAATTAATTACACAGTAAATTATAGAGAGAAAACAAATACAAGCAATCTAAAATAATGAAGAACAAGCTAAGGAAAAGTGAACTTGTAGCCTATTCTGTTTCTTCACTATCTTCTTCATCTTCCTCATCATTGGCTGGCTGTTTGCCTCTTGAGGATGTTGTATTATCTTCTTCAGGAGATATTTCTTCAATTTCCATCTTCCTTTCAACTCTATACACTCTCCTATTGAGTCTTGAAAGTCTGTGACAAAGATCTTCATATTGAGAAGTGTGAAGATTCATCATTGTGTCCATTCTTGAAAGTATATGATCCTCCATTGACCCTGGTTGAGGTTGAGGTTGAGGTTGAGGTTGAGGTGGTGGTTCTTCATCATCCTCCTCAATTGCAGCAGGTTCATCTTCTCTTTGTCTAAACCTGTTGCCTTGTTCTATGAGACCCATATGCCTTAGAACATTCTTCCCAATTTTGCCATTGCTTAGCAAAATTTGCTTGTTCTCTCCTTCAAGGTCTACACCCTTGTATTCTAAAATTCTTGAGATAAACACAGCATAAGGTAATGCAAAAGAGGAAAGCCTAGTGGCTTTAAACATATTATCAAGAATAATTGAAGGCCAATCTATGCTAACATTATTAAGGAATCCATACATTAAGAGGATGTCTTCCTTAGTAAGTTGGGCATGATTAGTGCCTCTAGCAACTAAAATCCAAACAATAACATAATGCAACATACGCTCATTAAGTTTTACATTACCAACTTTGTACAAGTTCTCAACTTGTAAATTCGGATCCTTGCAGAATTTTTTGAATTCTACCAATTTGTTGAAGTCCTCAAAGCCATATGTGATGTTGATGCCTTGAGTTGAGAGACCAGCTACATTGTTCCACAAATCTTCATCAAAGTGGATCCTTACACCCTTCACTTTAGTGCTTCGACTAGCTGTCCTTGATGTTAAATTCATGTAAAACACTCTAACCAAGTCTGGATAGAATGCCCCTTCCATCTCCACAAATTGTTGCAGCCCATTTGCTACTAAAAGTTCCTGAAATGAAAAATCGTGAGATCTGAAAAATTTACAAGATAGATATTTTGGGGTAAGAATTTTCCTGTCCTTCCACTTGTTAACAAACCCAATTTGCATATCTTCATCAGAGATCCAACCAGCAAGAGTTGGAGGTCTCCTTTCTTGATGTTGAGAAGACATTGGCTCCTTGCCTCTTCTACTTGATGGCATCTTCTTTCTTCTTTGATCAGCCATTGAAATTGTATAACAGACAAGAGAAAATGCACAACGAAATAATATAGTAACAGAGATAGCACAGAGAATTAATTCGCACAGGAACAGAAGATATCAGCAGAAAATAGCAAGAGTGAGAGAAAGAGTGAGTGAGGCACTTTGAATTCTCAATCTAGCTATTTATAGGAAGGAAATCCGGTCATAAAACTTTGATTTAATGAAAATATATCCGTTGGGAACAAATATAGCCGTTGGAATAAAACAAAACTCGTGAAAACATGGCCAACGTTCGAAAATCAGAGTTGTAGAAAAACACAGAACGGTGCATTTAATCGATTATGTTCTTCATTTAATCGATTATTTGCCTTCGAAATTTTCTAGAAAACGAAAACCCAGAAATTTAATCGATTATGTGTATTCCTTAATCGATTAAATTGCTCCCTAGCGATTTAATCAATTATGTCATAAACTTAATCGATTATGTTATAAAACATTTTCACAAACAGCGCGTTTAATCGATTAACACCCGAAACCTAATCGATTAAATACGTAAATTTTCGTAAAACGCTGAATTAACATCAAAATCAACAACAAACATCATTCAAACAACAAACACTTACCTGGAACCTTTCTAAGCTCATAAAATCTTACTTGAGATAAAAGATTTGTAAATATGCCAACTCGTTGATATTTTTGCCTCCCTTCATAAACTTGATCACTTGTTATCTCATCACCGAAGAGGCTTTTTGAAAGAGGAACCATCCTACAACACAAACAAGAAAAATTCTGGTCCCCTAAAAATACTTTTTAGAGTCCTCATGGGTTAGAAACAATTTTTCCTTTGGGAACCCATTTGTATTTCCCATTAGGAACACTAAAACGTGTAATATTGCATCTATTAACAGAATGACCTTTATGCATACAGTAAAAACATGTAGGAACATTTGTTCTTCTTGGTATATATGCATTTTTATAAAAATTCTTTTTAGGCTCATTTGTTTTATTTTTGAAATGAGGAACTTCGAAAACCTTTTTCGTATTTGATGATTCTCCTTGAACAAAAACGATTTTGTTTGATTTATTATTATTTTTGAAATTGTAACCAAGTCCTGCTTTTCTGTATAAACCTTTGTTGTCTTTCAAAACACTATTTAAATTATTATTACCCATTGTAGTGTTTGAAAGAGATGTTTCAAGATAAGAAACTTTGTTAGCAAGATCATTACAATTTTCGCAAACAGGAATTTTTGTTTTGCATTTGCAAGGAATTTTCGTTGTTTCCAAATCATCTTTCAAAACCTTTTTCTCTTCTTTTAAATCAATAACTTTCTTTTCAAGAACCTTATAATCATTTTTCAATTTACTGTGAACCGAAGAAAGCTTTTCAGTTTTTTTACAAAGACTAAGAAATTCTTCAAGCAATTCATCATAATCGTTAGGGAGATCAGAATCACTTACCTCGCGGCACGTGGATTCCACATCATCATCTGCCATAAGACAAATGTTTGCTTCTTCTTCTGATTCACTTGAACCTTCAGAAGAACTCACTTCATTGTCTTCCCAAGCGATATATGCTTTCTTCTTCTTTTTGAAGAACTTCTTGCTTTTCTTTTCCCTTTCTTCATGTTTCTTGGAATTTGGGCAATCTGCTCTCATGTGCCCCTTTTTGCCACAACCATAACATTTATAATTATCGTTAGAATTTGAATTTTCAAATTTCTTACCTTTCTTATGGTTGCCTTCACTACTACGGTATTAGGAATTAACGTCGGCATTTTACGTCTGGTTAAACTACAAACGACGTAGAAAGGTATTTTGCGAGATTAGCGTCTGGCTCTTCCCGAACCGACGTGAAATCCCCCTTTTAAAAACACGTTCCCCCCTTTCTTTCTCACTTTTCGTTCTTCGCGTCTTCGTCTTCCTCGTCTCGCGCCACAGCTCCGCCGCCGCCTTGCCGCTGCTCCTGTTCCATCTGCCAGCCTAGTGGACCTTGCCGCCCGGCTGCCGCGAGCCATCGGTGCTGCCGCATCCGCTTGCCCTGCGCGACGCTGAAGGCCTCGCGCGAATCGCGCTGCCGCTCTCCGCGCCGGTGCTGCCTCCGCGCCGGATGTCGTGCCGCTGCTCGCTCGCCTGCCACGTGCCGCGTCCGCATCGCGCACACTGCCAGTGTGTCGCCGCTAGGGTTAGTGTGTGTGTTTTTTATTTTTTTTATTGTTTTTTGTTTTGTAGATAGTGTTTGTATGATTAGGTTATTGAAATGTCTCGTAGATGATTGTTCCGATGATCTCGGCCGTGCCCGTGGGGCTTTATTTGATGTTGTTTATGTATTTGATGTTGTGTAAAAATTTGGATTTAGTCAAATAACAGAGGAAACTCGCCGAAATTTCGTTAGAATGAGTTTGTCTCTAGTAAACTGTACTAAATAATGTTATAGTGTTTGTATGATTAGGTTATTAAATGCCTGTAGATGATTGTTCTGATGATCTGACTGTGTGGAGCTTTATTTGATGTTGTTTATGTATTTGATTTTGTATGAAATTTCGTTAGAATGAGTTTGTCTCTCTTATAGAGCAAACTCGTACTAAATGATAATTTTGATTATAGTAATCAATGATATTAAATTCATTGATGACCGATAAGTTTTTTATTAACTCTTAATTGTAGTCTAAAATCCGAAAATGAATCAAGTTGGATGAATGCAAGTCGTATATCGTAAGAGTATGAGAATGGAGTTGAACAATTTTTGAGTTTTGCTCGAACGAAATGGTCTAAAGATGAATGGAAAATTTTATTGTCCCCGTGTTAAGTGTGTTAATGGAAGAGTTCAAACCGTAGATATAATACGAGAACATCTAATCATGTGAGGGTATCATGAAAAATTATACTACATGGATATGGCACTGTGAACTTATTGATATTCCAAGAGTATCACAAACCGTGGAGGAGGAGGATGTCTGTATGGAAGATCGAATAGAGGATATGCTTCGTGATGTGGGTCAGGAGAGCTTTCTTCAAGCACATGCACCTGTATATGATAAATTGAAGACCGATTCGTAGACTCGCTTTGTATCCTGGGTGTACAACTTTCACACGATTGTCTTCTCGTATTAAGATTGGTGAATTTGAAGGCAAAGTTTGGTTGGAGTGATAAAAGTTTCAATGAATTGTTAGAACTTTTGAAAGAGATGCTTCCAGATGAAAACACATTGCCTAACCGTATGTATGAAGCAAAGAAGATACTTTGTCCAATGGGTTTAGAATATAAAAAGATACACGCTTGTCCTAATGACTGTATTTTATACGTAAAAGAGTTTGAATCTCTTCACAAGTGTCCAAAATGTGGTGTATCACGCTACAAAGTCAAGGATGGTGATGGTGATGGTGAAGATAGTCATAAAAAGGGTTCTCCCGCAAAGGTTATATGGTATCTTCCAATAATTCCAAGGTTTAAGCGATTGTTTGCTAATGAAGAAGATTCAAAAATCTCACATGGCATTCGAGCTGCAAAGAAACGAGATGGACAACTTCGACATCCCACTGATTCTCCACAGATGGAAGAAAATTGACCGTCTATTTCCAAGTTTTGGTAGTGATGCAAGAAACCTTAGACTTGGACTAGCTACGATGGAATGAATCCTTTGGTAACTTAAGCACTAACCACGCTCATGGCCGCTTTATTGGTGATCTACAATCTTCCACATTGGTCAGTGCATGAAGCTGAAATATGTTATGCTATCTATGATGATTGCATGTCCAAGACAGCCAGGAAATGACATAGATGTTTATTTAAGTCCTTTGATAGATGACTTAAGATTGTTGTGGGAGGAAGGAGTAGAGGTGTTTGATGCAAATCGACAGTGAGAATTTCAAGTTACATGCAATGATATTTTGTACCATAAATGACTTTCCAAAGATATGGTAACTTGAGTGGATACAAAGGTCAAGGGTCATCATGCGTGTCCTATTTGTCAAGAAGATACAAGTTATCTCGCAATTGAAACATGGGAAGAAGACAATTTATAATAAACACGTAAAATTCCTTCCAGCTAACCACCCATACCGAAGATTGAAGAAAGCTTTTAACTGCTGCCGGAGGATGAAATTGCTAAGTCACCGTTAACATGTGAGGAAGTTTATGATCGAGTGAAAAACATAAATGTTGAATTTGGAAAGACCCAAAAGAAATCAACTGATAGAAGGAAGTGGAAGAAGAGATCAATTTTTTTGAACTTCCATATTGGTGTCATCTAGATGTACGCCATTGTATTGATGTGATGCATGTTGAGAAGAATGTATGTGATAGTCTAATTGGCACACTTTTGAACATCAAAGGTAAGACAAAGGATGGAGTGAATACTCGCCAAGATCTTTGTGAATTGGGAATACGTCCGAATTGCATCCAAGATCCGAAGGCAAGAGAACATATCTTCCACCAAAGATGTCACACTTTATCCAAAAAAGAGAAGACTAGTCTTTGTCTGGTGCCTTCTGAGTATTAAAGTTCCACAAGGATACTCTTCAAATATTAAGAGTCTTGTGTCAATGAAAGATCTTAAACTAGTTGGGTTAAAGTCACATGACTGCCACGCTTTGATGCAACAACTCTTACCTGTAGCTATACGTGGCATACTCCCGAAGAATGTAAGAAATGCAATTATGCGTCTATGTTTTTTCTTCAACTCTATATGCGCCAAGGTAATTGATGAAAATCATTAGATCAATTGGAAAATGAGGCAGCAATTATACTATGTCAATTGGAGATGTATTTTCCTCCATCATTTTTTGATATTATGGTTCACTTAATTGTTCATCTTGTAAGAGAGATACTAGCTATGTGGCCCAGCTTTATTTATGTGGATGTACCCAATCGAGCGATACATGAAGATCTTCAAAGGGTATACTAAGAATCCATACAGCACCAAGCTTCTATAGTTGAAAGGTATATTGCGTAAGAAGCTACAGAGTTTTGTTCGTAATACTTGGCAAAAGCACAAGCCGTGGGTGTTCCTACAAGTCGACATGATGATAGGATAAATGGAAAGGGTACTCGTGGTATAAAAGTTCAAGCAAAGGATATTACCGAGTTGAGTCGTGCACACTTGTATATTTTGAATAATACAGATGAAGTTCTTCCTTACATATCTCGCTCATCAATCAATGTTGAGGACCCAAAACCCCAAAATGGGTGAACTACAGTTAGTGAAGGAGCATAACAACAAGTTTGTCAGTTGGTTTAGAAGCCAAATATTTTCAGATCAGCATGCATCTGATACATTGAAATGGCTAGCTCATGGACCAAAACATAACGTCATCACTTGGACCGGGTACGACATTAATAGATATTCCTTCTACACAAAGTCACAAGATGACAATAGCACAGCTTCAAAATAATGGAGTATCTATTGAGGCCACATCCATGCACTTTTCTAGTTCAAAGGATAAAACCCCATCATGGCATCCATAAGTTACTTTGGAGTGATTGAGGAAATTTGGGAGGTTGACTACAAGAAATTTAGAGTTCCTCTATTTAAATGTGTTTGGGTCGATAGCAATACCGGTGTTCAATTTGACGAAATGGGTTTTACTATGATAGACCTTAAGAAGCTAGGTCATAAGGAAGAACCATTCATCATGGCATATCAAGCAAAACAAGTTTTTTATGTGACCGACCCATGTAATGATAGGTGGTCCGTGGTCCTTCAAGGCAAAGGGATTGATGTCAACCATGAAAATGAAGATGAGTCGATGATTTCATTGTCATTCCCAATTCACCACGATCGCCTAGTAGTATTGAAGATGTACAAGAGGATGTGGTCCATGCAACTCGTAATGATCATGATGAAGTGGATATGGGAAAATTTAGTTGTCTAAGTATGTTTCTACTTAAAATTCTTTATGTATTTGTTTTATGTTTGTGTATTTAAGATTTATAAATTATATTGTTTTATATTTTCTTTACAGACACATGGCATCTCCTTCACCATCACCTCCTCCCTCACCTCCCTCATCTCCTCCACCACCTCCTCCACCAAAGAAGACCAGTGCAAGCTACACGACATCGAGCATGACAACCGACACATGACAGAGAGAAGCTCGAGTGTGTCCGTTGATCCACGCACCGGGAAGGTGTCCGGTCCGCATCATACCCAGCTCAAGCAGCTACTGGGTACCGCTGCACGAGAGAAGGTAATTCTAAGTTTATATTTGAAGTTTTTTACATATTTACATATAATTCTTCTTTTCATCTAACTAATGATTATGTTTAGATATCTATTTTGCATCCAGACCGGATAATGTTGACTGACACTAGTGAAGAATCTGATTTGAGCGTGACATTCCGGTAAGTTTAAATTTATTCAATTGTCTTTTCTTGAATATTGATTTTTAATTTTGATGCTAATTATGTTTTATTTTTGCGTAAGTATTTTGATATTGAAAACTCCAAGGCGCTAAGAAGAAGATTATGTCCACCATTGCAAAAATGTGGAGGCAGCTCAAGTCCACATTAACTACGTAAATGGGTTTATGCCGAGGATGTCGTTAGCAAGGGACTTACTCCTTGCCAACGATATGGCATATCCGAGGAGGAGTGGAGGAAATTTGTAGAGATTAGGACCGGCCCAGAGTGGGAGGTATAAATTAATTTAAATTTATTAAGTTATTGTATTATATTCTAATATCAATTATTTTGCAGTGAGAAAAGATTAAAGGCCAAGGAGATTCGTAAGAAGAATTTGACTCCCCACCGTCCGTCTCGTGGGGGTATGATCTCTTGTCCGAGAGAATGATGTACGAGAAGGCCGCACTCAGAGAAAAAGAAGCAGCCAGCCTCGTATAAGCCAGGATGATCTCCCCCACCATCTCCTCCTAAACGTCATCAAACTTGGAAGAGAGCTCACAAAAGCCTTCCGTGGGATGACATCCGAGGAGGCTCAACATATAGCAGATAGGATTGTAAGTTACTATTCTTTTAACCCTAATATGATTAATTTGTTACACTTGTATATTTATATATATAATGTGTTAAATTTATTGTAGGATTCCTTGAGGAGCAAGGTACACATGGAACTTTCGCTCCATGTGGTCGCCAGGATATACCGACCACCGCTATTGGTAAGATGAACACCCTACCGTGTTCGGGTGTGGGGACCTGTGGGTATTCGACATTATTTTGGGGCACCAGCCAAGAATACCCAGAGCTCAACAATTAATGAAGAAGAGTTGGAGAAGAAGCTCACAAATGAAGCCGACACCTGGCCATCGCAAAGACAAAGTTCAGGAGCAGCCTACTTAGCATGTTTCCAGACTCTGGCGCTTAGGATGGCATCTTCCCACCAACACGCTCACCATCTCCTCCATCCGCTGGCACAATGGGAAGTACTTCCAAGAATCCCGCTCCTATTCTAGCTTCTCCCGTTGCCGCCGCGCACTCGCACCCGCACCGATAGGTAAAATCGTTATTTATTTTTCATATATGTCTTCATTAAAAATGTTAATTGAAATATATCATGCATCCACAGTGTCCATCTTTTGGGATGAAACAATGCGCCTTATTGGTGGAGGATGGGTTGCTTGAACCAAGATTGGTGGCCCTTGGTTCAGGCTCAGAAGGGGCTTCTACCATCCACAAGGTGCCTTTGCCACCTGGTTATTTGAGAGTGGTGGTAGAAGAGATTCGAGATGCTGATGCTCGAGTCCCTGTGCCTACTGATGAGGTACATGTGGTGGGACAGACCCTTCACACATTCATTGCTTGGCCCCAACATTTAGTGAGACAAGTTTCTAAAAAGGTATGTAATTTTTTATGTTAATGACTTCTGAAAATGTTATTTCTGTATTAAGTAGTATTGTTTTAAACATGTAGGATGTTCGAAGCCTAAAAGTCGTGCCGCTTCCGAACATACTAAAGGAAAACAAGCAGCTTCTCCCAAAAATCCAATTGTTGAGTTGATCCATGCCTCGCAGTAATATTATGCGAACTCCTTTGAGATTCGTTGGGATGCTAGGAGATTTGGGATAGATAATGCAAGCTTCCTCTCTACATTTCATATTTCGACATCTCGTAGGTCACATTGGGTAATAGGGATCTCAACATCTCTATTTTACAACTTTGGACAATGTAAGTACATATTTATTATTATAATTTCAATTTCATTATTTAATATATAACATGTTATTATTTTTCATTTTTTAGGATGATGGATGAATTGGCTGAGGAGCAGGGAGCTTCAGATGTCTATGGATTTTTTGAGCCTCAGTCAATCCAAGCAGCTGGAAATAGAAGGGAGGAAGTCCAAAGATATATCCAAAATTGGATCCTCACCTCTAAAAGGCAGATATATCTTGGAGCATATTTATTCCAAATAAGTCAATATAAGTTTATTATTGTTTTTATTGTGATTGAATTATATTCTAAACATTTTATTTTTCAAGGCATCATTGGCAACTCTTCCTCATCAGTCGTCTGTAGAAGATCAGATAATCGGTTTTGTTCTTTGAATAAAAACCAGATACTCGATTTAAAGAACATTTTGAATAGGTAAGTATTTTAAAGTTTGTGTTTTCAAATATAAGTAATGTTCATATATTGACTAATAACTTCTCAACAAGCAGCTATTAAGGTGTGCAGCACTATTGATGGAATGCACATCAGCAAAGCCACTAACCCACACCGGGAAATCCTACATGTAAGGTTACTTTTAATTCTCTAATGAATATTGAATATGTATTTTTCACAACTAATGACTTCTTCAATTCATTATAGATTAATAGACAAACGGTAGCTACGAATGTGGCTACTACGTAATGTATTGATGTGGCTTATAGTTTTTGGGAATATCGTAGATACTTGGAGACAGAGTTAGTCCTCCAAAACCCTATTCCTCCAAAATCGTATTGGTAAAGTTTCCTAACATACTTTCATTTTGGTAAAGTTTCCTACTTGTCATACCTAACATACTTTCATTTTGTTCCAGGTATTCAATGATACTCCAACCCTTGCCCACAGAGTCTATCGACCAAGTCCGAGAAAAGTGGGCACAGAAGTTTTTAGAAATTAGAAATAGGGAACAATAGGAGTACTTTTATTGTAATTTTATTTATACAATTGTAAATAGAACAAATTTAAATAATTATTCAATATATATAATTCACTTGAAATTTAGCTATTTGAAATTTATGAAATTGTTTGCTGGTTTGCTGGTTTTGCTTGATATGCAGGTACTAAAATTTAGGGAAAATGAGAAAATTAGAAACCGCATTGCAGTATAGAGGAAACTTTCAACGTCGGCTCAATTTGAACCGACGCTGAAAATCACAGACTTTCCACGCCGGTTAAGGCAAGAACCGACGCTGAAAGTCCGGGACACTTTCAACGCCTGCTTCTTGCCTTAACCGACGTGGAAAGTCTCGTGATTTTCAACGCCGGCTCAAATTGAACCGACGTTGAAAATATTACTTTTTACGTCGCCTCTTTCAACGTCGGTTTTTGGGCCGACGTGAAATGATCCCCAGAACCGACGTGGAAAGTGATTGCTGTAGCAGTGCTTTCTTCTTGATGAACTTTTTGTATTTCTTTACAAATTCCTTAAGATCATCGTCTTCTGAATCATCAGTGTCACTACTCTCCTCTTTAATGGATTGAGCCTTTAAGGCAATACCTTTTCTTTTAACGTCCTCTTCTTCACCGTTGAAGCAACCTAGCTCCATTTCGTGTTCTCTAAGCTTCCCGAAGAGAGTTGTCATGTTCATATTTGAAAGGTTCTTTGATTCCGTGATGGCCGTCACTTTAGGTTGCCAAGTCCTGTCCAAAGATTTCAAAATTTTCACATTTAATTCTTCCGTATCAAATTTCTTACCTAACACCTTGAGGTGATTTACAATGTGGGTAAATCTCTTTTAGACGTCGTATATGGTTTCCCCTTTGCTCATCTGGAACATTTCGTACTCCTGAATCAAGGTATTTTTCCTTGATCTTTTCACGTCTTCCGTTCCTTCATGTGTGACTTTTAAAGTGTCCCACATCTCCTTTGTTGTAGTGCAATCCGACAACCTGTAAAACTCATCAATGGTTAAAGCAGATGCTATCATGTTACACGCCCTTATGTCGCATTGATTCTGGTTGTATTCATCTTTGCTCCAATTTTCTCTCTTTTTGGGTACCTACGCTTCTTCAACAACAACCATAGGAATAAATGGACCATTTACAATTGCATCCCAAACGCCTTGATCATTAGACCTTAGAAAAATTTCCATCCTCTTTTTCCAAAAAGGATAGTTTTCACACTATGAAAAGTGGTGGTCTATGAATAGATGCACCTTCAAAGAAAAGTTTGATTTTTGTTCGCCATAAGGATCTTGTTTTTGAATAACTTTCAAAAACCAGCTCTGATACCAATTGTTAAATAAAGACGGCAGTGTAAAAACCAAGAGGGGGGGGTGAATTGGATTTTTAATAAATTTTCTCTTTTAAAAAACTTTTCAGATTTTGAAATTCTTTCAAAACTAGGATGTGGATTTTCTTATCCTTTGATTAAGGCTGAATTGAATTAGCAATTGTTATAATGATCCACAAATAAAAGATATAGAGAAAGAGAAAGAACACAGAGATTTATACTCGGTTCGGATTAAGCCAATCCTACGTCCAGCTCCCAACCACCACAAATGCGTGATGATTTTCCCACTATCTTTAAATTGAAATTACAAACACCAATTCATGCAATAACAAAATAAAGATAAAGAAACACCTCCTCAGACACACTAAGGATGAAAACACCTCTCCAGACACACTGAGGATGAAACCCACCTCTCTTGACACACAAGAGATGAAACACCTCCCTTAGAACCGATCCAAGGGATGAATTTTCCCGTTTAAAGAAAACAGTAAAAGAATATACCTGATATGTGTCTGGATAGAAAGCTTAAGCACAATGATCACCACTTCCAAAGACTTGATCAAACTGAAGAGAGCAGGAAAGCGGATTTGAAAAGCTAAGGCGCAGAAACACTTTGAATATTTTGTGTGTTTTCAGATGTGTTAAACCTAAGACATTCTCTTTCATTTTATAATTCGAAAATGCTCCAAAGTTTCCATTCTTAGGTTGATTTAGAATTAATTTCGCAAAACGACTCATTTAATCGATTATATTAAAAGCTTAATCGATTATATCATGTTTAAAAACTGAAAACTAAAATCGCCTCGATATAATCGATTAGATTAAGGCCATAATCGATTATATTAACCTCAGAATCAATATAATCGATTATCAAAGACACTTAATCGATTATTTTTCTCGTTAAACATTTTTTATTCAAATTTTAAGTTAAATAATCGATTATCTACGTATGGTAATCGATTAAAAGCGTAGAAAAACGTTTTTGCGAGAAAACACCTTACTCTCTTGTTTGGGAAGGTCTTGAATGGGATTTATGACTTACTCTTTTTATCCAACACCCAAAACAGAACCTTCTACTCTAGCTCCTTCAACTCTTGAGAAAATCTTCATCAATCTTCTCTCTTGAAAGCTTTGAATGCTCTTTATGCCTTTCCTTTTCTATCAAGCATCCTTTCCTTTGTGAGATGGCACAAGTCTTTAATGTTGATTAAAACTTTCTAACACTTCATCATCAAAACTTTAGGTCTTCATAAAACTCTGGTCTTGCAAAAATGCCAACAGGTACAGCCAACCCTACATCCAGTTCCCAGTCACCTCAATTTGAGAATGACTCCCCAATCACTATCTTTAGAAAATTCAATTACAACCAATATTACAATTGAAACGTGCAAAAGAAAATCTAAAGACTGAACACCTCTCTTGAATCCCACAAGAGATGAAAACACCTCCCTTGAAAAACCACAAGGGATGAAAAACTACACCAACAATGGTGTTTACAATTAGATGAATAACACAGGAACAATATCACTTGGAAAGAGAGAATCCAAAATATTGGCACAGACCGTCAACTCCTTTCATAAGTGACTTAGTAAAAATATTGTATAACAGAGAGTGGAAAACTAATATTTTTGTGCTCAAGGTTAGCTCTGTGTGTACTAATCAACGTGTATTTTCCTCCTTATATAGGAATTAAATTCAAAACAGAAAATAAATACAATTGAAAATCAGTATTAATCTTCTGAAAAACTGAAGGAGAAAATCTGGGAAAACGTTCACAATTTTAAAAACTATTTATTATATTTGAAAACGTTCACAATTTTAAAAACATTGTTTATAATTTGAAAACCTGTTACATATAATCGATCACGTTATGTTCATAATCGATTATGTGAGTGTTTTAAAAAACTTTAAAAAGCATGACATAATCGAATCGATGCATGATATAATCGAATCGATGCACGATATAATCGAATCGATGCACGATATAATCGAATCGGTTACTTTACATCCATAACGACATAATGGAATCGATTTACATTATATTCGTCGATTATGTTATATCCATAATCGATTACGTTATAACCATCGATTATGTTATATCCATACTCGATTATATTATGTCCATAATGACATAATCGAATCGAGTTATGTTATATCCAACATGACATAATCGAATCGAGTTACGTTATAACCATCGATTATGTAAGCAAGAAAAATAGTTTTATCCATTAAAAAAGATCATGAGTGAAGGAGTGCTTGATCTATGTTTCTCGCTTCGATTTCTCTTATTCCAGAATGATTCGACACTAACTTCTTCGACTCGAGCTCCATTTCTTCAAATCTTTATTTGATGGTCTTGATTTGGCTTACTTGAGAATTCATCAAAACTTAAAATATTATCTTCAAAGAGTGATGACTTGAGCCTCTTTGGTAACATTCTCCCCCTTTTTGATGATGATCAAGAAAACACCTATTATGATATAATGGAAGAAATTTCTTGACTTTGTAGTCAGCTCAAGATTAGTACTGAGTTAGTGTAAAACATAATAAATTATGTGAGTCAAAGCACAAGATCAATAAACAAGATTATGTGAGTCATCTTTTTGCACTCCCCCCATTTCAGGTACTTAATACTCCCCCTTAATCAATTAATTTCTCCCAGAAACATAATCATAAACATAATCATAATCATACTCCCCCTTTTTATTGAGAATCATAAAAAAAACATACATAAAGAATATAGAATAATCGAGTAGTGACAACCGATTACGAAAAAGAATAATCGAGAAAGATTATGTTATCGATTATCATACACAAACTTAAATTTCAAATTGAATTTCCATCCAAAATTCCTAAGGCTATACGCAATTCATAGAACCTATCTCTAGGCAAAGGTTTGGTAAAAATATCAGCTAATTGATGTTTTGTATCGATATATTCAATTAGGCAATCTCCTTTTAATATATGATCTCTTATAAAATGATGCCTAATTTCTATGTGTTTAGTTATAGAGTGCATAATAGGATTTCTAGTTAAATTAATTGCACTAGTACTATCACACTTAAGAGGGATGTGATCTAAGAATATGTTATAATCTTCTAGCTGATGTTTCATCCATAAAATCTGTGCGCAACAAAATTCGGCAGCTATATATTCAGCTTCAGTTGTGGATAAAGCAACACAAGCCTGTTTCTTGGAGTGCCAAGAAACAAGTGAACAACCAAGTAGATGACATGTACCACTTGTACTTTTCCTGTCCAGTTTACAACCCCCATAATCTGAATCTGAATATCCTATAAGGCTAGGTGAAACTCCTGAGGGGTACCAAAGACCAAAAGATTTTGTTCCTTTTAGGTATTTAATTATTCTTTTTACAACAATTAGGTGTGATTCCTTAGGATTAGACTGAAATCGAGCACATACACACACACTATGCATAATATCTGGTCTACTTGCTGTAAGATAAAGTAAGGAACCGATCATACCTCTGTATTTGGTTTGATCCACCATCTTACCTTCTTCATCTTGATCTAAATAACAAGATGTTGCCATCGGAGTAGCTGCTTCCTTTGCATTTTCCAATTCAAATTTCTTTAAGAGTTCTGAGCAGTATTTTGTTTGTGAGATAAAGATGCCTTCGTGTTTTGTTTTATTTGTAGACCAAGAAAAAATGTCAGCTCACCCATCATCGACATCTCGAACTCACCCTGCATAATCTTAGCAAACTCTTGGCAAAGATCATTGTTAGTCGATCCAAATATAATATCATCAACATAAATTTGAACTATGATAATATTTTTCTTTGATTCTTTTATAAACAGGGTTGGATCTACTTTACCTCTTCTATAATTATGGCTTACCAGGAAGCTGCTCAGCCTTTCATACCAAGATCTGGGTGCTTGTTTAAGTCCATAGAGTGCCTTCTTTAACTTGTAGACATGATTTGGATGTTGATAGTCTTCAAAGCCAGGAGGTTGACAGACATAGACTTCTTCTTTGATATATCCATTTAGAAAGGCACTTTTCACATCCATTTGATATAACTTGAACTTCATAATTGCTGCGTAAGCTAGTAGGATTCTTATTGCCTCGAGTCTTGCAACTGGGGCATAGGTTTCATCATAGTCAATTCCTTCTTCTTGACTATATCCTTTCGCTACTAGTCTTGCCTTATTCTTGGTTATATTTCCGCTTTCATCTAACTTGTTTCTGAATACCCATTTTGCTCCAATTACTTGCATAGAATTTTTCCTTGGTACTAGATCCCACACTTCATTCCTTTTGAATTGATTTAATTCCTCTTGCATGGATTGAATCCAATATTCATCTTGTAAGGCTTCTTCTATGCTTTTGGGTTCTACTTGTGAGACAAAAGCTACATTCATGCGAAGTTATTCATTTGACTTCTTGTGGTAACTCTTTGATCAACATTTCCAATAACATTCTCCAATGATAGTCCTCTGGGTGTTCTCCATTCCTTGGGAAGATCTTGAACATTTGTAGGTTCATTGAGGTTCAAATTTTCTAGACTTTTTCTAAGTTCCTCAATACTTTCATCTTGTGGTTGATCTTTTTCGATTGCACCTTGTTCTTCTTCTATATCGATCGATTTCTTTCTTGACTCAAGAGGGTTTTCCTCGAGGTCCAAAAATTCATCAAAAGTTATATGAACAGATTCTTTTACATGTAATGTTCTCTTATTGTATATTCTATATGCTTTACTAGTTAAAGAGTATCCTAAAAATATTGCTTCATCTACTTTTGAATCGAATTTGCCAAGGTTATTCTTTCCATTATTTAATACAAAACATTTGCAACCAAAAACTTTGAGATGAGAAATGTTTGGTTTTCTACCTTTAAAAAGCTCATAAGGAGTTAGTTTCAAAATAGGTCTTATTAAAGTTTTGTTCATTACATAACATGCAGTAGACACCGCATCGGCCCAAAAGTATTTTGGAAGATTATTTTCATTTAACATAGTTCTAGCTAATTCTTCCAATGACCTGTTCTTTCTTTCTACTACTCCATTTTGTTGAGGGGTTCTTGGACAAGAAAAATTATGTGAAATTCCTAGTTCTTCACAAAAGGTTTCAAATAATTCATTTTGAAATTCCCCACCATGATCACTTCGAATAAACTTTATTTTTAGGTCTTTTTCATTTTGAATAGCCTTGACAAATTTTTTAAAAGAGTTGAAGGCATTATTTTTAGTTACTAAAAAGAAAGTCCAAGTGAATCTAGAATAATCATCTACTATTACTAAAGCATAGTAATTACCACCTAAGCTTCTAGTTCTTGAAGGACCAAATAAATCCATATGTAAAAGCTCTAATGGTTTTGAGGTAGAAATGATTTTCTTACTTTTAAAAGAAGTTTTGGTTTGCTTTCCTTTTTGGCATGCTGCACAAATTCTATCTTTTTCAAAATTTAATTTTGGAAGACCGATTACTAAATCTTTTGAAATTAATCTACTTAAATGATGCATATGAATGTGTGCAGCTCTCCTATGCCATAACCAAGGATCCTCTTCCTTAGTTACAAGACAGGAGATGGTCCTAGAGGATGCAATGCCAAGATCAGTAATATAAATATTATTAAGTCTAGTACCAGTTAGGACAGTCTCATTTGATTCCTCCTTGACTATGTTGCATTTCTTTGATTCAAAAATAATCTTAAGTCCCTTGTCACATAATTGGCTTATGCTTAAAAGATTGTGCTTTAATCCTTCTACAAGCAATACTTCTTGAATCATGAAGTCATCATTAATCCTGATTGTTCCTGAGCCAAGAATTTTTCCTCTGTTGTTGTCACCATATGTAACATGGCCTTGACTTTTCTTGATGAGGCTTTGAAATTTTTCTTTATCACCGGTCATGTGTCTTGAACATCCACTATCAAGAAACCAAACTGATTTCTTGTGCTTGTAGATTAACTGCATCACAAATATAATAATTTAGGTACCCTTTTTAGTTTTGGGTCCTTAGAAGTTAGTAGAAACAAGCTTTCTCATCTTTATGGACAATAAATATGAAAATTAATGTCATTTAATCGATTATACAATCTCGTAAATAATTATCACCGTGTAAATAATTTGTTTTTCAAAAAAAAAAAATTCTGTCATAATCGATTTATGCCATAATCGAAAATGTCATAATCGATTATGCAATAACAGAAATTATTACGCAGTTTCATAATCGATTAAATGTGAACGAATTTGTTTTAATGCGAACAGTTTTTATGTATGTGATTTTTGGGAATCCATTTAAATCTACCACTAGGTATGCCAACATGCTTTATAAAACACTTATTCGATGTATGACCAGTTTTCATGCAATAAAAACAACTTAATCTTTGTGAAGGATATTTAAATGAA
The DNA here is from genome assembly GCA_030347555.1 of Lablab purpureus. Lineage (NCBI taxonomy): Eukaryota > Viridiplantae > Streptophyta > Magnoliopsida > Fabales > Fabaceae > Lablab > Lablab purpureus. The sequence goes on from CM059255.1 coordinate 16,659,272, forward strand.
TTTCTTTGAAAATTTTGTTTAACTTGAAAACTTGTTTCTCTCGATTCTTTTACAAAGATGGTTTTGTGGGGTTCTAGACTTTTCTTGGGAGTGTAACCAAGTCCAGCTTTGCTAGAGCTCCCTCTTTGTACACTTAGCATATTATCGAGATTTTGTGTAGAATCTGAAAATTTATTTAAAATTTTCTCGAACTTAAAAATTTTATTTTCAAGATAATTACAATTTTCACAAGGTTTGATAACTTCCTTATTTTTTGAAATTGATTTATATTTTTCCAAATCCTTTTTCAAACCTTCATTTTCCTTCTCCACATGACTTAGTATATTTTCTAAAGCTTGAAAATTTTGTTTCAATGCGAAATGCTTTTTAGCCAAGTTATTAAAATTCATATAAAGATTTTGATACTCTGCATGTAATTCATCATATTCATCATAAGAGTTTGTAGAGCTTACCTTTGAGGTGGCTTCATCTTCACTATTTGCCATTAGACACAAGTTGGCCTCTTCCTCTTCATCACTGGCATCTGTTGAACTTTCAGAGGTTGTCGAGTCATTGTCCTCCCATGCAATATATGCCTGTTGGCATATTTCAAGACCAAGTGTTTATGAAGTTCTCCAGAATTTTAATGAAGTCTTAAAGTTTTGATGATGAATATTTAGAGTGACTCAATCAACATTAAAGACTTGTGCCATCTCACAAAGGAAGGCTACTTAGTAGAAAAGGAAAGGCATAAAGATCATTCAAAGCTTTCAAGAGAGAAGATTGATGAAGATTTTCTCAAGGGCTGAAGTTTCAAGAGTAGAAGGTTCTGTTTTGGGTTGGATAAAAAGAGTAAGTCATAAATCCCATTCAAGACCTTCCCAAACAAGAGAGCTAGGTGTTTTCTCGCAAAAACATTTTTCTATGCTTTTAATCGATTATGATACGTAGATAATCGATTATTTAACTTAAAATTTGAATTAGATATGTTTAACGAACAAAATAATCGATTAAGTGTCTTTGATAATCGATTATATTGATTTTGGGTTAATATAATCGATTATGGCCTTAATCTAATCGATTATATCAGACGAAATTAGTTTTCCAGTTTTTAAACATGATATAATCGATTAAGCTTTTAATATAATTGATTAAATGAGTCGTTTTGGCGAAATCAATATCAAATCAACCTAAGAATGGAAACTTTGGAGCATTTTCGTATTATAAAATGAAAGAGAATGTCTTAGGTTAAACACATATGATTAAACACAAAATATTCAAAGTGTTTTTGCGCCTTAGCTTTTCAAAACCGCTTTCCTGCTCCCTTCAGTTTGATCAAGTCTTTGGAAGTGGTGATCATTGTGCTTAAGCTTTCTATCCAGCACTATTATCAGGTGTATTCTTTTACTGTTTTTATAAACGGGTAAATTCATCCCTTGGATCTGTTCTAAGGGAGGTGTGTTCATCTCTTGTGTGTCAAGAGAGGTGGGTTTCATCCTCAGTAGTGTCTGGGGAGGTGTTTCATCCTTACTGTGTCTAAGGAGGTGTTCCTTTATCTTTATTTGTTATTGCATGAATTGGTGTTTGTAATTTCAATTAAAGATAGTGGGGTGATCATCACGCGTTTGTGGTGGTTGGGAACTGGACGTAGGATTGGCTTAATCCGAACCAGTATAAATCTTTGTGTTCTTTCTCTTTCCCTTTCTCTCTTTTATTGTGGATCATATTAACAATTGCAAACTCAAACTGCATTAATCAAAGGTCAAGAAAAATCCGCATCCGAGTTTTTGAAAGAATTTCAAAATCTGGAAATTTATTTAAAAGGGAAAATTTTATTCAAAATCCAATTCACCCCCCCTCTTGGTTTTTACACTGCCGTCTTTATTTAACAATTGGTATCAGAGCTGGTTTTTTGAAAATCACTCAAAAACAAGATCCTCATGGCAGATAAAAATCAAACTTTTGCTGAAGGTGCATCTATTCATAGACCACCACTTTTTACCGGTGAAAACTATCCTTTTTGGAAAAAGAGGATGGAGATTTTTCTAAGGTCCAATGATCAAGGCGTTTGGGATGCAATTGTGAATGGTCCATATATTCCTATGACTGTTGTTAATGATGCGCAGGTACCCAAAGTGAGAGCAAGTTGGACCAAAGATGAGTACAATCAAAATCACTGCGATATAAAGGCGTGTAACATGATAGCATCTGCTTTAACTGTTGATGAGTTTTACAGGTTGTCGGATTGCACTACAGTAAAGGAGATGTGGGACACTTTGGAAGTCACACATGAAGGAACGGAGGATGTAAAGAGATCAAGGAAAAATACCTTGATTCAAGAATACAAGATGTTCCGGATGAGCAAAGGGGAAACCATATATGACGTTCAAAAGAGATTTACTCACATTGTAAATCACCTCAAGGTGTTAGGTAAGAAATTTGATACTGAGGAATTAAATGTGAAAATTTTGAAATCTTTGGACAGGACATGGCAACCCAAAGTGACGGCCATCACGGAATCAAAGAATCTCTCAAGTATGAATATGACAACTCTTTTCGGAAAGCTTAGAGAACACGAAATGGAGCTTGGACGTTTCAAAGGAGAAGAAGAAGACATCAAGAGGAAAGGTGTTGCTCTTAAAGCAAAATCCTACAAGGATGAGAGTAGTGATACAGATGATGATCTTGAATGCAGTGACATCAGCTTGTTCGTCAAGAAGTACAAAAAGTTCATCAAGAACAAGAACAAAGGGAATTTCAATAAAGGTAAGAAATCTGAAAATCTAAATTCTCTTGATAACTTTAAATGCTATGGTTGTGGAAAAAGGGGACACTTGAAGTCGGATTGCCCCAACATCAAGAAGGATGAAGAAAAGGTCAAGAAATACAAAAAGCCTTTTGATAAGAAGAAAAAGAAGGCATACATCGCTTGGGAAGATAATGAAGTGAGTTCTTCCAGTGCAAGTGAATCAGAAGAAGAAGCCAACATTTGTCTCATGGCGGATGATGATGATGCTGAATCCACATGTAGCAAGGTAAGTGATTTTGGTCTTCCAGATAATTATGATGAGTTGCTTGAAGAGTTTTTAGAGTTATGTGAAAAATCTGAAAAACTTACATCTTTTCATAATAAATTAAAAAATGACTACAAGAGTCTTGAAAAGAAAAATTCTGATTTGGAAGAAGAGAAAAAGGTTTTAAAAGAGGATTTGGAAAAAGCGAAAATTCCTTGCAAATGCAAAACAAAAATTCCTATTTGTAAAAATTGTAATGTTCTTGCTAACAAGGTTTCTTATCTTGAAACATCTATTTCGAAAATTACAATGGGAAATAATAATCTAAATAATGTTTTGAATGTGCAAAAAGGTTTATATGGAAAAGCAGGACTTGGTTTCGATTTCAGATATAATCATAAACCTACAAAAACTGTTTTTGTAAAAGGAGAATCATCAAATTCAAACTTTATTCTTCGTAATTCCAAAATTTAAATTTTATTTTCGATCCCTACTTTTGTTTTGCAAGAAAAAACTCAATTTTTCATAATTTGGAAATCTATATTTTATTTTCGATCTGTAATTTTGTTTTACACAAAAAAAATCTATTCTTCATAATTTCAAAATTTAAATTTTATTTTTTATCCCTACTTTCTTTTTGCAAGAAAAAAAATCAATTTTTAATAATTGGGAAATTTATATTTTATTCTCCATCCGTGCTTTTGTTTTACACAAAAAAACTCAATTTTTGTTAATTTCGAAATTTAAAATTTATTTTCGATCCGTACTTTTGTCTTGCAAGAAAAAAATGAATTTTTCATAATTTGGAAATTTATATTTTATTTTCGATCCGTAATTTTGTTTTACACAAAAAAACTCTATTCTTCATAATTTCAAAATTTAAATATTCTTTTCAATCCCTACTTTTGTTTTGCAAGAAAAAACTCAATTTTTCATAATTTCGAAATTTATATTTTATTCTCCATCCGTACTTTTGTTTTACACAAAAAAACTCAATTTTTGTTAATTTCGAAATTTAAATTTTATTTTCGATCCGTACTTTTGTCTTACAAAAAAAATAATATTTTCATAATTTGGAAATCTATATTTTATTTTCGATCCCTAATTTTGTTTTACACAAAAAAACTCTATACTTCGTAATTTCAAAATTTAAATATTATTTTCGATCCCTACTTTTGTTTTGCAAGAAAAAACTCAATTTTCCATAATTTGGACATTTATATTTTATTCTCCATCCGTGCTTTTGTTTTACAAAAAAAAACTCAATTTTTGTTAATTTCGAAATTTAAATTTTATTTTCTATCCGTACTTTTGTCTAGTAAGAAAAAAATGAATTTTTATAATTTGGAAATCTATATGTTATTTTCGATCCGTAATTTTGTTTTACACAAAAAAACTCTATTCTTCGTAATTTCAAAATGTAAATTTTATTTTCGATCCCTACTTTTGTTTTGCAAGAAAAAAAATCATTTTTCATAATTTGGAAATTTATATTTTATTCTCCATCCGTGCTTTTGTTTTACACAAAAAAACTCAATTTTTGTTAATTTCGAAATTTAAATTTTATTTTCGATCCTTACTTTTATCTTACAAAAAAAATGAATTCTTCATAATTTGGAAAACTATATTTTATTTCCGATCCGTAATTTTGTTTTACACAAAAAAACTCTATTCTTCGTAATTTCAAAATTTAAATTTTATTTTCGATCCCTACTTTTGTTTTGCAAGAAAAAAAATCAATTTTTCATAATTTGGAAATTTATATTTTATTCTCCATCCGTACTTTTGTTTTACACAAAAAAAACTCAACTTTTGTTAATTTCGAATTTGAAATATTATTTTCGATACGTACTTTTGTCTTGCAAGAAAAAACTTAATTTTTCAAAAATTTGGAAATCTATATTTTATTTTCGATCCGTACTTTTGTTTTACACAAAAAAACTCTATTCCTCGAAATTTCAAAATTTAAATTTTATATCGATCCCTACTTTTGTTTTGCAAGAAAAAACTCAATTTTTCATAATTTGGAAATTTATATGTTATTCTCCATCCGTGCTTTTGTTTTACACAAAAAAACTCAATTTTTGTTAATTTTGAAATTTAAATTTTATTTTCGATCCGTACTTTTATCTTACAAAAAAAATGAATTTTTCATAATTTGGAAAACTATATTTTATTTCCGATCCGTAATTTTGTTTTACACAAAAAAACTCTATTCTTCGTAATTTCAAAATTTAAATTTTATTTTCGATCCCTACTTTTGTTTTGCAAGAAAAAAAATCAATTTTTCATAATTTGGAAATTTATATTTTATTCTCCATCCGTACTTTTGTTTTACACAAAAAAAACTCACCTAAAACTCAACTTTTGTTAATTTCGAATTTGAAATATTATTTTCGATCCGTACTTTTGTCTTGCAAGAAAAAACTTAATTTTTCAAAAATTTGGAAATCTATATTTTATTTTCGATCCGTACTTTTGTTTTACACAAAAAAGCTCTATTCCTCGTAATTTCAAAATTTAAATTTTATATCGATCCCTACTTTTGTTTTGCAAGAAAAAACTCAATTTTTCAAAATTTGGAAATTTATATGTTATTCTCCATCCGTGCTTTTGTTTTACACAAAAAAAAAACTCTATTTTTGTTAATTTCGAAATTTAAATTTTATTTTCGATCCGTACTTTTATCTTACAAAAAAAATGAACTTTTCATAATTTGGAAATCTATATTTTATTTTTTATCCGTACTTTTGTTTTACACAAAACAACTCTATTCTTCGTAATTTCAAAATTTAAATTTTATTTTCGATCCCTACTTTTGTTTTGCAAGAAAAAAATCAATTTTTCATAATTTGGAAATTTATATTTTATTCTCCATCCGTGCATTTGTTCTACACAAAAAAACACTATTTTTGTTAATTTTGAAATTTAAATTTTATTTTCGATCCGTACTTTTCTCTTACAAAAGAAATGAATTTTTCATAATTTGGAAATCTATATTTTATTTTCGATCCGTAATTTTCTTTTACACAAAAAAACTCTACTCTTCGTAATTTCAAAATTTAAATTTTATTTTCGATCCCTACTTTTGTTTTGCAAGAAAAAACTCAATTTTTCATAATTTGGAAATTTATATTTTATTCTCCATTCGTACTTTTGTTTTACACAAAAAACTCAATTTTTGTTAATTTCGAAGTTAAAATTTTATTTTCGATCCGTCCTTGTCTTACAAAAAAAATGAATTGTTCATAATATGGAAATCTATATTTTATTTTCGATCTGTAATTTTGTTTTACACAAAAAAATCTATTCTTCGTAATTTCAAAATTTAAATTTTATTTTCGATACCTACTTTTGTTTTGCAAGAAAAAATTCAATTTTTCATAATTGGGAAATTTATACTTTATTCTCCATCCGTGCTTTTGTTAAACACAAAAAAACTCAATTTTTTTTTAATTTCGAAATTTAAATTTTATTTGCAATCCGTACTTATGTTTTACACAAAAAAAACTCTATTCTTCGTAATTTCAAAATTTAAATTTTATTTTCGATCCCTACTTTTGTTTTGCAAGAAAAAACTCAATTTTTCATAATTTGGAAATTTATATGTTATTCTCCATCCGTGCTTTTGTTTTACACAAAAAAAAACCCTATTTTTGTTAATTTCGAAATTTAAATTTTATTTTCGATCCGTACTTTTATCATTAAAAAAAATGAATTTTTCATAATTTGGAAATCTATATTTTATTCTCCATCCGTACTTTTGAATTAATCAAAAAAACTTTATTCTTCGTAATTTCAAAATTTAAATTTTATTTTCGATCCCTACATTTGTTTTCCAAGAAAAAACTCAATTTTTCATAATTTGGAAATTTATATTTTATTCTCTATTCGTACTTTTGTTTTACACAAAAAAACTCAATTTCTGTTAATTTCAAAATTTGAATTTTATTTTCGATCCCTACTTTTGTCTTACAAAAAAATGAATTTTTCATAATTTGGAAATCTATATTTTATTTTCGATCCGTAATTTATTTTTACACAAAAAAACTCTATTCTTCGTAATTTCAAAATTTAAATTTTATTTTCGATCCCTACTATTGTTTTGCAAGGATAAAAATCAATTTTTCATAATTTGGAAATTTATATTTTATTCTCCATCCGTGCTTTTGTTTTACACAAAAAAACTCAATTTTTGTTAATTTCCAAGTTTGTATTTTATTCTCCATCCGTACTGTTGTTTTACACAAAAAAACACAATTTTTGTTAATTTCGAAATTTAAAATTTATTTTCGATCCCTACTTTTGTCTTGCAAGAAAAAAATGAATTTTTCATAATTTGGAAATCTATATTTTATTTTCAATCCATAATTTTGTTTTACACAAAAAATCTATTTTTCGTAATTTCAAAATTTAAATTTTATTTTCGATCCCTACTTTTGTTTTGCAAGAAAAAAATCAACTTTTAATAATTTTGAAATTTATATTTTATTCTCCATCCGTGCTTTTGTTTTACACAAAAAAACTCAATTTTTGTTAATTTCGAAATTTAAATTTTATTTTTGATGCGTAGTATTGTCTTGCAAGAAAAAAAAATGAATTTTTCATAATTTGGAAATCTATATTTTATTTTCAATCCGTAATTTTGTTTTACACAAAAAAACTCTATTCTTCGTAATTTCAAAATTTAAATATTATTTTCTATCCCTACTTTTGTTTTGCAAGAAAATACTCAATTTTTCAAAATTTGGAAATTTATATTTTATTCTCCATCCGTACTTTTGTTTTACACATAAAAACTCAATTTTTGTTAATTTCGAAATTTCAATTTTATTTTCGATCCCTACTTTTGTCCTGCAGGAGAAAAATGAATTTTTCAAAATTTGGAAATCCATATTTTATTTTCGATCTCTAATTTTGTTTTACACAAAAAAACTTTATTCTTCTTAATTCCAAAATTTAAATTTTATTTTCGATCCCTACTTTTGTTTTGCAAGAAAAAACTCAATTTTTCATAATTTGGAAATCTATATTTTATTTTCGATCCGTAATTTTGTTTTACACAAAAAAAATCTATTCTTCATAATTTCAAAATTTAAATTTTATTTTTGATCCCTACTTTCTTTTTGCAAGAAAAAAAATCACTTTTTAATAATTGGGAAATTTATATTTTATTCTCCATCCGTGCTTTTGTTTTACACAAAAAAACTCAATTTTTGTTAATTTTGAAATTTAAAATTTATTTTCGATCCGTACTTTTGTCTTGCAAGAAAAAAATGAATTTTTCATAATTTGGAAATCTATATTTTATTTTGGATCCGTAATTTTGTTTTACACAAAAAAACTCTATTCTTCGTAATTTCAAAATTTAAATATTCTATTCGATCCCTACTTTTGTTTTGCAAGAAAAAACTCAATTTTTCATAATTTGGAAATTTATATTTTATTCTCCATCCGTACTTTTGTTTTACACAAAAAAACTCAATTTTTGTTAATTTCGAAATTTAAATTTTATTTTCTATCCGTACTTTTGTCCTACAAAAAAAATGATATTTTCATAATTTGGAAATCTATATTTTATTTTCGATCCCTAATTTTGTTTTACACAAAAAAAACTCTATACTTCATAATTTCAAAATTTAAATATTCTTTTCGATCCCTACTTTTGTTTTGCAAAAAAAACTCAATTTTCCATAATTCGGAAATTTATATTTTATTCTCCATCCGTGCTTTTGTTTTACAAAAAAAAATCAATTTTTGTTAATTTCGAAATTTAAATTTTATTTTCTATCCGTAGTTTTGTCTAGCAAGAAAAAAATGAATTTTTATAATTTGGAAATCTATACGTTATTTTCGATCCGTAATTTTTGGTTTTACACAAAAAAACTCTATTCTTCGTAATTTCAAAATGTAAATTTTATTTTCGATCCCTACTTTTGTTTTGCAAGAAAAAAAATCAATTTTTCATAATTTGGAAATTTATATTTTATTCTCCATCCGTGCTTTTGTTTTACACAAAAAAAACTCAATTTTTGTTAATTTCAAAATTTAAATTTTATTTTCGATCCGTACTTTTATCTTACAAAAAAAATGAATTTTTCATAATGTGGAAATCTAAATTTTATTTTCGATCCGTAATTTTGTTTTACACAAAAAAACTCTATTCTTCGTAATTTCAAAATTTAAATTTTAATTTCGATCCCTTCTTTTGTTTTGCAAGAAAAAAAATCAATTTTTCATAATTTGGAAATTTATATTTTATTCTCCATCCGTGCTTTTGTTTTACATAAGAAAACTCAATTTTTGTTAATTTCGAAATTTAAATTTTACTTTCGATCCGTACTTTTATCTTACAAAAAAAATGAATTTTTCATAATTTGCAAAACTATATTTTATTTTTGATCCATAATTTTGTTTTACACAAAAAAACTCTATTCTTCGTAATTTCAAAATTTAAATTTTATTTTCGATCCCTACTTTTGTTTTGCAAGAAAATACTCAATTTTTCATAATTTGGAAATTTATATTTTATTCTCCATCCGTCCTTTTGTTTTACACAAACAAACTCAATTTTTTTTAATTTCGAAATTTAAATTTTATTTTCGATCCGTACTTTTGTCTTGTAAGAAAAAAATGAATTTTTCATAATTTGGAAATCTGTATGTTATTTTCGATCCGTCATTTTGTTTTACACAAAAAAACTCTATTCTTCGTAATTTCAAAATGTAAATTTTATTTTCGATCCCTACTTTTGTTTTGCAAGAAAAAAAATCATTTTTCATAATTTGGAAATTTATATTTTATTCTCCATGCGTGCTTTTGTTTTACACAAAAAAATTCAATTTTTGTTAATTTCGAAATTTAAATTTTATTTTCGATCCGTACTTTTATCTTACAAAAAAAATGAATTTTTCGTAATTTGGAAATCTATATTTTATTTTCGATCTGTAATTTTGTTTTACACAAAAAAACTCTATTCTTCGTAATTTCAAAATTTAAATTTTATTTTGGATCCCTACTTTTGTTTTGCAAGAAAAAACTCAATTTCTCATAATTTGGAAATTTATATTTTATTCTCCATACTTACTTTTGTTTTACAGAAAAAAACTCAATTTTTCTTAATTTCGAAATTTAAATTTTATTTTCGATCCCTACTTTCGTCTTGCAAGAAAATAATGAATTTTTCATAATTTGGAAATCTATATTTTATTTTCGATCCATAATTTTGATTTACACAAAAAAACTCTATTCTTCGTAATTTCAAAATTTAAATCTTATTTTCGGTCCCTAATTTTATTTTGCAAGAAAAAACTCAATTTTTCATAATTTTGAAATTTATATTTTATTCTCCATCCGTACTTCTGTTTTACACAAAAAAACTCAATTTTTGTTAACTTTGAAATTTTAATTTTATTTTCGATCCCTACTTTTGGTCTTGCAAGAAAAAAATGAATTTTTCACAATTTGGAAATCTATATTTTATTTTCGATCCCTAATTTTGTTTTACACAAAAAAACTCTATTCTTTGTAATTTCAAAATTTAAATTTTATTTTCGATCACTACTTTTGTTTTGCAAGAAAAAACTCAATTTTTCATAATTTGGAAATTGAAATTTTATTCTCCATCCGTACTTTTGTTTTACACAAAAAAAACTCAATTTTTGTTAGTTTCGAAATTTAAATTTTATTTTCGATCCGTACTTTTGTCTTGCAAGAAAAAAATGATATTTTCATAATTTAGAAATCTATATGTTATTTTCAATCCGTAATTTTGTTTTACACAAAAGAACTCTATTCTTCGTAATTTCAAAATGTAAATTTTATTTTCGATCCCTACTTTTGTTTTGCAAGAGAAAAAATCATTTTTCATAATTTGGAAATTTATATTTTATTCTCCATGTGTGCTTTTGTTTTACACAAAAAAACTCAATTTTTGTTAATTTTGAAATTTAAATTTTATTTTTGATCCGTACTTTTATCTTACAAAAAAAATGTATTTTTCATAATTTGGAAATCTATATTTTATTTTCGATCCGTAATTTTGTTTTACACAAAAAAACTATATTCTTCGTAATTTCAAAATTTAAATTTTATTTTCGATCCCTACTTTTGTTTTCCAAGAAAAAAAATCAATTTGTCATAATTTGGCAATTTATATTTTATTCTCCATCCGTGCTTTTGTTTTACACAAAAAAACTCAATTTTTGTTGATTTGAAAATTTAAATTTTATTTTCGATCCGTACTTTTGTCTTGCAAGAAAAAAAATGAATTTTTCACAATTTGGAAATCTAAAATTTATTTTCGATCCATAATTTTGTTTTATAGAAAAAAATTCTATTCTCCGTAATTTCAAAATTTAAATTTTATTTTCGATCCCTACTTTTGTTTTGCAAGAAAAAACTCAATTTCTCATAATTTGGAAATTTATATTTTATTCTCCATACTTACTTTTGTTTTACAGAAAAAAAACTGAAATTTTTCTTAATTTCGAAATTTAAATTTTATTTTCGATCCCTACTTTCGTCTTGCAAGAAAAAAATGAATTTTTCATAATTTGGAAATCTATATTTTATTTTGGATCCGTAATTTTGTTTTACACAAAAAAACTCTATTCTTCGTAATTTCAAAATTTAAATCTTATTTTCGGTCCCTAATTTTATTTTGCAAGAAAAAACTCAATTTTTCATAATTTGAAAATTTATATTTTATTCTCCACCCGTACTTCTGTTTTACACAAAAAAACTCAATTTTTGTTAACTTTGAAATTTTAATTTTATTTTGGATCCCTACTTTTGGTCTTGCAAGAAAAAAATGAATTTTTCACAATTTGGAAATCTATATTTTATTTTCGATCCCTAATTTTGTTTTACACAAAAAAACTCTATTCTTCGTAATTTCAAAATTTAAATTTTATTTTCGATCCCTACTTTTGTTTTGCAAGAAAAAACTCAATTTTTCATAATTTGGAAATTGAAATTTTATTCTCCATCCGTACTTTTGTTTTACACAAAAAAAACTCAATTTTTGTTAGTTTCGAAATTTAAATTTTATTTTCGATCCGTACTTTTGTCTTGCAAGAAAAAAATGATATTTTCATAATTTAGAAATCTATATGTTATTTTCAATCCGTAATTTTGTTTTACACAAAAGAACTCTATTCTTCGTAATTTCAAAATGTAAATTTTATTTTCGATCCCTACTTTTGTTTTGCAAGAGAAAAAATCATTTTTCATAATTTGGAAATTTATATTTTATTCTCCATGTGTGCTTTTGTTTTACACAAAAAAACTCAATTTTTGTTAATTTTGAAATTTAAATTTTATTTTCGATCCGTACTTTTATCTTACAAGAAAAATGTATTTTTCATAATTTGGAAATCTATATTTTATTTTCGATCCGTAATTTTGTTTTACACAAAAAAACTATATTCTTCGTAATTTCAAAATTTAAATTTTATTTTCGATCCCTACTTTTGTTTTGCAAGAAAAAAAATCAATTTTTCATAATTTGGAAATTTATATTTTATTCTCAATCCGTGCTCTTGTTTTACGCAAAAAAACTCAATTTTTATTAATTTCAAAATTTAAATTTTATTTTCGATCCGTACTTTTATCTTGCAAGAAAAAAAATGAATTTTTAATAATTTGGAAATCTAAATTTTATTTTCGATCCATAATTTTTGTTTTACACAAAAAAACTCTATTCTTCGTAATTTCAAAATTTAAATTTTAGTTCCGATCCCTACTTTTTGTTTTGGAAGAAAAAACTCAATTTTTCATAATTTGGAAATTTATATTTTATTCTCCATCCGTACTTTTGTTTTACACAAAAAAACTCAATTTTTGATAATTTCGAAACTTAAATTTTATTTTCGATCCCTACTTTGGTCTTGCAAGAAAAAAATGAAGTTTTCATAATTTGGAAATCTATATTTTATTTTCGATCCCTAATTTTGTTTTACACAAAAAAACTCTATTCTTCGTAATATCAAAATTTAAATTTTATTTCCGATCCCTACTTTTGTTTTGCAAGAAAAAACTCAATTTTTCATAATTTGGAAATTTATATTTTATTCTCCATCCATGCTTTTGTTTTACACAAAAAAAGTCAAATTTTTTTAATTTCGAAATTTAAATTTTATTTTCGATACGTACTTTTGTCTTACAAAAAAAATGAATTTTACATAATTTGGAAATCTATATTTTATTTTTGATCCGTAATTTTGTTTTACACAAAAAACTTCTATTATTCGTAACTTCTAAATTTAAATTTTATTTTCGATCCCTACATGGTTTTGCAAGAAAAAACTCAATTTTTCATAATTTGGGAATTTATATTTTATGCTCCATCCGTACTTTTGTTTTACACAAAAAAACACAACTTTCGTTAATTTCAAAATTTAAATTTTATTTTTGATCCCTACTTTTGTCTTACAAAAAAAATTAATTTTTCATAATTTGAAAATCTATATTTTATTTTTGATCCGTAATTTTGTTTTACACAAAAAATCTCTATTCTTCGTAATTTCAAAATTTAAATTTATTTTCGATCCCTAATTTTGTTTTGCAAGAAAAAAAATCAATTTTTCATAATTTGGAAATTTATATTTTATTCTCCATCCGTACTTTTGTTTTACACAAAAAAACTCAATTTTTATTAATTTCGAAATTTAAATTTTATTTTCGATCCGTAGTTTTGTCTTACAAAAAAAATTAATTTTTCCTAATTTGGAAATTTATATTTTATTTTCTATCCGTAATTTTGTTTTACACAAAAAAACTCTATTCTTCGTGATTTCAAAATTTAAATTTTATTTTCGATCCCTAGTTTTGTTTTGCAAGAAAAAACTCAAATTTTCATAATTTGGAAATTTATATTTTATTTTTTATCTCTAATTTTGTTTTACACAAAAAAACTCTATTCTTCGTAATTTCAAAATTTAAATTTTATTTTCGATCCCTACTTTTGTTTTGCAAGAAAAACCTCAATTTTTCATAATTTGGAAATTTATCTTTTATTCTCCATCCGTACTTTTGTTTTACACAAAAAAACTCAATTTTTGTTAATTTTGAAATTTAAATTTTATTTTCGATCCGTACTTTTGTCCTACAAAAGAAATGAATTTTTCATAATTTGGAAATCTATATTTTATTTTCGATCCATGATTTTATTTTACACAAAAAAACTCTATTCTTCGTAATTTGAAAATTGAAATTTTACTTTCGATCCCTACTTTTGTTTTGCAAGAAAAAACTCAATTTTTGTTAATTTCAAAACTTAAATTTTATTTTTGATCCGTACTTTTTGTTGGCATATTTCAAGACCAGAGTTTTATGAAGACCTAAAGTTTTGATGATGAAGTTTTAGAAAGTTTCAATCAACATTAAAGACTTGTGCCATCTCACAAAGGAAGGATGCTTGATAGAAAAAGAAAGGCATAAAGAGCTTTCAAAGCTTTGAAGAGAGAAGATTGATGAAGTTTTTCTCAAGAGCTGAAGGAGCTAGAATAGATGGTTCTGTTTTGGGTGTTGGATAAAAAGAGTAAGTCATAAATCCCATTCAAGACCTTCCCAAACAAGAGAGCAAGGTGTTTTCTCGCAAAAACGTTTTTGTACGTTTTTAATCGATTAGCATACGTAGATAATTGATTATTTAACTTCAAATTTGAATTCAAAATGTTTAACGAACTAAATAATCGATTAAGTGTTTTTGATAATCGATTATATTGATTCTGGGTTAATATAATCGATTATGGCCTTAATCTAATCAATTATATCAGACGATTTCAGCTTTCCAGTTTTTAAACATGATATAATCGATTAACCTTTTTATATAATCAATTAAATGAGTCGTTTTTGCGAAATCAATTCTAAATCAACCTAAGAATGGAAACTTTGGAGCATTTTCGAATTATAAAATGAAAGAGAATGTCTTAGGTTACACACATCTGATTAAACACGAAATATTCAAAGTGTTTCTGCGCCTTAGCTTTTTCAAAACTGCTTCTCTGCTCTCTTCAGTTTGATCAAGTCTTTAGAAGTGGTGATCATTGTGCTTAAGCTTTCTATCCAGCATGTATCAGGTGTATTCTTTTACTATTTTTCATAAACGGGAAAATTCATCCCTTGGATTGGTTCTAAGGGAGGTGTTTCATCTCTTGTGTGTCAAGAGAGGTGGGTTTCATCCTCAGTGTGTCTGGGGAGGTGTTTCATCCTTAGTGTGTCTGAGGAGGTGTTCCTTTATCTTTATTTGTTATTGCATGAATTGGTGTTTGTAATTTCATTTAAAGATAGTGGGGTTAATCATCACGCATTTGTGGTGATTGGGAACTGGACGTAGGATTGGCTTAATCCGAACCAGTATAAATCTCTGTGTTCTTTCTCTTTCTCTATATCTTTTAATTGTGGATCATTATAATAATTGCTAATTCAATCCGCTTTAATCAAAGGATAAGAAAAATCCACATCCTAGTTTTTGAAAGAATTTCAAAATCCGAAAAGTCTTTTAAAAGAGAAAAGTTTATTAAAAATCCAATTCACCCCCCTCTTGGTTTTTACACTGCCGTCTTTATTTAACAATTGGCCTCAGAGCTGGTTTTTTGAAAGTTATTCAAAAACAAGATCCTTATGGCAGAGAAAAATCAAACTTTTGCTGAAGGTGCATCTATTCACAGACCACCACTTTTTTTAGGTGAAAACTATCCTTTTTGGAAAAAGAGGATGGAAATTTTTCTAAGGTCTAATGATCAAGGCGTTTGGGATGCAATTGTAAATGGTCCATTTATTCCTATGGTTGTTGTTGAAGAAGCGCAGGTACCCAAAAAGGGAGCAAATTGGAGCAAAGATGAATACAACCAGAATCAATGCGACATAAGGGCGTGTAACATGATAGCATCTGCTCTAACTGTCGATGAGTTTTACAGGTTGTCGGATTGCACTACAGCAAAGGAGATGTGGGACACTTTAGAAGTCACACATGAAGGAACGGAAGACGTGAAAAGATCAAGGAAAAATACCTTGATTCAGGAGTACGAGATGTTCCGGATGAGCAAAGGGGAAACCATATATGACGTCCAAAAGAGATTTACTCACATTGTAAATCACCTCAAGGCATTAGGTAAGAAATTTGATACTGAAGAGTTAAATGTGAAAATTTTGAAATCTTTGGACAGGACTTGGCAACCTAAAGTGACGGCCATCACGGAATCAAAGAACCTTTCAAACATGAATATGACAACTCTCTTCGGAAAGCTTAGAGAACATGAAATGGAGCTAGGACGTTTTAGAGGAGAAGAAGAAGACGTTAAGAGAAAAGGTGTTGCTCTTAAAGCGGAATCCGACAAAGAGGAGAGTAGTGATACTGATGATTCGAAAGACGATGATCTTAATAAATTTGTAAAGAAATACAAGAAGTTCATCAAGAAGAAAGGCAACCATAAGAAAGGTAAGAAATTAGAAAATTCAAATTCTAACAATAATTATAAATGTTATGGTTGTGGAAAAAAGGGGCACATGAGAGCAGATTGTCCGAATTCCAAGAAACCTGAGGAAAAGGAAAAGAAAAGCAAGAATTTCTTCAAAAAGAAGAAGAAAGCATATATCGCTTGGGATGACAATGAAGTGAGTTCTTCTGAAGGTTCAAGTGAATCAGAAGAGGAAGCAAACATTTGTCTCATGGCGGATGATGATGTGGAATCCACGTACAACGAGGTAAGTGATTCTGATCTCCCTAATGATTATGATGAATTGCTTGAAGAATTTCTTAATCTTTGTAAAAAATCTGAAAAGCTCTCTTCAGTTTATAATAAATTGAAAAATGATTATAAGGTTCTTGAAAAGAAAGTTATTGATTTAGAAGAAGAGAAAAAGGTTTTGAAAGATGATTTGGAAAAAGCAAAAATTCCTTGTAAATGCAAAACAAAAATTCCTGTTTGCGAAAACTGTAATGATCATGCAAATAAAGTTTCTTATCTTGAAACATCTCTTTCAAACATTTCAATGGGAAATAAAAATTTAGAAAATGTTTTGAAAGTGCAAAAAGGTTTATATGAAAAAGCAGGACTTGGCTATAATTTCAGGTATAATCATAAACCTACCAAAACTGTTTTTGTGAAAGGAGAATCGTCTAATTCAAATCAGGATTTTGAAAACATAACCTTCTTTAATAAAACAAACGCTCCTACAAAGAAAGTTTATAAAAATGCATATGTTTCAAGAAAAACAAATGTTCCTACATGTTTTTATTGTATGCATAAAGGTCATTCTGTTAATAGGTGCAATATTAAATGTTTTAGTTGTTGGACTTGAAGACTTGGTTTCAAGTGGATTTGATGTCTCCAACCACCTTTAATGATGAAGATGTTGGTGCTTGAAGAATGAAGATTTTGTCTTAGGATTAGAGAGTCTTAGGTTGTGTGGTATGATGCATTTCAATCTATCTTGATCTTAGTCTTGGAGTTTAAAATGTTTTGAAATGTTTTAAAAAGGTTTTAAAATGATTTCAAAGGTTTAACTGTTTTTTAACTGGTTAAAAATCTGATTTCAACTAGTTAAACTGTTCTTCATTTTCAAAGCTTTGTATTTTGAAAATTTCAACCGATCTGCTTAAATTTAAACCAGCTTAAAATCCTCGTAGCTTTGTTTCATGAAATTCAGCTTTCGGAATAGCTAGTTAAAACGAGATTTCAACCGACCGCTTTCAAGTTTCAAGAAACAGTGCTCACTGGAAAATTGGTTTTTAATGAAAACAACCGACTAAAACGCTGCTTTAACCGACTATTTCCTCGCAGAATCGCTTTAACAGCTTTCTATATATATCTTGAAACTTAAAGAACTAAGTGACGAAACCTTTTCTAAAAGACCCATTGAGCAAGAACGTTCCTAATACACTCTAAAACATTTTGCGAATCACTCCAAGACGATCAAGATTCATTTGAGTGCGAATCAAATCAAGAATTGCATGCTCTGCTTTTTCTCGTTTTGCCGGTGCTCGCTTTGCTTCTCGCATTGAATTTCCAGGTGAATTCAATCCAATTCTTTGTGTGTTTGTTAGTCGCAGTGTTTGTATCTTAATCAGTGGTGATTAAGAGATCTTGTAATAGGGTTTTACAGGTGTTTAGAAGTCTTGTAGGGTTCAAGACTTGGTGCAGCTTCGTTTCTGGCTTTGCATGTAGTGTTCATGTAAAACCGGTTTTTAGTGAATTGATTGAATTTGTTTGATTAGGAAACCGGATGTAGCCTTTGTTGAAAGGTGAACCAAGATAAATCTCGCTGTGTTGTTCTTCTTCCCTTGAACTCTTTACTTTCGGTAATTGAAGTTTAAATTGAAATTGAATTGGATATATGATCAATTGATAAAGAGCATTTCAAGAACCTATAAAACCGATTTAAATCTTCAATCCGAATCTGGTTTTTCATAATTGGGCATTGGGTTTCGAAAATCTTTGAAAGTTTAATTCACTCCTCTTAAACTCAGCCATTTATTCCAACAATTGGTATCAAGAGCTGGTTCTTGAAAAATATTCAAGTTTTCTCGAAAAATTTCAAACATGGTCAAGGAAAATTGCCTTTTGCAGTAGGGTGCTTCTATAAACAAAGCCACCTATGTTTTCTGGGTAAACTATCCATTTTGGAAAGTGAGAATGAAGATTTTCATTGAATCAATTGATATAGGGATTTGGAATGCTATAGTCAATGGACCGTATATCCCTAAAGAAGAAAAACCATGGGAAAGTTTAAATGTCGATGAACAAAAGAAAGTGCAATATGATTGTAAAGCAAAGAACATCATTACATCCGCACTTAATCTTGATGAATTCTTTCGTGTTTCACAGTTGTTCCAATGCTAAAGAGATGTGGGAAGTGTTGGAGGTTACTCATGAAGGAACAAATGATGTTAAGAGAGCAAGAAAGCATACTTTAATCCAAGAGTATGAGATGTTCGTAATGCTTCCTGAGAAACTGCTTCAGATGTGCAAAAGAGGTTTACACACATTATAAACCATCTGATCGGCCTTGGAGAAGTGTTTGAGAAAGAGGAGCTGAACATCAAAGTGCTGAAATGTTTGGATCGAAGTTGGCAACCCAAAGTTACAAAGAATTTCTGAATCCAAGGACTTGTCAACAATGAGTGTTGCTGCACTTTTTGGAAAGCTAAGGGAACATGAGCTAGAGTTGAATAGACTTGCTGAACAAGAAGACAATGACAAGAAAAAGAAAGTGGCTTGCCTTGAAGACTTTGGTTCACAAAGAGGAGAATAGTGAGGATGAAGGACATGGAGGAAGTGATGCAGAAAATCTGAACCTCTTAGTTAGAAAGTTCAACAAGTTCTTGAAATACAAGAACAAAGATTACAAGAACAAGAGGTATAATAAAAATCTGATTTAGCTTCTTCTAACTTTACTTGTTTTGGTTGTGGAAAACAGTGGACATATTAAGGCCGAATGTCCAAACTCACAAAACAAAGAGAGAAATGGAGAAAAGAAGCATGAAAGATCATTCAAAACCAAGAAGGCTTATATAGCATGGGATGAGAATGATATCTCCTCTAGTGACTCTTCAAGTGATGATGAAAGAGCCAATCTTTGTCTTATGGCTAATGGTGATACAGCAAGTAGTGTAAGTTCCTCCACTACTCAAAATGGTCTTCCTTATGATCAGCTACTGCAAAATTTTCTGGAATTGCATGAAGAGGCTAATAAGGTTGCTTGTTCTAACAATAGGCTTAAAGGTATGAACAATTGGCTAGAGAACAAGGTGAAAGAGCTAGAGAAAGAGCTGGAAAATTCAAAAACTGATTTTGAAAATCTGGAAATGATTTACAAAGCTTCAAGTTGCAATGATGAACATGTTGGAAAAATCTGCACAAACCGCAGAACTTTAGAAAATCAAATTGAGTATTTGAACAAATCTCTAGCTAAATTCACCATGGGAAGAGCCAACTTGGACACACTTTTAGAATTTAAAAATTGTGTAACGAATAAAGCTGGACTTGGATTTAAAAATGGTTTTCAAAAGAAACAAAAGGCTTATAGAAATTTCTTTTCACATAGAAAACCGTCCAAAGACTTCATCCATTACTTGCTTCTATTGTATGAACAAGGGACATACTTCAAAATCATGCAAAATCAGAAAATTTGGTGTTCCTAGTGGTCAATTTATTTGGAAGCCAAAATGTGGTAGAAAGGTTATTAACTTTGTTGGACCCAAATTGATGTGGGTACCAAATTCTCTCCATTGATTGTGTTTTGCAGTGTGTTCTTGAAGGCCAAGGAATCATTGTGGTATCTAGACAAGTGGTCGTTCAAGGCACATGTGTGGTGACAAAAGGAAGTTTGTCAAACTCACCTTGAAAAATGGAGGTTTTGTCACCTATGGAGATAATAATAAAGGGAAAATCCTTGGAAGTGGTGATGTTGGTAACATTTCTTCAATCCTCATTGAAAACGTGTTATATGTTGAAGGTTTGAAGCATAATCTTCTTAGTATTAGCCAACTATGTGATAAAGGTTTTAGAATCACTTTTGAATCAAATCATTGCAAGATCCTTGAGAAAAATTCTGATAAAATCTGCATGTTAGGCAAGAGAATTGAAAACATTTATATGCTTGATCTTGATCATATGTGTGCAACTAATTTTACATGTCTCATGTCTAAGGAAGATAGTTCATGGCTTTGGCATAGGAGAGCTGCACATATTAACATGAACCATTTGGAAAAACTGTTTTCAAAAGAACTTGTTTTAGGGTTACCTAAACTGAAATTTGAGAAAGATAAAATCTGTCATGCATGCCAAAAGGGTAAACAAACCAAAGTTTCTTTTAATCTGAAAAATTATGTGTCAACAACAAAACCTTTGGAACTCGCTGCATATGGATTTGTTTGGTCCATCTAGAACAATGAGTATTGGTGGAAACTATTATGCTTTGGTTATTGTTGATGACTATTCTAGGTTTACTTGGACTTTGTTTTTGAAAAATAAAAGTGATGCATTTCATGCTTTTAAGAAACTTGCCAAGGTTTTACAAAATGAAAACAGCTGCAAAGATAAGTGCTCTTAGAAGTGATCATGGAGGGAATTTGAAAATGAAAAGTTCAATCATTTTTGTGAAAAATATGGGATTAAGCATAACTTTTCAGCACTCTAGGACTCCTCAACAAAATGGTGTTGTTGAGAGGAAAAATAGATCACTTGAGGAACTAGCTAGGACAATGCTTAATGAATCAAACATCCCTAAATATTTTTGGGCGGATGCAGTAAATACCGCATGTTACATAATAAATAGGGTTTTGATAAGACCTATTTTGAAGAAAACCCCTTATGAATTGTACAAAGGGAGAAAACCCAACATAGCACATCTTAGAGTGTTTGGTCGCAAGTGTTTTGTTTTAAATAATGGCAAAGAAAAACTTGGCAAATTTGATGCTAAAGTCGATGATGCATTGTTTTTAGGCTATTCTTTACATAGCAAAGCATATAGGATCTTCAACAAGAGATTAGCTATCATTGAGGAATCAATACATGTTGTTTTTGATGAGACTAATGTGCAAAATGAAGGTGCAAATGAGTGGTGCAGGTGCAGGTGAAGAGAACTTAATTGAAGGTGTATCAACTGGACATGTAGAAACCGAAAAGTCGCTGCAGTGGAATTTCAACTGGTGAAAATCGAAAGAACTCGACTGAAATCCTGGCACCGAATTAAATTCTGCAGAAAATGATCTACCTAAAGAATGGAGGGTGCCTCGCAATCTGTCCATTGGAAATGTGATAGGAGATGTCCAAAGAGGTGTTTCTACAAGAAGGTCTATGCATGATACATGTTTAACTGCTGCATTTGTTTCCCAAGTTGAACCTAAATGTGTTGATGATGCTTTATTGGATGAAAACTGGATTTTGGCAATGCAAGATGAATCGAACCAATTTAAAAGGAATGAGGTTTGGGAACTAGTCCCTTGCACACCTAACATGAATATAATTGGCACAAAGTGGGTGTTTAAAAATAAATTGAATGATCAAGGAGTAATAACTAGAAACAAAGCTAGGCTTGTAGCTAAAGGGTATAACCAAGAGGAAGGAATAGATTATGAGGAAACATATGCTCCTCGTTGCTAGGTTAGAAGTCGTTAGGTTATTACTTGCTTTCTCATGCATGATTGGATTCAAACTGCATCAAATGGATGTGAAAAGTGCATTTTTGAATGGATATATAAATGAAGAAATCTATGTTTCACAACCATCTGGATTTGTTGATCACAAATTGCCTAACCATGTATATAAGCTCAAAAGGCTCTTTATGGACTCAAGCAAGCTCCAAGACAATGGTATGAAAGGTTAAGTAACTTCCTTATCTCTCAAAACTATGAAAGGGGCCAAGTTGATAAAACTTTGTTCATTAGAAAGTCTTTGGACAAGCATTATACTCGGTGCAGTGTTTATGTGGATGATATTATCTTTGGATCCACTAATGAGAAGCTTTGTGAAGAATTTGTTGCAGCTATGCAGGGGAGTTTGAAATGTCAATGATGGGTGATCTAAACTTCTTCTTAGGCTTACAAGTCAAGCAATTAGATCATGGAACATTCCTCAATCACCAAAATATTGCAAAGAGTCGTTAAAGAAATATGAGATGGACAACTGCAAAGAATCAAGCACACCCATGGCTACCAAGAGCTATCTTGATGCGGATGAAAGTGGTAAACCTTTGATTCCACTAAGTATAGAGGTTTGATTGGTTCACTATTATATCTAACTGCTAGTAGGCCTGATATAATGTTTAGTGTATGCATGTGTGCTAGGTTTCAATCTAATCCCAAAGAATCACATTTCGCAATTGCCAAAAGAATTTTGAAATATCTAAAAGGAACTATTAATGTTGGTTTGTGGTATCCTAAAGGTGCTTCTTTTAATCTAGTGGGCTATTCGGATGCAGACTTTGCTGGATGTAAACTTGATAGAAAAAGCACTAGTGGAACTTGTCATCTACTAGGAAGTAGTCTAGTATCATGGCATAGCAAAAAGCAAGCTAGTGTGGCTTTGTCTCATCGCTAAGCTCGAGTATGTTGCACTGGAGCCGTTGTGCTCAAACTCTTTGGTTAAAACAAGCAGCTTTTTGATTATGGTTTGAAACTAGATCACATTCCTATTAGGTGTGACAATACAAGTGCTATCAACTTAACAAAAATCCTATTTTGCACTCTAGAACGAAACATATAGAAATAAGGCACCATTTCATTAGGGATCATGTTCAAAAGGTGATTGCATAATTGAATTTGTTGACTCTAATAACCAACTTGTCGATATATTTACCAAACCACTCCCAAAAGATAGGTTTTTCCAATTAAGAAATGAGTTGGGTGTTCTTGATGTTTCAAATGTGATGTAATTCCTGTATATGATTCATTTCTCTGTTAATCATGTCTGTATTTGTGTGTTTGAATGCTTAAATCTGCATAATTCTTGATTAATTACGCTTAGATTTGCATATTGTATGTTATAAGTGAAATCTGCAATGTTATTCAGGATTTTAGCTAGTTGTTTCGGCTTTTAATCGCTTGTTTTGCCTAATTTGGGGCTGCAGTGGATGTGCAGTAATTTCTCGTCTGCTTTTAGTCTGTTGATCCGTCGATTTAGTCGGTTAAAATCGATTATCCGCATTAAACCAAGATCAGGATTTCTGCTTTAATCACCTGTTTTTCATAAATCAACTCGACCGAAATTGCTCGTCAACGATGCAAAATTTAAAATTTGTGCGAATTTGCTGTTATACTGCATTGATTCATATTCAATTGGTGCATTTAAGTTGATTAAATGAGAATTGAGCATTTAAACATGATAAATAAAGCCGATTCAAAGAATCTTGACTCGCTGTTTTGTCTTGTAGTGCCTTTGCTTTACTTTTTAACCGGTTTCTCTCTCCAAATACGTGTTGCATTGAACTAACCGATTTCTCTGGTCAAAATCGTGCCTACTGCATATCTCTCGTCCAATATATTCCAACCGAATGCAATTGATTCCTTCTTTGACTCGAGCAAAGCACTAATTTCTTAATAAATTGAAAATCTGCAATGTTAAATACATGTGGGTAGCATTGTTACTTTAGCATTCACTTTACTCGCGCAAAACTCTGCATATACTCTGCTTTCGTGCATTTCTTTTCTCGCAATGGCCTCCTCAAGCAACCCAAGGAAGAGATCAAAAAAGGCTGGGTCATCCAAAGGTAAGGAACCAGAAATTCCAGCAACTCATACTTATAGACATGGGTCTATAGAAGCTTGGTTTGATGATGATGATGTAGAGGATGATGATTAAACTAGTTCCGCAACTAATAGAGAGATGTTGTTGCTGTTAAACTCGCTGTCGATGTCTGCTTACTGGTTTTGGAGTACCGGTGCTGTTACTGTTTTTTTTAGTAAAGCTGCTGCTGTGTTTGCTGGATTTTTGGAATGCTGCTGTTGCTGTTGCTGGTGCACTTGCTGTTATTGAAAATGTTGTTAATACTGCTGCTGTATTTGCTGGTGTTTTGGAAGAAAAGCTGTATTTGCTGTTTCTTTTGAGTAAAACTATTGTTGTTGCTGCATAACTGAAGCATTTGCTGTTGCTGTTACTGAAGTACAGCTGTTGGTGCATTAATTGCTGCTGCATAATCGAAGCATTTGCTGTTGCTGTTATCAAGTACAGCTGTTGGTGCATTAATTCTGCTGCTGCTGCTGCATTCGCTGGTGCATCCGCTGAATCGAAGTGCTGTTGCTGTGTGCTGTTATTTTTGTAATGCTGGTTTTTGCTGTTATTGCTGCTGGTGTGTTTGCTGTTGCTGGTGCATTAATTCAACTGCTGCTGCTATTGCTGTTTGCATTCATGTTTTTGCATTTCGTTGCTGTTTGGTTGTGTGCTGTATGTGCTGTATGTGCTTATTTGTTGCTGTTTTTTTTTAATTGGGTTAAATTCCCATGTATCTTGAACAATTTAAAATTTGCTGCATATGCTATGTTATTTCTTTTCTCGTGTGCTATTTGATGATTACAAAGGGGGAGAAATTGTTGAATGCATTTGAAGGCACATGAAGAGCAAGTGCAAGTGAAAAGGGAGAATCTGAATTTGTGAAAGGGAGAGAATCTGCTGCTGATCTGTTTTTTTTTCTCTGCTGCTATTTCTCTGATAAATTGTTTTACCACACTGTTCTGCAATTTGCTGCTGTATTTTGTTTTGTGCAGGACTCCTACATTCTTCAAAGACAATGAATGCATCAAGTGGTTGTCATCATCAAATAGGGGGAGTTTGTTGGACTTGAAGACTTGGTTTCAAGTGGATTTGATGTCTCCAACCACCTTTAATGATGAAGATGTTGGTGCTTGAAGAATGAAGATTTTGTCTTAGGATTAGAGAGTCTTAGGTTGTGTGGTATGATGCATTTCAATCTATCTTGATCTTAGTCTTGGAGTTTAAAATGTTTTGAAATGTTTTAAAAAGGTTTTAAAATGATTTCAAAGGTTTAACTGTTTTTTAACTGGTTAAAAATCTGATTTCAACTAGTTAAACTGTTCTTCATTTTCAAAGCTTTGTATTTGGAAAATTTCAGCCGATCGTTTTGAAATTTAAACCAGCTTAAAATCCTGGTAGCTTTGTTTCGTGAAATTCAGTTTTCGGAATAGCTAGTTAAAACGAGATTTCAACCGATCGCTTTCAAGTTTCAGAGAAACAGGTGCTCACCTGAAAATTGGTTTTTAATGAAAACAACCGACTAAAACGCGTTTTAACCGACTATTTCCTGCAGAATCGCTTTAACAGCTTTCTATATATATCTTGAAACTTAAAGAACTAAGTGACGAAACCTTTTCTAAAAGACCCATTGAGCAAGAACGTTCCTAATACACTCTAAAACATTTTGCGAATCACTCCAAGACGATCAAGATTCATTTGAGTGCGAATCAAATCAAGAATTGCATGCTCTGCTTTTTCTCGTTCTTGCCGGTGCTCTGCTTTCGCTTCTCGCATTGAATTTCCAGGTGAATTCAATCCAATTCTTTGTGTGTTTGTTAGCTGCGTGTTTGTATCTTAATCAGGGTGATTAAGAGATCTTGTAATAGGGTTTTACAGGTGTTTAGAAGTCTTGTAGGGTTCAAGACTTGGTGCAGCTTTCTGGTTTCGGTTTTGCATGTAGTGTTCATGTAAAAACTGGTTTTTAGTGAATTGATTGAATTTGTTTGATTAGGAAACTGGATGTAGCCTTTGTTGAAAGGTGAACCAGTATAAATCTCCTGTGTTGTTCTTCTTCCCTTGAACTCTTTACTTTCGGTAATTGAAGTTTAAATTGAAATTGAATTGGATATATGATCAATTGATAAAGAGCATTTCAAGAACCTATAAAAACTGATTTAAATCTTCAATCCGAATCTGGTTTTTCATAATTGGGCATTGGGTTTCGAAAATCTTTGAAAGTTTAATTCACCCCCCTCTTAAACTCAGCCATTTATTCCAACATTAGTGTTCCTAATGGGAAATACAAATGGGTTCCCAAAGGAAAAATTGTTTCTAACCCATGAGGACTGTAAAAAGTATTTTTAGGGGACCAGAATTTTTCTTGTTTGTGTTGTAGGCTGGTTCCTCTTTCAAAAAGCCTCTTCGGTGATGAGATAGCAAGTGATCAAGCTTATGAAGGGAGGCAAAAACATCAACAAGTTGGCATATTTACCAAACTTTTATCTCAAGTAAGATTTTATGAGCTTAGAAAGGTTCCAAGTAAGTGTTGTTGTTGATTTTGATGTTAATTCAGCGTTTTACGAAAATTTACGTATTTAATCGATTAGGTTTCGGGTGTTAATCGATTAAACGCGCTGTTTGTGAAAATGTTTTATAACATAATCGATTAAGTTTATGACATAATCGATTAAATCGCTGGGGAGCAATTTAATCGATTAAGGAATGCACATAATCGATTAAATTTCTGGGTTTTCGTTTTCTGGAAAATTTCGAAGGCAAATAATCGATTAAATGAAGAACATAATCGATTAAATGCATCGTTCTGTGTTTTTCTGCAACTCTGCTTTTCGAACGTTGGCCTTGATTTCACGAGTTTTGTTTTATTCCAACGTCTATATTCGATTCTAACAGATATATTTTCATTAAATCAACGTTTTATGACAAGATTTCCTTCCTATAAATAGCTGGATTGAGAATCAAAGTGCCTCACTCACTCTCTCTCACTCTTGCTGTTTTCTGCTGCTATCTCTTTCTCTTGTGCGAATTAATTCTCTGTGCATTCTCTGTTACTATATTATTTCGTTGTGCATTTTCTCTTGTCTGTTATATCATCACAATGGCTGATCAAAGAAGAAGGAAGATGCCATCTAGGAGAAGAGGCAAGGAGCCAATGACTTCTCAACATCAAGAAAGGAGACCTCCAACTCTTGCTGGTTGGATCTCTGATGAAGATATGCAAATTGGGTTTGTCAACAAGTGGAAGGACAGGAAAATTCTTACTCCCAAATATCTATCTTGTGATTTTTTCAGATCTCACGGGTTTACTTTTCGAGAATTTTTAGTAGCAAGTGGGTTGCAACAATTTGTGGAGATGGAAGGGGCATTCTATCCGGACTTGGTTAGAGTGTTTTACATGAACTTAACCTCAAGGACAGCTAGTCCAAGCACTAAAGTGAAGGGTGTAAGGATCTACTTTGATGAAGATTTGTGGAACAATGTAGCTGGTCTCTCAACTCAAGGCATCAACATCACATATGGCTTTGAGGACTTCAACAAGTTGGTAGAATTCAGAAAATTCTGCAAAGATCCGAATTTACAAGTGGAGAACTTGTACAAAGTTGGTAATGTTAAACTCAATGAGCGTATGTTGCATTATGTTATTGTTTGGGTTTTAGTTGCTAGAGGCACTAATCATGCCCAACTTACTAAGGAAGACATTCTCTTAATGTATGGATTCCTTAATAATGTTAGCATAGATTGGCCTTCAATTATTCTTGATAATATGTTTAAAGCCACTAGGCTTTCCTCTTTTGCATTACCCTATGTTGTGTTTATTTCCAAGATTTTAGAATACAAGGGTGTAGATCTTGAAGGGGAGAACAAGCGATTTTGCTAAGCAATAGCAAAATTGGGAAGAATGTTCTAAGGCATATGGGCCTCATAGAACAAGGCAACGAGGTTTAGACAAAGAGAAGATGAAGTCTGCTGCAATGGAGGAGGATGATGAAGAACCACCACCTCAACCTCAACCTCAACCAGGGTCAATGGAGGATCATATTCTTTCAAGAATGGATACAATGATGAATCTTCACACAACTCAATATGAAGATCTTTGTCAACAGACTTTCAAGACTCAATAGAAGAGTGTATAGAGTTAAAAGAAAGATGGATATTGAAGAAATATCTCCTGAAGAAGATAATACAACATCCTCAAGAGGCAAACAGCCAACAAATGATGAGGAAGATGAAGAAGATAGTGAAGAAACAGAATAGGCTACAAGTTCACTTTTTCCTTAGCTTGTTTCTTAATTATTTTCAGTTGCTGTATTTGTTTTTCTCTCTATAATTTCTGTGTAATTAATTTGCTTCTGCTGTAATTATCTCTGAAAATGTAATCTTTTTGAAAATGATAAAAATAAAGGGGGAGAAAAATATTTGTTTTGATATTGAAAATCTGTCTAGTTATTATAGCTTTTAAGAAAATTAATTTCGAGGGAGCTTTAGGAAATATTTCAAATAAGTGCCTAATATAGCTTAAACATTAAAGAGCAAAGTTTAAGGGGGAGCTTTTAGAAATAATTTCCAGTCATTAATTTCCTTGAAATCTCTTTTTCAAAATTCAAATTGAAACTTAAATGCTATGTGACTGCCTATTTTATTTCCTTTGTGGACTAATTTTTATGATGGAGATATTCATACATTATTTTCAAGATTTTCAGGATATCAATCACAAGTCTCTATGTTTCTTTTATCATCATCAAAAAGGGGAGATTGTTGGCATATTTCAAGACCAGAGTTTTATGAAGACCTAAAGTTTTGATGATGAAGTTTTAGAAAGTTTCAATCAACATTAAAGACTTGTGCCATCTCACAAAGGAAGGATGCTTGATAGAAAAGGAAAGGCATAAAGAGCATTCAAAGCTTTCAAGAGAGAAGATTGATGAAGATTTTCTCAAGAGCTGAAGGATCAAGAGTAGAAGGTTCTGTTTTGGGTGTTGGATAAAAGAGTAAGTCATAAATCCCATTCAAGACCTTCCCAAACAAGAGAGCAAGGTGTTTTCTCGCAAAAACGTTTTTCTACGCTTTTAATCGATTACCATACGTAGATAATCGATTATTTAACTTAAAATTTGAATTAAAAATGTTTAACGAACTAAATAATCGATTAAGTGTTTTTGATAATCGATTATATTGATTCTGGGTTAATATAATCGATTATGGCCTTAATCTAATCGATTATATCAGACGAAATTTGTTTTCCAGTTTTTAAACATGATATAATCGATTAAGCTTTTAATATAATCGATTAAATGAGTCGTTTTTGCGAAATCAATTCTAAATCAACCTAAGAATGGAAACTTTGGAGCATTTTCGAATTATAAAATGAAAGAGAATGTCTTAGGTTAAACACATCTGATTAAACACAAAATATTCAAAGTGTTTCTGCGCCTTAGCTTTTCAAAACCGCTTTCTGCTCTCTTCGGTTTGATCAAGTCTTTGGAAGTGGTGATCATTGTGCTTAAGCTTTCTATCCAGCACGTATCAGGTGTATTCTTTTACTGTTTTCTTTAAACGGGAAAATTCATCCCTTGGATTGGTTCTAAGGGAGGTGTTTCATCTCTTGTGTGTCAAGAGAGGTGGGTTTCATCCTCAGTGTGTCTGGGGAGGTGTTTCATCCTTAGTGTGTCTGAGGAGGTGTTCCTTTATCTTTATTTGTTATTGCATGAATTGGTGTTTGTAATTTCATTTAAAGATAGTGGGGTTAATCATCACGCATTTGTGGTGGTTGGGAACTGGACGTAGGATTGGCTTAATCCGAACCAGTATAAATCTCTGTGTTCTTTCTCTTTCTCTATATCTTTTAATTGTGGATCATTATAACAATTGCTAATTCAATCCGCTTTAATCAAAGGATAAGAAAAATCCACATCCTAGTTTTTGAAAGAATTTCAAAATCCGAAAAGTCTTTTAAAAGAGAAAAGTTTATTAAAAATCCAATTCACCCCCCTCTTGGTTTTTACACTGCCATCTTTATTTAACACTTTTGTCTTACAAAAAAAATGAATTTTTCATAATTTGGAAAGCTATATTTTATTTTCGATCCGTAATTTTGATTTACACAAAAAAACTCTCCTCTTCGTAATTTCAAGATTAAAATTTTATTTTCGATCCCTAATTTTGTTTTGCAACAAAAAAAATTAATATTTCATAATTTGGAAATTTATATTTTATTCTCCATCCGTACTTTTGTTTTACACAAAAAAACTCAATTTTTGTTAATTTCGAAATTTAAATTTTATTTTCGATCAGTGCTTTTGTCTTACAAAAAAAATGAATTTTTCATAATTTGGAAATCTATATTTTATTTTCAATCCGTAACTTTGTTTTACACAAAAAAACTCTATTCTTCGTAATTTCAAAATTTAAATTTTATTTTCGATCCCTAATTTTGTTTTGCAAGAAAACAAATCAATTTTTCATAATTTGGAAATTTATATTTTATTCTCCATCCGTACTTTTCTTTTACACAAAAAAACTCAATTTTTGTTAATTTCGAAATTTAAATTTTATTTTCGATCCGTAGTTTTGTGTTACAAAAAAAATTAATTTTTCATAATTTGGAAATCTATATTTTATTTTCAATCCGTAATTTTGTTTTACACAAAAAACCTCTATTCTTCGTAATTTCAAAATTTAAATTTTATTTTCGATCCCTAGTTTTGTTTTGCAAGAAAAAACTCAAATTTTCATAATTTGGAAATTTATATTTTATTTTCGATCTGTAATTTTGTTTTACACAAAAAAACTCTATTCTTCGTAATTTCAAAATTTAAATTTTATTTTCGATCCCTACTTTTGTTTTGCAAGAAAAAACTCAATTTTTCATAATTTGGAAATTTATCTTTTATTCTCCATCCGTACTTTTGTTTTACACAAAAAAAACTCAATTTTTGTTAATTTTGAAATTTAAATTTTATTTTCAATCCGTACTTTTGTCTTACAAAAAAAATGAATTTTTCATAATTTCGAAATCTATATTGTATTCTCCATCCGTACTTGTGTTTTACACAAAAAAAATCTATTCTTCGTAATTTTGAAATTTAAATTTTATTTTCGATCCGTACCTTTGCCTTACACAAAAAATGAATTTTTCATAATTTTCAAATCTATATTTTATTTTCGATCTGTAATTTTGTTTTAA
>CM059255.1:16690762-16734712 GCA_030347555.1 Lablab purpureus
TTTGTTAAATAAAGACTAGAAGTGTAAAAACCAAGAGGGGGGTGAATTGGGTTTTTAAAGAAATTTTCTTTTAAATAAATTTTCAGGTTTTGAAAAACTTTCAAAAACTTGGATGTGAATTTTTCCAATCCTTTGATTAACGCCGTTGAGATTAGCAATTGTAATAATGATCCACAATTAAGAGATAAAGAGAAAGAGAAAGAACACAGAGATTTATACCGGTTCGGATTAAGCCAATCCTACATCCAGCCTCCCAACCACCACAAATCCGTGATGATTTTCCCCACTATCTTTAAATTGAAATTACAAACACCAATTCATGCAATAACAAAATAAAGATAAACTGAAAACACCTCCTCGACACACTAAGGATGAAACACCTCCTCGTACACACCGAGGATGAAACCCACCTCTCTTGACACACAAGAGATGAAACACCTCCTTAGAACAGCATCCAAGGGATGAATTTTCCTTTACGTAAAAACAAGAAAAGAATACACCTGAAATGTGCCGGATAGAAAGCTTAAGCACAATGATCACCACTTCCAAAGACTTGATCAAACCGAAGAGAGCAGTGAAAGCGGCTTTGAAAAAGCTAAGGCGCATAAACACTTTGAATATTTTGTGTTTGTTCAGTATGTGTTAAACCTAAGACATTCTCTTTCATTTTATAATTCGAAAATGCTCCAAAGTTTCCATTCTTAGGTTGATTTAGAATTAATTTCGCAAAACGACTCATTTAATCGATTATATTAAAAGCTTAATCGATTATATCATGTTTAAAAACTGGAAAACAAATATCGTCTCGATTTAATCGATTAGATTAAGGCCATAATCGATTATATTAACCCGTAATCAATATAATCGATTATCAAAGACACTTAATCGATTATTTTGCTCGTTAAACATTTTTTATTCAAATTTTAGTTAAATAATCGACATATCTACGTATGGTAATCGATTAAAAGCGTAGAAAACGTTTTTGCGAGAAAACACCTTGCTCTCTTGTTCGGGAAGGTCTTGAATGGGATTTATGACTTACTCTTTTTATCCAACACCCAAAACGTAACCTTCTACCTTTGATCCTTCACTCTTGAGAAAATCTTCATCAATCTTCTCTCTTGAAAGCTTTGAATGCTCTTTATGCCTTTCCTTTCTTATCAAGCAACCTTCCTTGTGAGATGGCACAAGTCTTTAATGTTGATTGAAACTTCCTAAAAACTTCATCATCAAAACCGTAGGTGTCCATAAAACTCGGACTTGAAATATGCCAACAATCTCCCCTTTGATGATGATAAAAAGAAACCTAGAGACTTGTGATAATATCCTCGAAAATCTTGAAAATAATGTATGGATATCTCCATCATAAATATTAGTCCACAAAGGAAATAAAATAGGCAAATATATAGCATTTAAGTTTCAATTTGAATTTTGAAAAAGAGATTTCAAGGAATTAATGAGTGGAAATTATTTCTAAAAGCTCCCCTTAAACTATGCTCTTAATTGTTTAAGCTATATAAGGCACTTATTTGAATTATTTCCTAAAGTTCCCTTGAAATTAATTTTCTTAAAAGCTATATTAATCTAGACAGATTTTCAATCAAGACAAATATTTTCTCCCCTTTATTTTTATCATTTTCAAAAGATTACATTTTCAGAGATAATTACAAGCAGGCTAAATTAATACACAGTAAAATAATAGAGAGAAAAAATACAGCATTTGGAAAATAATGAAGAACAAGCTAAGGAAAAGTGAACTTGTAGCCTATTCAGTTTCTTCACTATCTTCTTCATCTTCCTCAACATTTGCTGGTTGTTTGCCTCTTGAGGATGTTGTATTATCTTCTTCAGAGATAGTTCTTCAATTTCCATCTTTCTTTCAACTCTATACATTCTTCTATTAAGCCTTGAGAGTTGATGAGAAAGGCCTTGAAATTCCTTGGAGTGAAGATTCATCATAGAATCCATTCTTGATATGAGAAGCTCCTCCACCGATCCCGGTTGAGGTTGAAATTGAGGTGGAGGTTGAGGTTGGTCTTCATCATCTTCTTCCATGGCAGCAGTCTCCTTCTTTCTCTTGGGTAAACTCGTTGCCTTGTTCTATGAGGCCCATATGCCTTAGAACATTTTTACCAATCTTGCTATTGCTTAGCAAAATCTGTTTATTCTCCCCTTCAAGATCAACACCTTTGTATTCTAGAATCTTAGAAACAAACACAGCATAGGGTAATGCAAAAGAGGAAAGCCTAATGGCTTTAAACATATTATCAAGGATAATTGAGGGCCAATCTATGCTCACATTATTAAGGAATCCATACATAATGCAACATTCTTTCATTTAACTTTACATTACCAACTTTATACAAGTTCTCAACTTGTAGGTTAGGATCCTTGCAGAATTTTCTCGAATTCTACCAACTTGTTGAAGTCCTCAAAGCCATATGTGATGTTTATGCCTTGAGTTGAGAGACCAGCTACATTGTTCCACAAATCTTCATCAAGGAAGATCCTTACACCTTTCACTTTGGTGCTTGGACTTGCGCTCTTGATGTCAAGTTCATGTAGAACACTCTAACCAAATCTGGTAGAATGCCCCTTCCATCTCCACAAATTGTTGTAGTCCACTCCCTACTAAAAATTCCTGAAATTGAAAATCATGAGATCTAAAAAATTCACAAGACAAGAATTTAGGGGTAAGAATTTTTCTATCCTTCCACTTGTTAACAAAGGCAATTTGCGATCTTCATCCGAAATCCAACCAGCCTAGAGTTGGAGGTCTCCTTTCTTGAGAAGTCATTGGCTCCTTGCCCTTTCTCCTTGATGGCATCTTCCTTCTTCTTTGATCAGCCATTTCGGTGATATAAAAGACAAGAGAAATTGCACAACAAGATAATGGAATAACAGAGACAAAGACAGAGAATTAAAATTCGCACAAGACAAAGAATAACAGCTAGAAACAAAGAAGAGTGAGAGAGAGAGTGAGTGAGTCACTTTGATTCTCAAACCAGCTATTTATAGAATGAAATCCGGGTCATAAAACGTTGATTTAATGAAAATATATCCGTTGGGAAACGAATATAGCCGCTTAGAAAAGACAAAACACGTGAAAACATGGCCAACGCTCGAAAATCAGATTTGCGTAAAAACACAGAACGGTGCATTTAATCGATTATATTCTCATTTAATCGATTATTTTCCTTCAAAATTTTTCGTAAAACGAAAACTCAGAAATTTAATCGATTATGTGCATTCCTTAATCGATTAAATTGCTCCTCAACGATTTAATCGATTATGTCATAAACGTAATCGATTATATTGTAAAACATTTTCATAAACACCGCGCTTAATCGATTAACACACGAAACTTAATCGATTAAATACGTAAATTTTCGTAAAACGCTGAAATAACATCAAAAACAATAACAAACATTAATTAAGCAACAGATTTATCACAAACAATCCCTAGATCTCTTCTAAGCTCATAAAATCTATCTCTAGGTAAAGGTTTGGTGAAGATATCAGCTAGTTGATGTTTGGTATCTATATATTCTATAATGCAATCTCCTTTAGCTATATGATCTCTAATGAAATGGTGTCTAATTTCTATATGCTTGGTCTTAGAATGCATGATAGGGTTCCTAGTCAGGTTAATGGCACTAGTGTTATCACACTTAAGAGGAATATGATCTAGAAAGATATCAAAGTCTTCTAATTGCCGCTTCATCCACGTAATTTGAGCACAACAACTCCTCGCCGCTATATACTCAGCCTCCGTGGTTGAAAGAGCAACACCGGCCTGCTTCTTAGAATGCCATGAAACTAAGGAACATCCTAAAAGATGACATGTACCACTAGTACTCTTCCTATCTATTCTACAACCACCATAATCCGAGTCCGAAAACCTATGATACTAGGTGAGGCTCCCGAAGCGGTACCATAAACCAAAGGATGTTGTTCCTCTAAGATACTTAAGGATTCTCTTAATAGCTTTTAGGTGAGACTCTAGGGTTGGCTTGAAACCTAGCACAAACACACACACTTTGCATAATATCAGTCTACTAGCAAGAAGATAAAGTAACGATCCGATCATACCTCGATACCGTGTTTGATCTACCGCCTTACCGCTTAAGTCTTGATCTAGATAGCAAGATGTAGCCATGGGGGTCGAGGCTTCTTTCGAGCTTTCCATTTCAAATTTCTTTAAGAGTTCCTTGCAATACTTTGTTTGACATATAAAAATACCTTTCTTTAATTGTTTGATTTGCAAGCCAAGAAAGAAATTTAGTTCTCCCATCATGGACATTTCAAACTCTCCCTGCATATTCTTAGCAAACTCTTGGCAAAGATCATCGTTAGTTGATCCAAAAATAATATCATCAACATAAACTTGAACAATGAGAATATGTTTCTTTGATTTCTTAATAAAAAGAGTAGAATCAACTTTACCTCTTCTAAAATTATTTTCAAGTAAGAAATTACTTAACCTTTCATACCAAGATCTTGGGGCTTGTTTGAGTCCATATAAAGCTTTCTTCAACTTGTAGACATGATTAGGATTTTTGAAATCTTCAAAGCCTGGAGGTTGTTCTACATAGACTTCTTCCTTGATATACCCGTTTAGAAAAGCACTTTTTACATCCATTTGAAATAATTTGAATCCCATAATGGAGGCATATGCTAACAAAGAAGCTGGATAGCTTCAAGTCTTGCTACTCGGAGCATAGGTTTCATCATAATCTATGCCTTCTTCTTGTCTATAACCTTTGCAACCAGCCTTGCTTTGTTCTTTGTGATGTTTCCATCTTCATCAAGCTTATTTCTAAAGACCCATCTTGTACCTATGACCTGCATATTATTAGTCTTAGGAATTAAATCCCATACCCGATTTCTTTCAAACCGATTTAGCTCTTCTTGCATTGCAATACACCAATGTTCATCCGTTAATGCTTCTTCTACATTCTTTGGTTCAACCTGTGAAACAAAAGCAACATTCATGCAGAAATTATTCATGTTCCTCCTTGTTCTTACACCTGTTGATATGTCTCCAATGACATTTTCCAAGGAAACGCTTTCTAGGTGGTCTCCATTCTTTTGGTAGACTCTCATCATGAGGAGGATTCTCATCCAAACTGATTTCTTCAACGGCTTTTTCAAGAGGAGTTTCTTCTTGATGTATTCCTTCATCATCCGCAAAGAATCTTTTGACTCAAGAGGGGTTTCCTCAAGGTCTAGATATTCATCAAAGACAACATGTATAGATTCTTCAACAGCTAAAGTCCTCTTATTAAAAACTCTATATGCTTTACTATGCAAAGAATAACCTAAAAATGTAGCTTCATCGATTTAGCATCAAATTTTCCAAGGCTATCTTTTTCCGTTATTCAAAACAAAACATTTACATCCAAAAATTTTGAAATAAGAAATATTTGGTTTTCTCCCTTTGAAAAGCTCATAAGGAGTTAATTTTAAAATAGGTCTTATTAAAACTCGTTTAAAACGTGACATGCGGTACTTACTGCGATCGCCTCAAAAATATTTAGGTAAATTATTTTCGCTCAACATAGTTCTTGCAAGTTCTTCCAAAGATCTATTTTTCCTTTCAACCACACCATTTTGTTGAGGTGTTCTTGGTGCCGAGAAATTATGAGAAATTCCATTTTCTTTCACAAAAATTTTCAAAAGAGATATTTTGAAATTCACCGCCATGATCACTTCGTAAAACTTGATTTTTAAATCCTTTTCATTTTGAATAACCTTGGCAAATTTTCTAAATTCTTTAAAAGCATCACTTTTAGATGAAAGAAAAAGAGTCCAAGTGAATCTAGAGTAATCATCAACAATCACAAGAGCATAATAATTGCCACCAAAACTTTTTGTTCTAGAAGGGCCAAATAAATCCATGTGCAGTAATTCTAAAGGTTTTGAAGTGGAAACAACATTTTTGGATTTAAAAGAACTTTTCGCTTGCTTCCCTTTTGACAAGCTGCACATAGTTTGTTCTTTTCAAAAACCAGTTTTGGTAAACCAATCACTAACTCTTTAGATATGAGTTTACTTAGATGAGGCATATGAATGTGAGCAGCTCTTCTATGCCATAACCATGGATCCTCTTCTTTCGCAACTAAACAAGGCAGATTATCGATGTAGATGCACAATCAATATCAACCAAATAAATGTTATTATGTCTCTTACCAATGAGGGCGATTTCACTTGAGTCCTTGTGATGAATTTTGCAAAGATCACTATCAAACGTTACCTTTAAACCTTTATCACAAAGTTGACTAATGCTTAGCAAATTGTGCTTCAATCCATCAACAAGAAGAACATCATGAATCTTTAGGGAATCTCCAACCATTCCGCTACCAATGATTTTTCCCTTATTGTTGTCACCATAGGTTACAAAACCTTGTTCTTTCTTCTTGAAGCTTTTGAATTTGCTTTTATCACCCGTCATATGCCTTGAACAACCACTATCAAGATACCATAGTGACTTTTTGGACTTGGGACCAACCTCGCATCATAAGAAAAAATTTAGGTCCCCTAAAGTCACTTATTAGGGTCCTCATGGGTTAGAAACAGATTTTCCTTTGGGAACCCATTTGTATCTCCCATTAGGAACACTAAAACGTTTAATATTGCATCTATTAACCGAATGACCTTTATGCATACAATAAAAACATGTAGGAACATTTGTTCTTCTTGGTATGTACGCATTTTTATAAAACTTCTTTGTAGAAACGTTTTGTTTAAAGGAATTAGAATTTTCATAAACCTTATTTGAATTAGACGATTCTCCTTTCACAAAAACAGTTTTAGTAGGTTTATGATTATACCTGAAATTATAACCAAGACCTCGCTTTTCATATAAACCTTTTTGCACTTTCAAAACATTGTTTAAATTATTATTGCCCATCGTGATTTTTGAAAGAGATGTTTCAAGATAAGAAACCTTGTTAGCAAGAACACTACAATTTTCGCAAACAAGATTTTTTGTTTTGCATTTGCAAGGGATTTTTGCATTTTCCAAATCATCCTTTAAAACAATTTTCTCTTGTTCCAAATCTGAAATTTTCTTTTCAAGACTCTTGTAGTCATTTTTTAATTTATTGTGAAAGAGAGTTAATTTTTCAGATTTTTCACATAATTCCAAAACTCTTCAAGCAAATCATCATAATTATTTGGAAGGCCGTAATCACTTACCTTGCTACATGTGGATTCGGCATCATCATCATCATTCGCCATAAGACGTATATTGGCTTCTTCCTCCGATTCACTTGCACTAGAAGAACTCACGTCATTATCTTCCCATGCGATGTATGCCTTCTTTTTCTTTTTGTCAAAAGGCTTCTTGTATTTCTTTGCCTTTTCCTCATCCTTCTTGATGTCGAGGCAATCCGACTTCAAGTGTCCCCTTTTTCCACAACCATAGCATTTAAAATTATCAAGAGAATTTAGGTTTTCAGCTTTCTTACCTTTCTTGTAATTCCCTTTGTTCTTGTTCTTGATGAACTTTTTGTACTTTTTGACAAACAAGCTTATGTCATCGCATTCAAGATCATCATCCGTGTCACTACTCTCATCTTTGTGGGATTCCGCTTAAGAGCAACACCTTTTCTCTTGACTTCTTCTTCTTCTCCTTTGAAGCGCCCAAGTTCCATTTCATGTTCTCTCGAAGTTTCCCGAAAAGAGTTGTCATGTTCATGTTTGACAGTGTTCTTTGATTCCGTGATGGCCGCCACTTTAGGTTGCCAAGTCCTCGTCCAAAGATTTCAAAATTTTGACATTTAATTCTTCAGTATCGAATTTCTTACCCAATGCCTTGAGATGATTTACGATGTGAGTAAATCTCTTTTGTA
Source organism: Lablab purpureus (assembly GCA_030347555.1). Lineage (NCBI taxonomy): Eukaryota > Viridiplantae > Streptophyta > Magnoliopsida > Fabales > Fabaceae > Lablab > Lablab purpureus. The sequence continues at coordinate 16,698,619 of CM059255.1, forward strand.
CGTCGCATATGGTTTCTCCTTTGCTCATACGGAACATTTCATATTCCTCGAATCAAGGTGTTCTTCCTTGATCGCTTCACTTCTTCCGTTCCTTCATGTGTGACTTCTAGAGTGTCCCACATCTCCTTTGCAGCTGTGCAATCCGATAACCTGTAAAACTCATCAATGGTTAAGGCAGTATGCTATCATGTTACATGCTCTTATGTCGCATTGATTCTGGTTGTATTCTGCCCTGCTCCAATTTGCTTTCTTTCTTAGGTACCTGCGCTTCTTCAACAACAACCATAGGAATAAATGGACCATTTACAACAAGCATCCCAAACGCCTTGATCATTAGACCTTAGAAAATTTCCATCCTCTTTTTCCAAAAAGGATAGTTTTCACCTGTAAAAAGTGGTGGTCTATGAATAGATGCACCTTCAGCAAAAGTTTGATTTTTGTCTCCGCCATAAGGATCTTGTTTTTGAATAACTTTCAAAAACCAGCTCGAGGCCAATTGTTAAATAAAGACGGCAGTGTAAAAACCAAGAGGGGGTGAATTGGGTTTTTAAAGAAATTTTCTCTTTAAATAAATTTTCCGTGTTTTGAAAAACTTTCAAAAACTTGGATGTGAATTTTTCCAATCCTTTGATTAACGCTGTTGGGATTAGCAATTGTAATAATGATCCACAATTAAGAGATAAAGAGAAAGAGAAAGAACACAGAGATTTATACTCGGTTCGGATTAAGCCAATCCTACATCCAGCCTCCCAACCACCACAAATCCGTGATGATTTTCCCCACTATCTTTAAATTGAAATTACAAACACCAATTCATGCAATAACAAAATAAAGATAAATGAAAACACCTCCTTAGACACACTAAGGATGAAACACCTCCCGCATACACACCGAGGATGAAACCCACCTCTCTTGACACACAAGAGATGAAACACCTCCCTGTAGAACGCATCCAAGGGATGAATTTTCCCTTACGTAAAAACAAGAAAAGAATACACCTGAAATGTGCTGGATAGAAAGCTTAAGCACAATGATCACCACTTCCAAAGACTTGATCAAACCGAAGAGAGCGGTGAAAGCGGCTTTGAAAAAGCTAAGACGCAGAAACACTTTGAATATTTTGTGTTTGTTCGAGATGTGTTAAAACCTAAGACATTCTCTTTCATTTTATAATTCGAAAATGCTCCAAAGTTTCCATTCTTAGGTTGATTTGGAATTGATTTCGCGAAAACGACTCATTTAATCGATTATATTAAAAGCTTAATCGATTATATCATGTTTAAAAACTGGAAAACAAATATCGCCTGATTTAATCGACAGATTAAGGCCATAATCGATTATATTAACCTCGTAATCAATATAATCGACTATCAAAGACACTTAATCGATTATTTTGCTCGCTAAACATTTTTTATTCAAATTTTAGTTAAATAATCGATTATCTACGTATGGTAATCGATTAAAAGCGTAGAAAACGTTTTTGCGAGAAAACACCTTGCTCTCTTTGTTTGGGAAGGTCTTGAATGGGATTTATGACTTACTCTTTTATCCAACACCCAAAATGTAACCTTCTACCTTTGATCCTTCCGCCTCTTGAGAAAATCTTCATCAATCTTCTTCTTGAAAGCTTTGAAAGCTCTTTATGCCTTTCCTTTCTTATCAAGCAACCTTCCTTTGAGATGGCACAAGTCTTTAATGTTGATTGAAACTTCCTAAAAACTTCATCATCAAAACCGTAGGTGTCCATAAAACTCGGACTCCGAAATGGTGCCAACAAAATTGAGTTTTTTTGTTGTAAAACAAAATTGACGGATCAAAATAAAATTTTGAATTCTCGGGTTACGTAATACTATGCTTCTTTGTGTAAAGCAAAAAGTACTGGACTCGAGAATAAAATATAAATTTCCATATTATGAAAAATATATTTTTTTCTAAAACAAAAGTACTTTGATCGAAAATAAAATTCTAAACTTTTCAAACTATGATGAAAATTGATGTGTTTTGTAAACAAAAGTTCAGATCGAGAATAAAATATGAATTTTGAAATTACAAAAATTGAGTTTGTTATGTAGAACAAAAGTACTGGATCGTAAAAATAAAATTTACATTTTGAAATTACTGAAAAATTGAGTTTTTTTTTCCGTGGTAAAACAAAATTACAGATCGAAAAATAAAATATAAATTTATAAATTATGGAAAATTCATTTTTTGTAAAACAAAGTATGGATCGAAAAATAAAATTTGAATTTCCAAATTACGTAAAATTGAGTTTTTTGTTTAAAACAAAAGTACGGATTGAAAATAAAATATAAATTTCCAAATCATGAAAAATTGAGCTTTTGTGTAAAACAAAAGTACGGATCAAAAACAAAATTTGAATTTTCAAATTACTTAAAAATTGAGTTTTTTTGTGTAAAACAAAAGTACATGATGGAAAATAAATTATAAATTTCCAAATTATTAAACATTGAGTTTTTTTTTGCAAAACAAAAGTAGGATCGAAATCGAATTAAATTTTGAAATTACTTAAGAACTGCAGGGTTTTTGTGTAAACAAATTACGAATCGAAAATAAAATATAGATTTCTAAATTATGAAAAATTCATTTTTTTTTCAAGACAAAAGTACTGATCGAAAATAAAATTTTAAATTTTGAAATTAATAAAAAAATTGAGTTTTTTGTGTAAAACAAAAGTACTCACTGCAATAAAATTTTAATTTGCTACGAATAATTCAATTTTTTTTTTCGGGTAAAACAAAAGTATGGATCGAGAATAAAAATATACTTCCATATTATGAAAATAGATTTTTTTTGTAAAAACAAAAGTACTACTGAAAATAAAATTTAAAGTTCGAATTATGAAAAAATTGATGTTTTCCTCATAAAACAAAAGTTCGGGACGAGAATAATATAAATTTCTCATATTAAAAAAAAAAAATTGAGTTTGTTTGTAGAATAAAAGTACGGACGTATTAAAAATTTTACATTTTGAAATTTTAAAATTGAGTTTTTTGAGTTTTTGTTGTAAACAAAATTACGGATCAAAAATAAAATTTGAATTTCGAAGTTACGAATAATTAAGCTCTTTTGTGTAAAGCAAAAAGTACGGATCGAGAATAAAATATAAATTTCCATATTATGAAAAATATATTTTTTTTCTAAAACAAAAGTACGGATCGAAAATAAAATTTAAACTTTCAAACTATGAAAAATTGATGTGTTTTGTAAAAAAAAAGTTCAGATCGAGAATAAAATATGAATTTTGAAATTACAAAAATTGAGTTTGTTATGTAGAACAAAAGTACGGATCGAAAAATAAAATTTACATTTTGAAATTACGAAAAATTGAGTTTTTTTTTCTGTGTAAAACAAAATTACAGATCGAAAATAAAATATAAATTTATAAATTATGGAAAATTCATTTTTTTGTAAAACAAAAGTATGGATCGAAAATAAAATTTGAATTTCCAAATTACGTAAAATTGAGTTTTTTTGTTTAAAACAAAAGTACGGATTGAAAATAAAATATAAATTTCCAAATCATGAAAAATTGAGTTTTTTTGTGTAAAACAAAAGTACGGATCAAAAACAAAATTTGAATTTTCAAATTACGAAAAATTGAGTTTTTTTTGTGTAAAACAAAAGTACGGATGGAAAATAAATTATAAATTTCCAAATTATTAAAAATTGAGTTTTTTTTGCAAAACAAAAGTAGGGATCGGAAATAAAATTTAAATTTTGAAATTACGAAGAACAGAGTTTTTTTGTGTAAAACAAAATTACGAATCGAAAATAAAATATAGATTTCTAAATTATGAAAAATTCATTTTTTTTCTAAGACAAAAGTACGGATCGAAAATAAAATTTAAATTTTGAAATTAACAAAAATTGAGTTTTTTTGTGTAAAACAAAAGTACTGATCAAAAATAAAATTTTAATTTCGAAGTTACGAATAATTCAGTTTTTTTGGGTAAAACAAAAGTATGGATCGAGAATAAAATATAAATTTCCATATTATGAAAAATAGATTTTTTTTGTAAAACAAAAGTACGGATTGAAAATAAAATTTAAAGTTCCGAATTATGAAAAATTGATGTTTTCTGTTAAACAAAAGTTCAGATCGAGAATAATATATAAATTTCGATATTAAAAAAAATTGAGTTTGTTTTGTAGAATAAAAGTACGGATCGAAAATAAAATTTACATTTTGAAATTACGAAAAATTGAGTTTTTTTTCTGTGTAAAACAAAATTACAAATCGAAAATAAAATATAAATTTATAAATTATGGAAAATTCATTTTTTTCTGTAAAACAAAAGTGTGGATCGAAAATAAAATTTGAATTTCCAAATTACGTAAAATTGAGTTTTTTTGTTTAAAACAAAAGTACGGATCGAAAATAAAATATAAATTTCAAAATTATGAAAAATTGAGATTTTTTGTGTAAAACAAAAGTACAGACCAAAACCAAAATTTGAATTTTCAAATTACGAAAAATTGAGTTTTTTTGTGTAAAACAAAATTACGGATGGAGAATAAAATATAAATTTCCAAATTATGAAATATTCAGTTTTTTTTTTGCAAAACAAAAGTAGGGATCGGAAATAAAATTTAAATTTTGAAATTACGAAGAATAGAGTTTTTTGTGTAAAACAAAATTACGGATCGAAAATAAAATATAGATTTCCAAATTATATACAAAATTCATTTTTTTTGTAAGACAAAAGTACGGATCGAAAATAAAATTTAAATTTCGAAATTAAAAAAATTGAGGTTTTTGTGTAAAACAAAAGTACTGGATCAAAAATAAAATTTGAATTTCGAGTTACGAATAATTCAGTTTTTGTGTAAAACAAAAGTACGGATCGAGAACAAAATATAAATTTCCATATTATGAAAAATAGATTTTTTTTGTAAAACGAAAGTACTGGATCGAAAATAAAATTTAAACTTCCGAATTATGAAAAATTGATGTTTTTGTAAAACAAAAGTTCGGATCGAGAATAACATATAAATTTCGAAATTACAAAAAATTGAGTTTGTTTTCTAGAACAAAAGTAGGGATCGAAAATAAAATTTACATTTTGAAATTACGAAAAATTGAGTTTTTTTTTCTGTGTAAAACAAAATTACGGATCGAAAACAAAATATAAATTTTGAAATTATGAAAAATTCATTTTTTTTTGTAAAACAAAAGTACGGATCGAAAATAAAATTTGAATTTCCAAATTATGAAATATTGAGTTTTTTTGTTTAAAACAAAAGTACGGATCGAAAATAAAATATAAATTTCCAAATTATGAAAAATTGAGTTTTTTTGTGTAAAACAAAAGTACGGATCAAAAATAAAATTTGAATTTCGAAGTTATGAATAATTCAGTTTTTTTGTGTAAAACAAAAGTACGGATCGAGATTAAAATATAAATTTCCATATTATGAAAATAGATTTTTTTTGTAAAACAAAAGTACGGATCGAAATTAAAATTTAAACTTTCGAACTATGAAAAATTGATGTTTTTTGTAAAACAAAATTTCAAATCGAGAATAAAATATAAATTTTGAAATTACAAAAAATTGAGTTTGTTTTGTAAAACAAAAGTACGGATCGAAAATAAAATTTACATTTTGAAATTACGAAAAATTGAGTTTTTTTTTCTGTGTAAAACAAAATTACGGATCGAAAATAAAATATAAATTTATAAACTATGGGAAATTCATTTTTTTTCGTAAAGCAAAAGTACGGATCGAAAATAAAATTTGAATTTCCAAATTACGTAAAATTGAGTTTTTTTGTTTGAAACAAAAGTACGGATCGAAAATAAAATATAAATTTCCAAATTATGAAAAATTGAGTTTTTTTGTGTAAAACAAAAGTACGGATCAAAAACGAAATTTGAATTTGCAAATTACGAAAAATTAAGTTTCTTTTGTGTAAAACAAAAGTACGGATGGAGAATAAATTATAAATTTCCAAATTATGAAATATTGAGGTTTTTTTTGCAAAACAAAAGTAGGGATCGGAAATAAAATTTAATTTTTGAAATTACGAAGAATAGAGTTTTTTATGTAAAACAAAAATTACGAATCGAAAATAAAATATAGATTTCCAAATTATGAAAAATTCATTTTTTTTGTAAGACAAAAGTACGGATCGAAAATAAAATTTAAATTTCAAAATTAACAAAAATTGAGTTTTTTTGTGTAAAACAAAAGTACGGATCAAAAATAAAATTTGAATTTCGTAGTTACGAATAATTCAGTTTTTTTGTGTAAATCAAAAGTACGGATCAAGAAGAAAATATAAATTTCCATATTATGAAAATAGATTTTTTTTGTAAACCAAAAGTACGAATCGAAAATAAAATTTAATTACGAATCGAAAATAAATTATAGATTTCCAAATTGTGAAAAATTCATTTTTTTTGTAGGACAAAAGTAGGGATCGAAAATAAAACTTGAATTTCGATGTTACGAATAATTCAGTTCTTTTGTGTAAAACAAAAGTACAAATCGAGAATAAAATATAAATTTCCATATTATGAAAAATAGATTTTTTTTGTAAAACAAAAGTACGGATCGAAAATAAAATTTAAACTTTCGAACTATGAAAAATTGATGTTTTTTGTAAAAAAAAAAGTTCAGATCGAGAATAAAATATAAATTTTGAAATTATAAAAAATTCGGTTTGTTTTGTAGAACAAAAGTACAAAAGTACGGATCGAAAATAAAATTTACATTTTGAAATTACAAAAAATTTAATTTTTTTGTCTGTGTAAAACAAAATTACAGATCGAAAATAAAATATAAATTTATACATTATGGAAAGTTCATTTTTTTGTAAAACAAAAGTACGGGTCGAAAATAAAATTTGAATTTCCAAATTACGTAAAATTGAGTTTTTTTGTTTAAAACAAAAGTACGGATCGAAAATAAAGTATAAATTTCCAAATTATGAAAAATTGAGTTTTTTTGTGTAAAGCAAAAGTACGGACCAAAAACAAAATTTGAATTTTCAAATTACGAAAAATTGACTTTTTTTGTGTAAAACAAAAGTACGGATGGAGAATAAAATATAAATTTCCAAATTATGAAATATTGAGCTTTTTTTGCAAAACAAAAGTAGGGATCGGAAATAAAATTTAAATTTTGAAATTACCAAGAATAGAGTTTTTTTGTGTAAAACAAAATTACGAATCGAAAATACAATTTAAACTTTCGAACTATGAAAAATTGATGTTTTTTGTGAAAAAAAAAGTTCAGATCGAGAATAAAATATAAATTTTGAAATTATAAAAAATTCGGTTTGTTTTGTAGAACAAAAGTACAAAAGTACGGATCGAAAATAAACTTTACATTTTGAAATTACAAAATATTGAGTTTTTTTTTCTGTGTAAAACAAAATTACAGATCGAAAATAAAATATAAATTTATAAAGTATGGAAAGTTCATTTTTTTTGTAAAACAAAAGTACGGATCGAAAATAAAATTTGAATTTCCAAATTACGTAAAATTGAGTTTTTTTGTTTAAAACAAAAGTACGGATCGAAAATAAAGTATAAATTTCCAAATTATGAAAAATTGAGTTTTTTTGTGTAAAGCAAAAGTACGGACCAAAAACAAAATTTGAATATTCAAATTACGAAAAATTGAGTTTTTGTGTAAAACAAAAGTACTGGATGGAGAATAAAATATAAATTTCCAAATTATGAAATATTGAGCTTTTTGCAAAACAAAAGTAGGGATCGGAAATAAAATTTAAATTTTGAAATTACCAAGAACAGAGTTTTTTTGTGTAAAACAAAATTACGAATCGAAAATACAATTTAAACTTTCGAACTATGAAAAATCGATGTTTTTTGTAAAAAAAAATTTCAGATCGAGAATAAAATATAAATTTTGAAATTATCAAAAATTCGGTTCGTTTTGTAGAACAAAAGTATAAAAGTACGGATCGAAAATAAAATTTACATTTTGAAATTACAAAAAATTGAGTTTTTTTTTCTGTGTAAAACAAAATTACAGATCGAAAATAAAATATAAATTTATAAATTATGGAAAGTTCATTTTCTTGTAAAACAAAAGTACGAATCGAAAATAAAATTTGAATTTCCAAATTACGTAAAATTGAGTTTTTTTGTTTAAAACAAAAGTACGGATCGAAAATAAAGTATAAATTTCCAAATTATGAAAAATTGAGTTTTTTTGTGTAAAGCAAAAGTACGGACCAAAAAAAAAATTTGAATTTTCAAATTACGAAAAATTGAGTTTTTTTGTGTAAAACAAAAGTACGGATGGAGAATAAAATATAAATTTCCAAATTATGAAAAATTGAGCTTTTTTTGCAAAACAAAAGTAGGGATCGGAAATAAAATTTAAATTTTGAAATTACCAAGAATAGAGTTTTTTTGTGTAAAACAAAATTACGAATCGAAAATACAATTTAAACTTTCGAACTATGAAAAATCGATGTTTTTTGTAAAAAAAAAGTTCAGATCGAGAATAAAATATAAATTTTGAAATTACAAAAAATCCAGTTAGTTTTGTAAAACAAAAGTACAAAAGTACGTATCGAAAATAAAATTTACATTTTGAAATTACAAAAAATTGAGTTTTTTTTTCTGTGTAAAACAAAATTACAGATCGAAAATAAAATATAAATTTATACATTATGGAAAGTTCATTTTTTTGTAAAACAAAAGTACGGACCGAAAATAAAATTTGAATTTCCAAATTACCTAAAATTGAGTTTTTTTGTTTAAAACAAAAGTACGGATCGAAAATAAAGTATAAATTTCCAAATTATGAAAAATTGAGTTTTTTTGTGTAAAGCAAAAGTACGGACCAAAAACAAAATTTGAACTTTCAAATTACGAAAAATTGAGTTTTTTTGTGTAAAACAAAAGTACGGATGGAGAATAAAATATAAATTTCCAAATTATGAAATATTGAGCTTTTTTTGGAAAACAAAAGTAGGGATCGGAAATAAAATTTAAATTTTGAAATTACCAAGAATAGAGTTTTTTTGTGTAAAACAAAATTACAAATCGAAAATACAATTTAAACTTTGGAACTATGAAAAATCGATGTTTTTGTAAAAAAAGTTCGGATCGAGAATAAAATATAAATTTTGAAATTACAAAAATCCGAGTTTGTTTTGTAAAACAAAAGTACAAAAGTACTGGATCGAAAATAAAATTTACATTTTGAAATTACAAAAACCGAGTTTTTTTTCGTGTAAAACAAAATTACAGATCGAAAATAAAATTTAAATTTATAAATTATGGAAAGTTCATTTTCTTGTAAAACAAAAGTACTGGATCGAAAATAAAATTTGAATTTCCAAATTACGTAAAATTGAGTTTTTTGTTTAAAACAAAAGTACTGGATCGAAAATAAAATTTACATTTTGAAATTACAAAAATTGAGTTTTTTTCCGTGTAAAACAAAATTACAGATCGAAAATAAAATATAAATTTATAATTTATGAAAAATTGAGTTTTTTTGTGTAAAGCAAAAGTACGGACCAAAAACAAAATTTGAATTTCAAATTACGAAAAATTGAGTTTTTTTGTGTAAAACAAAAGTACGGATGGAGAATAAAATATAAATTTCCAAATTATGAAATATTGAGCTTTTTTTGGAAAACAAAAGTAGGGATCGGAAATAAAATTTAAATTTTGAAATTACCAAGAATAGAGTTTTTTGTGTAAAACAAAATTACAAATCGAAAATACAATTTAAACTTTGGAACTATGAAAAATCGATGTTTTTGTAAAAAAAGTTCAGATCGAGAATAAAATATAAATTTTGAAATTACAAAAATCCAGTTTGTTTTGTAAAACAAAAGTACAAAAGTACTGGATCGAAAATAAAATTTACATTTTGAAATTACAAAAAATTGAGTTTTTTTTTCTGTGTAAAACAAAATTACAGATCGAAAATAAAATATAAATTTATAAATTATGGAAAGTTCATTTTCTTGTAAAACAAAAGTACGGATCGAAAATAAAATTTGAATTTCCAAATTACGTAAAATTGAGTTTTTTTGTTTAAAACAAAAGTACGGATCGAAAATAAAGTATAAATTTCCAAATTATGAAAAATTGAGTTTTTTTGTGTAAAACAAAAGTACGGACCAAAAACAAAATTTGAATTTTCAAATTACGAAAAATTGAGTTTTTTTGTGTAAAACAAAAGTACGGATGGAGAATAAAATATAAATTTCCAAATTATGAAATATTGAGCTTTTTTGCAAAACAAAAGTAGGGATCGGAAATAAAATTTAAATTTTGAAATTACCAAGAATAGAGTTTTTTTGTGTAAAACAAAATTACGAATCGAAAATACAATTTAAACTTTCGAACTATGAAAAATCGATGTTTTTTGAAAAAAAAAGGTTCAGATCGAGAATAAAATATAAATTTTGAAATTACAAAAATCCAGTTTGTTTTGTAAAACAAAAGTACAAAAGTACTGGATCGAAAATAAAATTTACATTTTGAAATTACAAAAATTGAGTTTTTTTCTCGTGTAAAACAAAATTACAGATCGAAAATAAAATATAAATTTATAAATTATGAAAAATTGAGTTTTTTTGTGTAAAGCAAAAGTACGGACCAAAAACAAAATTTGAATTTCAAATTACGAAAAATTGAGTTTTTTTGTGTAAAACAAAAGTACGGATGGAGAATAAAATATAAATTTCCAAATTATGAAATATTGAGCTTTTTTGGAAAACAAAAGTAGGGATCGGAAATAAAATTTAAATTTTGAAATTACCAAGAATAGAGTTTTTGTGTAAAACAAAATTACAAATCGAAAATACAATTTAAACTTTGGAACTATGAAAAATCGATGTTTTTGTAAAAAAAGTTCGGATCGAGAATAAAATATAAATTTTGAAATTACAAAAATCCAGTTTGTTTTGTAAAACAAAAGTACAAAAGTACTGGATCGAAAATAAAATTTACATTTTGAAATTACAAAAATTGAGTTTTTTTCGTGTAAAACAAAATTACAGATCGAAAATAAAATATAAATTTATAAATTATGGAAAGTTCATTTTCTTGTAAAACAAAAGTACGGATCGAAAATAAAATTTGAATTTCCAAATTACGTAAAATTGAGTTTTTTTGTTTAAAACAAAAGTACGGATCGAAAATAAAGTATAAATTTCCAAATTATGAAAAATTGAGTTTTTTTGTGTAAAGCAAAAGTACGGACCAAAAACAAAATTTGAATTTTCAAATTACGAAAAATTGAGTTTTTTTGTGTAAAACAAAAGTACGGATGGAGAATAAAATATAAATTTCCAAATTATGAAATATTGAGCTTTTTTGCAAAACAAAAGTAGGGATCGGAAATAAAATTTAAATTTTGAAATTACCAAGAATAGAGTTTTTTTGTGTAAAACAAAATTACGAATCGAAAATACAATTTAAACTTTCGAACTATGAAAAATCGATGTTTTTTGAAAAAAAAAGGTTTAGATCGAGAATAAAATATAAATTTTGAAATTACAAAAAATCCAGTTTGTTTTGTAAAACAAAAGTACAAAAGTACGGATCGAAAATAAAATTTACATTTTGAAATTACAAAAAATTGAGTTTTTTTTTCTGTGTAAAACAAAATTACAGATCGAAAATAAAATATAAATTTATAAATTATGAAAAATTGAGTTTTTTTGTGTAAAGCAAAAGTACGGACCAAAAACAAAATTTGAATTTTCAAATTACGAAAAATTGAGTTTTTTTGTGTAAAACAAAAGTACGGATGGAGAATAAAATATAAATTTCCAAATTATGAAATATTGAGCTTTTTTTGCAAAACAAAAGTAGGGATCGGAAATAAAATTTAAATTTTGAAATTACCAAGAATAGAGTTTTTTTGTGTAAAACAAAATTACAAATCGAAAATACAATTTAAACTTTGGAACTATGAAAAATCGATGTTTTTTGTAAAAAAAAAGTTCAGATCGAGAATAAAATATAAATTTTGAAATTACAAAAAATCCAGTTTGTTTTGTAAAACAAAAGTACAAAAGTACGGATCGAAAATAAAATTTACATTTTGAAATTACAAAAATTGAGTTTCTTTTTTCTGTGTAAAACAAAATTACGGATCGAAAATAAAATATAAATTTATAAATTATGGAAAGTTCATTTTTCTTGTAAAACAAAAGTACGGATCGAAAATAAAATTTGAATTTCCAAATTACGTAAAATTGAGTTTTTTTGTTTAAAACAAAAGTACGGATCGAAAATAAAATTTACATTTTGAAATTACAAAAAATTGAGTTTTTTTTTCTGTGTAAAACAAAATTACAGATCGAAAATAAAATATAAATTTATAATTTATGAAAAATTGAGTTTTTTTGTGTAAAGCAAAAGTACGGACCAAAAACAAAATTTGAATTTCAAATTACGAAAAATTGAGTTTTTGTGTAAAACAAAAGTACGGATGGAGAATAAAATATAAATTTCCAAATTATGAAATATTGAGCTTTTTTGGAAAACAAAAGTAGGGATCGGAAATAAAATTTAAATTTTGAAATTACCAAGAATAGAGTTTTTTGTGTAAAACAAAATTACAAATCGAAAATACAATTTAAACTTTGGAACTATGAAAAATCGATGTTTTTGTAAAAAAAGTTCAGATCGAGAATAAAATATAAATTTTGAAATTACAAAAAATCCAGTTTGTTTTGTAAAACAAAAGTACAAAAGTACGGATCGAAAATAAAATTTACATTTTGAAATTACAAAAATTGAGTTTTTTTCTGTGTAAAACAAAATTACAGATCGAAAATAAAATATAAATTTATAAATTATGGAAAGTTCATTTTCTTGTAAAACAAAAGTACGGATCGAAAATAAAATTTGAATTTCCAAATTACGTAAAATTGAGTTTTTTTGTTTAAAACAAAAGTACGGATCGAAAATAAAGTATAAATTTCCAAATTATGAAAAATTGAGTTTTTGTGTAAAGCAAAAGTACGGACCAAAAACAAAATTTGAATTTTCAAATTACGAAAAATTGAGTTTTTTTGTGTAAAACAAAAGTACGGATGGAGAATAAAATATAAATTTCCAAATTATGAAATATTGAGCTTTTTTTGCAAAACAAAAGTAGGGATCGGAAATAAAATTTAAATTTTGAAATTACCAAGAATAGAGTTTTTTTGTGTAAAACAAAATTACGAATCGAAAATACAATTTAAACTTTCGAACTATGAAAAATCGATGTTTTTGAAAAAAAGGTTCGGATCGAGAATAAAATATAAATTTTGAAATTACAAAAATCCAGTTTGTTTTGTAAAACAAAAGTACAAAAGTACTGGATCGAAAATAAAATTTACATTTTGAAATTACAAAAATTGAGTTTTTTTTTTCTGTGTAAAACAAAATTACAGATCGAAAATAAAATATAAATTTATAAATTATGAAAAATTGAGTTTTTTTGTGTAAAGCAAAAGTACGGACCAAAAACAAAATTTGAATTTCAAATTACGAAAAATTGAGTTTTTTTGTGTAAAACAAAAGTACGGATGGAGAATAAAATATAAATTTCCAAATTATGAAATATTGAGCTTTTTTGGAAAACAAAAGTAGGGATCGGAAATAAAATTTAAATTTTGAAATTACCAAGAATAGAGTTTTTGTGTAAAACAAAATTACAAATCGAAAATACAATTTAAACTTTGGAACTATGAAAAATCGATGTTTTTGTAAAAAAAAGTTCGAGATCGAGAATAAAATATAAATTTTGAAATTACAAAAATCCGAGTTTGTTTTGTAAAACAAAAGTACAAAAGTACTGGATCGAAAATAAAATTTACATTTTGAAATTACAAAAATTGAGTTTTTTTCGTGTAAAACAAAATTACAGATCGAAAATAAAATATAAATTTATAAATTATGGAAAGTTCATTTTCTTGTGAAACAAAAGTACTGGATCGAAAATAAAATTTGAATTTCCAAATTACGTAAAATTGAGTTTTTTGTTTAAAACAAAAGTACGGATCGAAAATAAAGTATAAATTTCCAAATTATGAAAAATTCAGTTTTTTGTGTAAAGCAAAAGTACGGACCAAAAACAAAATTTGAATTTTCAAATTACGAAAAATTGAGTTTTTGTGTAAAACAAAAGTACGGATGGAGAATAAAATATAAATTTCCACATTATGAAATATTGAGCTTTTTTTGCAAAACAAAAGTAGGGATCGGAAATAACATTTAAATTTTGAAATTACAAAGAATAGAGTTTTTTTGTGTAAAACAAAATTACGAATCGAAAATACAATTTAAACTTTCGAACTATGAAAAATCGATGTTTTTTGTAAAAAAAAATTTCAGATCGAGAATAAAATATAAATTTTGAAATTATCAAAAATTCGGTTCGTTTTGTAGAACAAAAGTACAAAAGTACTTGATCGAAAATAAAATTTACATTTTGAAATTACAAAAATTGAGTTTTTTTACGTGTAAAACAAAATTACGGATCGAAAATAAAATATAAATTTATAAATTATGGAAAGTTCATTTTCTTGTAAAACAAAAGTACTGGATCGAAAATAAAATTTGAATTTCCAAATTACGTAAAATTGAGTTTTTTGTTTAAAACAAAAGTACTGGATCGAAAATAAAGTATAAATTTCCAAATTATGAAAAATTGAGTTTTTTGTGTAAAGCAAAAGTACTGGACCAAAAACAAAATTTGAATTTTCAAATTACGAAAAATTGAGTTTTTTTGTGTAAAACAAAAGTACGGATGGAGAATAAAATATAAATTTCCAAATTATGAAATATTGAGCTTTTTTTGCAAAACAAAAGTAGGGATCGGAAATAAAATTTAAATTTTGAAATTACCAAGAATAGAGTTTTTTTGTGTAAAACAAAATTACGAATCGAAAATACAATTTAAACTTTCGAACTATGAAAAATCGATGTTTTTTGTAAAAAAAAAATTCAGATCGAGAATAAAATATAAATTTTGAAATTACAAAAAATCCAGTTTGTTTTGTACAACAAAAGTACAAAAGTACGGATCGAAAATAAAATTTACATTTTGAAATTACAAAAAATTGAGTTTTTTTTTCTGTGTAAAACAAAATTACAGATCGAAAATAAAATATAAATTTATAAATTATGGAAAGTTCATTTTCTTGTAAAACAAAAGTACGGATCGAAAATAAAATTTGAATTTCCAAATTACGTAAAATTGAGTTTTTTTGTTTACAACAAAAGTACGGATCGAAAATAAAGTATAAATTTCCAAATTATGAAAAATTGAGTTTTTTTGTGTAAAGGAAAAGTACGGACCAAAAACAAAATTTGAATTTTCAAATTACGAAAAATTGAGTTTTTTTGTGTAAAACAAAAGTACGGATGGAGAATAAAATATAAATTTCCAAATTATGAAATATTGAGCTTTTTTTGCAAAACAAAAGTAGGGATCGGAAATAAAATTTAAATTTTGAAATTACCAAGAATAGAGTTTTTTGTGTAAAACAAAATTACGAATCGAAAATACAATTTAAACTTTCGACCTATGAAAAATCGATGTTTTTGTAAAAAAAGGTTCGGATCGAGAATAAAATATAAATTTTGAAATTACAAAAATCCAGTTTGTTTTGTAAAACAAAAGTACAAAAGTACTGGATCGAAAATAAAATTTACATTTTGAAATTACAAAAATTGAGTTTTTTTCTATGTAAAACAAAATTACAGATCGAAAATAAAATATAAATTTATAAATTATGAAAAATTGAGTTTTTTTGTGTAAAGCAAAAGTACGGACCAAAAACAAAATTTGAACTTTCAAATTACGAAAAATTGAGTTTTTTTGTGTAAAACAAAAGTACGGATGGAGAATAAAATATAAATTTCCAAATTATGAAATATTGAGCTTTTTTTGCAAAACAAAAGTAGGGATCGGAAATAAAATTTAAATTTTGAAATTACCAAGAATAGAGTTTTTGTGTAAAACAAAATTACAAATCGAAAATACAATTTAAACTTTGGAAATATGAAAAATCGATGTTTTTGTAAAAAAAAGTTCAGATCGAGAATAAAATATAAATTTTGAAATTACAAAAATCCGAGTTTGTTTTGTAAAACAAAAGGACAAAAGTACTGGATCGAAAATAAAATTTACATTTTGAAATTACAAAAATTGAGTTTTTTTTCGTGTAAAACAAAATTACTGGATCGAAAATAAAATATAAATTTATAAATTATCGAAAGTTCATTTTCTTGTAAAACAAAAGTACTGGATCGAAAATAAAATTTGAATTTCCAAATTACGTAAAATTGAGTTTTTTGTTTAAAACAAAAGTACGGATCGAAAATAAAGTATAAATTTCAAATTATGAAAAATTGAGTTTTTGTGTAAAGGAAAAGTACGGACCAAAAACAAAATTTGAATTTTCAAATTACGAAAAATTGAGTTTTTAGTTGTAAAACAAAAGTACGGATGGAGAATAAAATATAAATTTCCAAATTATGAAATATTGAGCTTTTTTTGCAAAACAAAAGTAGGGATCGGAAATAAAATTTAAATTTTGAAATTACCAAGAATAGAGTTTTTTTGTGTAAAACAAAATTACGAATCGAAAATACAATTTAAACTTTCAAACTAGGAAAAATTGATGTTTTTTGTAAAAAAAAAAGTTCAGATCGAGAATAAAATATAAATTTTGAAATTACAAAAAATTAGGTTTGTTTTGTAGAACAAAAGTACAAAGGTACGGATCGAAAATAAAATTTACATTTTGAAATTACAAAAAATTGAGTTTTTTTTCTGTGTAAAACAAAATTACAGATCGAAAATAAAGTGTAAATTTCCAAATTATGAAAAATTGAGTTTTTTTGTGTAAAGCAAAAGTACGGACCAAAAACAAAATTTGAACTTTCAAATTACGAAAAATTGAGTTTTTTTGTGTAAAACAAAAGTACGGATGGAGAATAAAATATAAATTTCCAAATTATGAAATATTGAGCTTTTTTTGGAAAACAAAAGTAGGGATCTGAAATAAAATTTAAATTTTGAAATTACCAAGAATAGAGTTTTTGTGTAAAACAAAATTACGAATCGAAAATACAATTTAAACTTTGGAACTATGAAAAATCGATGTTTTTGTAAAAAAAAGTTCGGATCGAGAATAAAATATAAATTTTGAAATTACAAAAATCCAGTTTGTTTTGTAAAACAAAAGTAGAAAAGTACGGATCGAAAATTAAATTTACATTTTGAAATTACAAAAAATTGAGTTTTTTTTTTCTGTGTAAAACAAAATTACAGATCGAAAATAAAGTATAAATTTCCAAATTATGAAATATTGAGCTTTTTTGGAAAACAAAAGTAGGGATCGGAAATAAAATTTAAATTTTGAAATTACCAAGAATAGAGTTTTCATTGTAAAACAAAATTACGAATCGAAAATACAATTTAAACTTTCGAACTATGAAAAATTGATGTTTTTGTAAAACAAAAGTTCGGATCGAGAATAAAATATAAATTTTGAAATTACAAAAATTCGGTTTGTTTTGTTGAACAAAAGTACAAAAGTACGGATCGAAAATAAAATTTGAATTTCCAAATTACGTAAAATTGAGTTTTTTTGTTTAAAACAAAAGTACGGATCGAAAATAAAATATAAATTTCCAAATTATGAAAAATTGAGTTTTTTTTGTGTAAAGCAAAACTACGGACCAAAAACAAAATTTGAATTTTCAAATTACGAAAAATTGAGTTTTTTTGTGTAAAACAAAAGTACGGATGGAGAATAAAATATAAATTTCCAAATTATGAAATACTGAGCTTTTTTTGCAAAACAAAAGTAGGGATAAAAAAAAATTGAAATTTTGAAATTACGAAGTATAGAGTTTTTTTGTGTAAAACAAAATTACGAATCGAAAATAAAATTTAAACTTTCGAACTATGAAAAATTGATGTTTTTGTAAAACAAAAGCTCGGATCGAGAATAAAATATAAATTTCGAAATTACAAAAAATTCAGTTTGTTTTGTAGAATAAAAGTACGGATCGAAAATAAAATATAAATTTCCAAATTATGAAAAATTGAGTTTTTTTTGTGTAAAACAAAGGTACGGATCAAAAACAAAATTTGAATTCTCAAATTACGAAAAATTGATTTTTTTTGTGTAAAACAAAAGTACGGATGGAGAATAAATTATAAATTTCCAAATTATGAAATATTGAGTTTTTTTTGCAAAACAAAAGTAGGGATCAGAAATAAAATTTAATTTTTGAAATTACGAAGAATAGAGTTTTTTGTGTAAAACATAATTACGAATCAAAAATAAAATAAAGATTTCCAAATTATGAAAAAGTCATTTTTTTTGTAAGACAAAAGTACGGATCGAAAATAAAACTTGAATTTCGATGTTACGAATAATTCAGTTCTTTTGTGTAAAACAAAAGTACAAATCGAGAATAAAATATAAATTTCCATATTATGAACAATAGATTTTTTTTGTAAAACAAAAGTACGGATCGAAAATAAAATTTAAACTTTCGCACTATGAAAAATTGATATTTTTTGTAAAACAAAATTTCAGATCGAGAATAAAATATAAATTTTAAAATTACAAAAAATTCAGTTTGTTTTGTAGAAGAAAAGTACAAAAGTACGGATAAAAAATAAAATTTACATTTTGAAATTACGAAAAATTGAGTTGTTTTTTCTGTGTAAAACAAAATTACAGATCAAAAGTAAAATATAAATTTATAAACTATGGAAGTTCATTTTTTTTGTAAAACAAAAGTACGGATCAAAAATAAAATTTGAATTTCCAAATTACGTAAAATTGAGTTTTTTTGTTTAAAACAAAAGTACGGATCGAAAATAAAATATAAATTTCCAAATTATGAAAAATTGAGTTTTTTTGTGTAAAACAAAAGTACGGACCAAAAACAAAATTTGAATTTTCAAATTACGAAAAATTGAGTTTTTTTGTGTAAAACAAAAGTACGGATGGAGAATAAAATATAAATTTCAAATTATGAAATATTGTGGTTTTTTTTGCAAAACAAAAGTAGGGATCAGAAATAAAATTTAAATTTTGAAATTACCAAGGATAGAGTTTTTTGTGTAAAACAAAATTACGAATCGAAAATACAATTTAAACTTTCGAACTATGAAAAATTGATGTTTTTGTAAAAAAAGTTCGAGATCGAGAATAAAATATAAATTTTGAAATTACAAAAATTCAGTTTGTTTTGTAGAACAAAAGTACAAAAGTACTGGATCGAAAATAAAATTTACATTTTGAAATTACAAAAACTTGAGTTTCTTTTTCTGTGTAAAACAAAATTACTGGATCGAAAATAAAATATAAATTTATAAATTATGGAAAGTTCATTTTTTTGTAAAACAAAAGTACGGATCGAAAATAAAATTTGAATTTCCAAATTACGTAAAATTGAGTTTTTTTTGTTTAAAACAAAAGTACGGATCGAAAATAAAATATAAATTTCCAAATTATGAAAAATTGAGTTTTTTTGTGTAAAGCAAAAGTACGGACCAAAAATAAAATTTGAATTTTCAAATTACGAAAAATTGAGTTTTTTTGTGTAAAACAAAAGTACGGATGGAGAATAAAATATAAATTTCCAAATTATTAAATATTGAGCTTTTTTTTGCAAAACAAAAGTAGGGATCGGAAATAAAATTTAAATTTTGAAATTACCAAGAATAGAGTTTTTTTGTGTAAAACAAAATTACGAATCGAAAATACAATTTAAACTTTCGAACTATGAAAAATTGATGTTTTTTGTAAAACAAAAGTTCAGATCGAGAATAAAATATAAATTTTGAAATTACAAAAAATTTAGTTTGTTTTGTAGAACAAAAGTACAAAAGTACGGATCGAAAATAAAATTTACATTTTGAAATTACGAAAAATTGAGTTTTTTTTTCTGTTGAAAACAAAATTACAGATCGAAAATAAAATATAAATTTATAAACTATGGAAAGTTCATTTTTTTTGTAAAAGAAAAGTACGGATCGAAAATAAAATATAAATTTCCAAATTATGAAAAATTGAGTTTTTTTGTGTAAAACAAAAGTACGGACAAAAAACAAAATTTGAATTTTCAAATTACGAAAAATTGAGTTTTTTTGTGTAAAACAAAAGTACGGATGGAGAATAAAATATAAATTTCCAAATTATGAAATATTGAGCTTTTTTTGCAAAGCAAAGGTAGGGATCGGAAATAAAATTTAAATTTTTAAATTACCAAGAATAGAGTTTTTTTGTGTAAAACAAAATTACGAATTGAAAATACAATTTAAACTTTCGATCTATGAAAAATTGATGTTTTTTGTAAAAAAAAAGTTCAGATCGAGAATAAAATATAAATATTGACATTACAAAAAATTCAGTTTGTTTTGGAGAACAAAAGTACAAAAGTACGGATCCAAAATAAAATTTACATTTTGAAATTACAAAAAATTGAGTTTTTTTTTCTGTGTAAAACAAAATTACAGATCGAAAATAAAATATACATTTATAAATCATGGAAAGTTCATTTTTTTGTAAAACAAAAGTACGGATCGAATATAAAATTTGAATTTCCAAATTACGTAAAATTGAGTTTTTTTGTTTAAAATAAAAGTACGGATCGAAAATAAAATATAAATTTCCAAATTATGAAAAATTGAGTTTTTTTTGTGTAAAGCACAAGTACGGATGGAGAATAAAATATAAATTTCCAAATTATGAAATATTGAGGTTTTTTTGCGAAACAAATATAGGGATCGGAAATAAAATTTAAATTTTGAAATTACCAAGAATACAGTTTTTTTGTCTAAAACAAAATTACGAATCGAAAATACAATTTAAACTATCGAACTATGAAAAATTGATGTTTTTTGTAAAACAAAAGTTCAGATCGAGAATAAAATATAAATTTTGAAATTACAAAAAATTCAGTTTGTTTTGTAGAACAAAAGTACGGATCGAAAATAAAATTTACATTTTGAAATTACGAAAAATTGAGTTTTTTTCTATGTAAAAAAAAATTACAGATCGAAAATAAAATATAAATTTATAAATTATGGAAAATTCATTTTTTTTGTAAAACAAAAGTACGGATCGAAAATAAAATTTGAATTTCCAAATTACGTAAAATTGAGTTTTTTTGTTTAAAACAAAAGTACGGATCGAAAATAAAATATAAATTTCCAAATTATGAAATATTGAGCTTTTTTTGCAAAACAAAAGTAGGGATCAGAAAAAAAATTTAAATTTTGAAATTACGAAGAATAGAGTTTTTTTGTGTAAAACAAAATTACGAATCGAAAATAAAATTTAAACTTTCGAACTATGAAACATTGATGTTTTTTGTAAAACAAAAGCTCTGATCGAGAATAAAATATAAATTTTGAAATTACAAAAAATTCAGTTTGTTTTATAGAACAAAAGTACGGATCGAAAATATAATATAAATTTCCAAATTATGAAAAATTGTGTTATTTTGTGTAAAACAAAAGTACGGATCAAAAACAAAATTTGAATTTTCAAATTACGAAAAATTGAGTTTTTTTGTGTAAAACAAAAGTACGGATGGAGAATAAAATATAAATTTCCAAATTATGAAATATTGAGCTTTTTTTGCAAAACAAAAGTAGGGATCGAAAAAAAAATTTAAATTTTGAAATTACGAAGAATATAGTTTTTTTGTGTAAAACAAAAGTACAGATCGAAAATAAAATTTAAACTTTCGAATTATGAAAAATTGATGTTTTCTGTAAAACAAACGTTCAGATCGAGAATAACATATAAATTTTGAAATTACAAAAAATTCAGTTTGTTATGTAGAACAAAAGTAGGGATCGAAAATAAAATTTACATTTTTAAATTACGAAAAATTGAGTTTTTTTTTCTGTGTAAAAAAAAATTACGAATCGAAAATAAAATATAAATTTTGAAATTATGAAAAATTCTTTTTTTTGTAAAACAAAAGTACGGATCGAAAATAAAATTTGAATTTCTAAATTGCGAAAAATTGAGTTTTTTTGTTTAAAACAAAAGTACGGATCGAAAATAAAATATAAATTTCCAAATTATGAAATATTGAGTTTTTTAGTGTAAAACAAAAGTACGGACCAAAAACAAAATTTGAATTTTCAAATTACGAAAAATTGAGTTTTTTTTGTGTAAAACAAAAGTACGGATGGAGAATAAAATATAAATTGTCAAATTATGAAATATTGAGTTTTTTTTCAAAAGAAAAGTAGGGATCGGAAATAAAATTTAATTTTTCAAATTACGAAGAATAGAGTTTTTTGTGTAAAACAAAATTACGGATCGAAAATGAAATATAGATTTCCAAATTATGCTAAATTCATTTTTTTTGTGAGACAAAAGTACGGATCGAAAATAAATTTAAATTTCGAAATTAACAAAAATTGAGTTTTTTTGTGTAAAACAAAAGTACGGATGAAAAACAAAATTTGAATTTCGAAGTTACGAATAATTCAGTTTTTTTGTGTAAAATAAAAGTACGGATCGAGAATAAAATATAAATTTCCATATTATGAAAAATAGATTTTTTTTGCAAAACAAAAGTACGGATCGAAAATAAAATTTAAATTTTGAAATTACGAAGAATAGAGGTTTTTGTGTAAAACAAAATTACGAATCGAAAATAAAATTTAAACTTTCGAACTATGAAAAATTGATGTTTTTTGTAAAACAAAAGTTCAGATGGAGAATAAAATATAAATTTTGAAATTACAAAAAATTCAGTTTGTTTTGTAGAACAAAAGTACGGATCGAAAATAAAATTTAGATTTTGAAATTACGAAAAATTGAGTTTTTTTTCTGTGTAAAACAAAATTACGGATCGAAAATAAAATATAAATTTATAAATTATGGAAAATTCATTTTTTTTTGTAAAACAAAAGTACGGATCGAAAATAAAATTTGAATTTCCAAATTACGTAAAATTGAGTTTTTTTGTTTAAAACAAAAGTACGGATGGAGAATAAAATATAAATTTCCAAATTATGAAATATTGAGCTTTTTTTGCAAAACAAAAGTAGGGATCAGAAAAAAAATTTAAATTTTGAAATTACGAAGAATAGAGTTTTTTGTGTAAAACAAAATTACGAATCGAAAATAAAATTTAAACTTTCGAACTATGAAACATTGATGTTTTTGTAAAACAAAAGCTCGATCGAGAATAAAATATAAATTTTGAAATTACAAAAATTCAGTTTGTTTTATAGAACAAAAGTACGGATCGAAAATATAATATAAATTTCCAAATTATGAAAAATTGTGTTATTTTGTGTAAAACAAAAGTACGGATCAAAAACAAAATTTGAATTTCAAATTACGAAAAATTGAGTTTTTTGTGTAAAACAAAAGTACTGGATGGAGAATAAAATATAAATTTCCAAATTATGAAATATTGAGCTTTTTTGCAAAACAAAAGTAGGGATCGAAAAAAATTTAAATTTTGAAATTACGAAGAATATAGTTTTTGTGTAAAACAAAAGTACAGATCGAAAATAAAATTTAAACTTTGAATTATGAAAAATTGATGTTTTACGTAAAACAAACGTTCGGATCGAGAATAACATATAAATTTTGAAATTACAAAAATTCAGTTTGTTATGTAGAACAAAAGTAGGGATCGAAAATAAAATTTACATTTTTAAATTACGAAAAATTGAGTTTTTTTTCGTGTAAAAAAAATTACGAATCGAAAATAAAATATAAATTTTGAAATTATGAAAAATTCTTTTTTGTAAAACAAAAGTACTGGATCGAAAATAAAATTTGAATTTCTAAATTGCGAAAAATTGAGTTTTTTGTTTAAAACAAAAGTACTGGATCGAAAATAAAATATAAATTTCCAAATTATGAAATATTGAGTTTTTAGTGTAAAACAAAAGTACGGACCAAAAACAAAATTTGAATTTTCAAATTACGAAAAATTGAGTTTTTTTGTGTAAAACAAAAGTACTGGATGGAGAATAAAATATAAATTGTCAAATTATGAAATATTGAGTTTTTTTCAAAAGAAAAGTAGGGATCGGAAATAAAATTTAATTTTTCAAATTACGAAGAATAGAGTTTTTGTGTAAAACAAAATTACGGATCGAAAATGAAATATAGATTTCCAAATTATGCTAAATTCATTTTTTTGTGAGACAAAAGTACGGATCGAAAATAAATTTAAATTTCGAAATTAACAAAATTGAGTTTTTGTGTAAAACAAAAGTACGGATGAAAAACAAAATTTGAATTTCGAAGTTACGAATAATTCGAGTTTTTGTGTAAAATAAAAGTACTGGATCGAGAATAAAATATAAATTTCCATATTATGAAAAATAGA
Organism: Lablab purpureus; assembly: GCA_030347555.1. Lineage (NCBI taxonomy): Eukaryota > Viridiplantae > Streptophyta > Magnoliopsida > Fabales > Fabaceae > Lablab > Lablab purpureus. The sequence goes on from CM059255.1 coordinate 16,722,990, forward strand.
TTTTTTTGCAAAACAAAAGTACGGATCGAAAATAAAATTTAAATTTTGAAATTACGAAGAATAGAGGTTTTTGTGTAAAACAAAATTACGAATCGAAAATAAAATTTAAACTTTCGAACTATGAAAAATTGATGTTTTTTGTAAAACAAAAGTTCAGATGGAGAATAAAATATAAATTTTGAAATTACAAAAAATTCAGTTTGTTTTGTAGAACAAAAGTACGGATCGAAAATAAAATTTAGATTTTGAAATTACGAAAAATTGAGTTTTTTTTCTGTGTAAAACAAAATTACGGATCGAAAATAAAATATAAATTTATAAATTATGGAAAATTCATTTTTTTTTGTAAAACAAAAGTACGGATCGAAAATAAAATTTGATTTTCCAAATTACGTAAAATTGAGTTTTTTTGTTTAAAACAAAAGTACGGATCGAAAATAAAATATAAATTTCCAAATTATGAAAAATTGAGTTTTTTTGTGTAAAACAAAAGTACGGATGGAGAATAAAATATAAATTTCCAAATTATGAAATATTGAGCTTTTTTTGCAAAACAAAAGTAGGGATCAGAAAAAAAATTTAAATTTTGAAATTACGAAGAATAGAGTTTTTTTGTGTAAAACAAAATTACGAATCGAAAATAAAATTTAAACTTTCGAACTATGAAACATTGATGTTTTTGTAAAACAAAAGCTCGATCGAGAATAAAATATAAATTTTGAAATTACAAAAATTCAGTTTGTTTTATAGAACAAAAGTACGGATCGAAAATATAATATAAATTTCCAAATTATGAAAAATTGTGTTATTTTGTGTAAAACAAAAGTACTGGATCAAAAACAAAATTTGAATTTTCAAATTACGAAAAATTGAGTTTTTTGTGTAAAACAAAAGTACTGGATGGAGAATAAAATATAAATTTCCAAATTATGAAATATTGAGCTTTTTTGCAAAACAAAAGTAGGGATCGAAAAAAATTTAAATTTTGAAATTACGAAGAATATAGTTTTTGTGTAAAACAAAAGTACAGATCGAAAATAAAATTTAAACTTTCGAATTATGAAAAATTGATGTTTTCTCAGTAAAACAAACGTTCGGATCGAGAATAACATATAAATTTTGAAATTACAAAAATTCAGTTTGTTATGTAGAACAAAAGTAGGGATCGAAAATAAAATTTACATTTTTAAATTACGAAAAATTGAGTTTTTTTCTGTGTAAAAAAATTACGAATCGAAAATAAAATATAAATTTTGAAATTATGAAAAATTCTTTTTTGTAAAACAAAAGTACTGGATCGAAAATAAAATTTGAATTTCTAAATTGCGAAAAATTGAGTTTTTTGTTTAAAACAAAAGTACGGATCGAAAATAAAATATAAATTTCCAAATTATGAAATATTGAGTTTTTAGTGTAAAACAAAAGTACGGACCAAAAACAAAATTTGAATTTTCAAATTACGAAAAATTGAGTTTTTTTGTGTAAAACAAAAGTACTGGATGGAGAATAAAATATAAATTGTCAAATTATGAAATATTGAGTTTTTTTCAAAAGAAAAGTAGGGATCGGAAATAAAATTTAATTTTTCAAATTACGAAGAATAGAGTTTTTGTGTAAAACAAAATTACGGATCGAAAATGAAATATAGATTTCCAAATTATGCTAAATTCATTTTTTTGTGAGACAAAAGTACTGGATCGAAAATAAATTTAAATTTCGAAATTAACAAAAATTGAGTTTTTGTGTAAAACAAAAGTACGGATGAAAAACAAAATTTGAATTTCGAGTTACGAATAATTCAGCTTTTTGTGTAAAATAAAAGTACTGGATCGAGAATAAAATATAAATTTCCATATTATGAAAAATAGATTTTTTTTGCAAAACAAAAGTACGGATCGAAAATAAAATTTAAATTTTGAAATTACGAAGAATAGAGGTTTTTGTGTAAAACAAAATTACGAATCGAAAATAAAATTTAAACTTTCGAACTATGAAAAATTGATGTTTTTTGTAAAACAAAAGTTCAGATGGAGAATAAAATATAAATTTTGAAATTACAAAAAATTCAGTTTGTTTTGTAGAACAAAAGTACGGATCGAAAATAAAATTTAGATTTTGAAATTACGAAAAATTGAGTTTTTTTTCTGTGTAAAACAAAATTACGGATCGAAAATAAAATATAAATTTATAAATTATGGAAAATTCATTTTTTTTTGTAAAACAAAAGTACGAATCGAAAATAAAATTTGAATTTCCAAATTACGTAAAATTGAGTTTTTTAGTTTAAAACAAAAGTACGGATCGAAAATAAAATATAAATTTCCAAATTACGAAAAATTGAGTTTTTTTGTGTAAAACAAAAGTACGGACCAAAAACAAAATTTGAATTTTCAAATTACGAAAAATTGAGTTTTTTTGTGTAAAACAAAAGTACGGATGGAGAAGAAAATATAAATTTCCAAATTATGAAATATTGAGCTTTTTTTGCAAAACAAAAGTAGGGATCGGAAATAAAATTTAATTTTTGAAATTACGAAGAATAAAGGTTTTTGTGTAAAACAAAATTATGGTTCGAAAATAAAATATAGATTTCCAAATTATGCAAAATTCATTTTTTTTGTAAGACAAAAGTACGGATCGAAAATAAATTTAAATTTCGAAATTAACAAAAATTGAGTTTTTTTGTGTAAAACAAAAGTACGATTCGAGAATAAAATATAAATTTCCATATTATGAGAAATAGATTTTTTTTGTAGAACAAAAGTACGGATCGAAAATAAAATTTAAACTTTCGAACTGTGAAAAATTGATGTTTTTTGTACAATAAAAGTTCAGATCGAGAATAAAATATAAATTTTGAAATTACAAAAAATTGAGTTTGTTTTGTAGAACAAAAGTACGGATCGAAAATAAAATTTACATTTTGAAATTACGAAAAATTGAGTTGTTTTTTCTGTGTAAAACAAAATTACGGATCGAAAATAAAATATAAATTTATAAATTATGGAAAGTTCATTTCTTTTTGTAAAACAAAAGTACGGATCGAAAATAAAATTTGAATTTCAAAATTACGAAAAATTGAGTTTTTTTGTTTAAAACAAAAGTACGGATCGAAAATAAAATATAAATTTCCAAATTATGAAAAATTGAGTTTTTTTTGTGTAAAACAAAAGTACGGACCAAAAACAAAATTTGAATTTCCAAATTATGAAAAATTGAGTTTTTTTGTGTAAAACAAAAGTACGAATGGAGAATAAAATATAAATTTCCAAATTATGAAATATTGAGTTTTTTTTTGCAAAACAAAAGTAGGGATCGGAAATAAAATTTAATTTTTGAAATTACGAAGAATAGAGTTTTTTGTGTAAAACAAAATTACGGATCGAAAATAAAATATAGATTTCCAAATTATGAAAAATTCATTTTTTTTGTAAGACAAAAGTATGGATCGAAATTAAAATTAAAATTTCGAAATTAACAAAATTGAGTTTTTTGTGTAAAACAAAAGTACTGGATCAAAATTAAAATTTGAATTTCGAGTTACGAATAATTCAATTTTTGTGTAAAACGTATACTGGATCGAGAATAAAATATAAATTTCCATATTATGAAAAATAATTTTTTTTTGTAAAACAAAAATACGGATCGAAAATAAAATTTAAACTTCCGAATTATGAAAAATTGATGTTTTCTGTAAAACAAAAGTTCAGATCGAGAATAACATATAAATTTCGAAATTACAAAAAATTGAGTTTGTTTTGTAGAACAAAAGTAGGGATCAAAAATAAAATTTACATTTTTAAATTATGAAAAATTGAGTTTTTTTTGTGTGTAAAACAAAATTACGGATCGAAAATAAAATATAAATTTTGAAATTATGAAAAATTCATTTTTTTTAAAACAAAAGTACGGATCGAAAATAAAATTTGAATTTCCAAATTACGAAAAATTGAGTTTTTTTGTTTAAAACAAAAGTACGGATCGAAAATAAAATATAAATTTCCAAATTATAAAAAATTGAGTTTTTTTGTGTAAAACAAAAGTACGGACCAAAAACAAAATTTGAATTTTCAAATTATGAAAAATTGAGTTTTTTTTGTGTAAAACAAAAGTACGGATGGAGAATAAAATATAAATTTCCAAATTATGAAATATTGAGTTTTTTTTTTTGCAAAACAAATGTAGGGATCGGAAATAAAATTTAATTTTTGAAATTACGAAGAATATGTTACCAAAGAGGATCGAAGAGAATCAAGTCATCGCTCATTGAAGTTATATCAGGTTTTGATGATTTCTCAAGTAAGCCAGATCGAAGAATGAAAAGATCGAAGAATGAAGTTTCGAAGAATCGATGGAGTTCTTGTTGGAGGTGTTTGTGTCGAATCATTCTGGAATAAGAGAAATCGAAACTAACAAACTGATCCAGCACTCTTTCACTCGTGATCTTTTAAATGAGTAAAACTGTTTTTATAAATCGATCGATATAACTTAATCGATGGTCTTAACACAATCGATTATGTTGTGTTGTTTTTAAACAAACCTTTTACATCGATTCAATTATGTAGTCGTCGTTTAAAGTTTTTCTAAAACTCTTACATAATCGATTTTGTACTTAACGTGATTGATTGTTTTTCGAAAAGTATTTTGAAATTCAAAAATGGCATTTAACATCATAAACGTTTTTCAATTATTATACGAGATCTTACGTTTTCATACATCATAAACATGATTTTTAAATGTGTGAACATTTTCATAAATGGTTTTTAATACTGTGAAAGTTTTTATCAGATTTTATTCCCTATATAAAGAGGAAAATAAACGTTGATAGACACAGAGCTAACTTGAGCACAAAATTATTTGTTTCCACTCTCTGTTCTACAACATTCTTTATCACTTGTGAAAGGAGCTAATGATCAGTAACGTTGTTTTTGGATTCTCTCTTTCCAGGTGATATTGTTCTTATATTTGTTTTCGTATATCTGTAAACACCATTGTTGGTGTAGTGGTTCATCCCTTGTGAGTTTTCAAGGGAGGTGTTTTCATCTCTTGTGGGTTTCAAGAGAGGTGTTCAGTCTTTAGATTTTCTTTTACAAGTTTCAATTGTAATTTTGATTGTAATAGTTTTTCTAAAGATAGTGTTTGGGGAGTCATTCTCGAATTGAGGTGACTGGGCACTGGATGTAGGGTTGGCTATACCCGAACCAGTATATATCCTTGTGTTCTTCTCTTCCCTTATCCTTTTATATTTGTTTACTGCTTCTGCTTTGCTTAACGTTTTCAAGTATATCGAAAAAGGGTAAACATCTTTAAACACATCAAGTCACCCCCCCCTCTTGATGCCATTTGTCTAACAAGTGGTATCAGAGCTTGGTTGGATAAGTTTTTTCTAAAAGATCCTTAAGATGTCTATGCAGAATCAGGTTTACAGAGAAGGTGCATCCATCAACAGGCCACCTCTCTTTGAAGGTGACAATTACCCCTTCTGGAAGTCAAGAATGGAGATATTCCTACAAACTCTCGATTATGGAGTTTGGGATGCTGTTCTAAGTGGTCCCTACGTACCAATGGTGATGCTTGCTGAAGGAGCCACACCAAAGGCATTTCATCAATGGACTCCATATGAAAACAAACGAGCACAATACGATGTAAGAGCTCGTAATGCTATTGTTTCTGCTGTTACACGTGATGAATTTTACAGGATATCAAGATGTAAGACGGCAAAAGAGATGTGGGATACTCTGGAGGTGACTCATGAAGGAACGGACGTAGTGAAACGAGCAAGGAAGAACACACTTGTCCAAGAATATGAGTTGCTGTCAATCGGAAAAAAAGAAAGTATCGCTGATTTCCAGACACGATTCACTCATATAGTAAATCATCTAGAAGAACCGGGAAAAAGCTTTGTGAATGAGGAGCTGAACACCAAAATTCTCAAGTCTCTCGATAGAAATTGGCAACCGAAAGTCACAGCCATATCAGAGTCTAAAGACTTGACAAAGATGAACGTAGCAACTTTGTTTGGAAAGTTGAGAGAACATGAGATGGAGCTTCAAAGATTAAAAGATGGAGAAGACAATGTTAAAGTAAAAAACATTGCGTTCAAAGCTAAAAAATCGAAAGAAGACATTGAAGGTGAGTTTTCTGATAGTGATATTTCCTTAATGGTAAAACGATTTTCCAGGTTTATGAAGAACAGGAAAAAGGGCCGAACAACAAAGAAAGAAAATGACCAAGCAACAAACTATAAATGCTATAGATGCAATCGATTTGGTCATATAAAGTCAGACTGTCCCTATACCAAAAAGGAAGATAAAGAAAAGGAAAAGAAGAAATCAAAGAAGCCCTTCAAACCATACAAAAAGAAGGCATACATTGCATGGGAGGAAAATGAATCGACAACCTCTGAAAGCTCGATAGATGACAGTGATAGAGAGGAAGAAGCAAACTTATGTTTAATGGCAAATAGTAAAGATGAAGCCACTTCAAAGGTAAGCTCTACAAACTCTGAAAATGAATATGATGAATTACATGCGAGTATCAAAATCTTTACATGAATTTCAATAAATTGATTAAAAAGCATTCAGCTTTGAAACAAAATTTTCATGCTTTAGAAAAAAACTAAGTCTTGTGGAAAAGGAAAATGAAGGTTTGAAAAATGATTTTGAAAAATTCAAATCGATATCGAAAAATAAAGAAGTGATCAAACCTTGCGAAAATTGTATTCATCTTGAAAATAAAATTTTTAAGCTCGAGAAAATTTTAAATAAATTTTCAGATTTGAAACAAAATCTCGAAAAAATGCTAAATATACATAAGGGGAGCTCTAGTAAAGCTGAACTTGGTTACATTCCCAAGAAAAGTCTAGGACCCCATAAAACCATCTTTGTAAAAGAATCGAAAGAAACAAGTTTTCGAGAAAAACAACATTTTCAAGGAAATTCTTTTAAAAATCCTCCACAAAGATTAAGTTGCTTTTATTGCATGAAAATTGGTCATTCATCGAACAAATGTTTTGTAAAATATATTGGCATATCTAATGGCAAATTTAAATGGATTCCTAAAAATCAAAGATATAAAAACTGCTCGCATTAATTTTTTTTTTTGGCATTTAATCGATTATGACAACATTTTCAATTAAATGACATTAGTTTTTATATTTGTCAATAAAGGTTGAGAAAGTTTGTTTATACTACTAACCTCTAAGGACCCAAGACTAAAAAGGGGTACCTAAATTATTATATTTGTGATGCAGGCAATCTACAAGCACATGACGAGTGGATGTTCAAGACACATGATCGGTGACAAAGAAAAGTTCCAAAGTCTCACAAAGAAAAGCCAAGGCTATGTTACATATGGTGACAACAACAAAGGAAAAATTCTTGGCTCGGGAACCATCAAGATTAATGATGACTTTATGATTCAAGAAGTCATTGTTTGTAGAAGGATTAAAGCACAATCTGTTAAGCATAAGTCAATTATGTGACAAGGGACTTAAGATTATCTTTGAATCAAAGACATGCAACATTGTCAAGGAGGAACCAAATGAGACTATCTTAACAGGTACGAGACTTAACAATATTTATATTACTAATCTTGGCAGTTCATCATCTAGGACCATTTCTGTCTTGTAACTAAGGAAGAGGATCCTTGGTTATGGCATAGGAGAGCTGCACACATTCACATGCATCATTTAAGTCATTTAATTTCAAAAGATTTAGTAATCGGTCTTCCAAAATTAAGTTTTGAAAAAGATAGATTTTGTGTCTGCATGTCAAAAGGAAAGCAAACCAAAACGTCTTTTAAAAGTAAGAAAATTGTTTCTACTTCAAAACCTTTAGAGCTTTTACATATGGATTTATTTGATCCTTCAAGAACAAGAAGCTTAGGTGGTAATTACTACGCATTAGTAATAGTAGATGATTATTCTAGATTCACCTGGACGTTCTTTTAGTAACTAAAAATAATGCTTTCAACTCTTTTAAGAAATTTGTCAAGGCTATTCAAAATGAAAAAGATTTAAAAATAAAATTTATTCGAAGTGATCATGGTGGGGAATTTCAAAATGAGTTTTTGAAACCTTTTGTGAAGAACTAGGAATTTCACATAATTTCTCTTGTCCAAGAACCCTCAACAAAATGGAGTAGTAGAAAGAAAGAACAGATCTTTGGAAGAATTAGCTGGAACTATGTTAAATGAAAACAATCTTCCAAAATATTTTTAGGCGAGATGCAGTGTCTCATCGCATGTTATGTTTTGAACAGAACTTTAATAAGACCCATTTTGAAACGAACTCCTTATGAGCTTTTTAAAGGCAGAAAACCAAACATTTCTCATCTCAAAGTTTTTGGGTGCAAATGTTTTGTTTTAAATAATGGAAAAAGTAACCTTGGCAAATTCGACTCAAAAGTAGATGAAGCAATATTTTTAGGATACTCTTTAACCAGTAAAGCATATAGAGTATATAATAGGAGAACATTACATGTAGAAGAATCTGTTCATATAACGTTTGATGAATTTTTGGACCTTGAGGTAAACCCTCTTGAGTCATGAAAGAAATCAATAGATATAGAAGAAGAACAGGTTGTAATCGAAAAAGATCAACAACAAGATGAAAGTATCGAGGAACTTAGGAAAAGTCTTGAGAATTTGAATTTTAATGAACCAACAACATTTCAAGAACTTCCTAAGGAATGGAGAACACCGAGAGGACTATCATTGGATAATGTTATTGGAGATGTTGATCGAAGAGTTACAACAAGAAGTCAAATGAATAACTTTTGTATGAATGTAGCTTTTGTCTCACAAGTAGAACCCAAAAGCACCGAAGAAGCCTTACAAGATGAATATTGGATTCAATCTATGCAAGAAGAATTAAATCAGTTCAAAAGGAATGAAGTGTGGGATTTAGTTCCGAGAAAAAATTCTATGCAGGTAATTGGAGCAAAATGGATATTCGGGAACAAGCTCGATGAAAATGGCAACATAACCAAGAATAAGGCAAGACTAGTAGCAAAAGGATATAGTCAAGAAGAAGGAATCGACTATGATGAAACATATGCCCCAGTTGCAAGGCTCGAGGCAATAAGAATCCTACTAGCTTATGCAACAATTATGAAGTTTAAGTTATATCAAATGGATGTGAAAAGTGCCTTTCTAAACGGATTTATCAAAGAAGAAGTGTATGTCTGTCAACCCCCTAGATTTGAAGACTATAAACATCCGAATCATGTCTACAAGTTAAAGAAAGCACTCTATGGACTTAAACAAGCACCTAGATCTTGGTATGAAAGGCTAAGTAATTTTCTGATAAGCCATAATTATCGAAGAGGTAAAGTAGATCTAACTCTGTTTATAAAAGAATCGAAGCAAAATATTATCATAGTTCAAATTTATGTTGATGATATTATATTTGGATCGACTAACAATGATCTTTGCCAAGAGTTTGATAAGATAATGCAAGGTGAGTTCGAGATGTCGATGATGGGCGAGCTGACATATTTTCTTGGTCTACAAATAAAGCAAAACATCGAAGGTATCTTTATATCACAGACAAAATACTGCTCAGAACTCTTAAAGAAATACGAACTAGAAAATGCAAAAGAAGCAACTACTCCGATGGCAACATCTTGTTATTTAGATCAAGATGAAAAAGGTAAGATGGTGGATCAAACCAAATACAGAGGTATGATTGGTTCCCTACTTTATCTTACAGCAAGCAGACTAGATGTTATGCATAGTGTGTGTGTTTGTGCTAGATTTCAATCTAATCCTAAGGAATCACACCTAATTGCTGTTAAGAGGATAATTAAATATTTAATAGGAACTAAAACGTTTGGTCTTTGGTATCCCTCTGGAGGTTCACCTAGCCTTATAGGATATTCAGATTCAGATTATGGAGGATGTAAACTGGAATAGAAAAAGTACAAGTGGGACATGTCACCTACTTGGTACATTCACTTGTTTCTTGGCACTCCAAGAAACAGGCTTGTGTTGCTCTATCCACAACTAAAGCTGAATATATAGCAGCAGGTTTTTGTTGTGCACAAAGTTTATGGATGAAACATCAGTTAGAAGATTATAGTATTTTCTTAGATCATATCCCTCTTAAGTGTGATAGTACTAGTGCAATTAATTTAACTAGAAATCCTATAATGCATTCTAGAACAAAACACATAGAGATTAGGCATCATTTTATTAGAGACCATATCTTAAAAGGAGATTGTTTAATAGAATATATCGATACAAAACATCAGTTAGCAGATATCTTTACCAAACCTTTGCCTAGAGATAGGGTTTATGATTTGTGTATCGCATTAGGAATTTTGGATGGTAATTCGGTTTGATATTTAATGTTTTTGTGTGAACATCGATGACATGCTTTTATTCGATATTGTTTTTGTCTCTCTGTATGTTTTTCGATGATTATCAATAAAAAGGGGGAGTATAATGTATAATGCTTTTGAAAAAGGGAGTACAGTAATATTTACCCAAAATAGGGGGAGTACGGTTTTACTATGTTTTATGTATCTCTGTACTAATCTTGAGCTGACTTCAAAGTCAAGCAATTTCTTCAAATTCTTCTTAAATAGGTGTTTTCTTGATCATCATCAAAAAGGGGGAGAATGTTACCAAAGAGGATCGAAGAGAATCAAGTCATCGCTCATTGAAGTTATATCAGGTTTTGATGATTTCTCAAGTAAGCCAGATCGAAGAATGAAAAGATCGAAGAATGAAGTTTCGAAGAATCGATGGAGTTCTTGTTGGAGGTGTTTGTGTCGAATCATTCGGAATAAGAGAAATCGAAACTAACAAACTGATCCAGCACTCTTTCACTCGTGATCTTTTAAATGAGTAAAACTGTTTTTATAAATCGATCGATATAACTTAATCGATGGTCTTAACACAATCGATTATGTTGTGTTTTTTTTAAACAAACCTTTTTACATCGATTCAATTATGTAGTGTTGTTTAAAGTTTTTCTAAAACTCTCACATAATCGATTTTGTACTTAACATGATCGAATTGTTTTTTGAAAAGTATTTTTGAAATTCAAAAATGGCATTTAACATCATAAACGTTTTTCAATTATTATACTGGATCTTACGTTTTCATACATCATAAACAGATTTTAAATGTGTGAACATTTTCATAAATGGTTTTTAATACTGTGAAAGTTTTATCAGATTTTATTTCCTATATAAAGAGGAAAATACACGTTGATAGACACAGAGCTAACTTGAGCACAAAATTATTTGTTTCCACTCTCTGTTCTACAACATTTCTTTATCACTTGTGAAAGGAGCTAACGATCAGTAACGTTGTTTTTGGATTCTTTCTTTCCAGGTGATATTGTTCTTATATTTGTTTTCATATATCTGTCAACATCATTGTTGGTGTAGTGGTTCATCCCTTGTTAGTTTTCAAGGGAGGTGTTTTCATCTCTTGTGGGTTTCAAGAGAGTGTTCGAGTCTTTAGATTTTCTTTTACAAGTTTCAATTGTAATTTTGATTGTAATAGTTTTCTAAAGATAGTGTTTGGGGAGTCATTCTCGAATTGAGGTGACTGGACACTGGATGTAGGGTTGGCTATACTCGAACCAGTATATATCCTTGTGTTCTTCTCTTCCCTTATCCTTTTATATTTGTTTACTGCTTCTGCTTTGCTTAACGTTTTCAAGTATATCGAAAAAGGGTAAACATCTTTAAACACATCAATTCACCCCC
>CM059255.1:16734812-16834482 GCA_030347555.1 Lablab purpureus
TTACAAAAGAAAACTTAATTTTTCATAATTTGGAAATTCAAATTTTATTTTCGATGCGTACTTTTGTTTTACACAAAAACACATAATTTTTCATGAGTTAAAATTTATATTTTATTCTCCATTCGTACTTTTGTTTTACAAAAAAAAATCAATTTTTCCTAATCAGAAATTTATATTCTATTTTCGATCCATATTTTTCATTTACAAAAAAAATCAATTTTTCATAATTTGGAAATTTATGTTTCATTCTCGATCCATACTTTTGTTTTAAACAAAAAAAACTCAATTTTTCGTAATCTCAAAATTTAAATTTTATTGTCGATCCTTACTTTTGTTTTACAAAAAACATAAATTTTTCATAATTTGGAAATTTATATTTTATTTTCGATCCGTACTAATTTTTAACAAAAAAAAATCAATTTTTCCTAATTCGGAAATTTATATTTTCTTTTCGATCCACACTTTTCATTAACAAAAAAAATCAATTTTTCGTAACTAAGAAACTCAAAATTTATTTTCGATCCGTAATTTTGTTTTACACAAAAAAACTCAATTTCACGTAATTCCAAAATTCAAATTTTATTTTCGATCCGTACTTTTGGTTTACAAAAAAAAACTCATTTTTTCATAATTTGGAAATTTAAATCATATTCTCGATTTGTACTTTTGTTTTACAAAAAAAATCAATTTTTCATAATTTGAAAATTTATATTTTATTCTCGATCCGTACTTTTGCTTTACACAAAAAAATTCAATTTTTCGTAATTTGGAAATTTATATTTTATTCTCGATCAATACTTTTGTTTTACAAAAATAAATCAATTTTTTATAATTTGGAAATTTATATTTTATTTTCGATTCTTCCTTTTTTTTTACAAAAAAAAATCAATTTTTCATAAGTTTGAAATTTATATTTTATTTCCGATCCATACTTTGTTTTACACAAAAAAACTCAATTATTTGTAACCTCGAAATTTAAATGTTATTTTCGATGCGTACCTTTGTTTTACACAAAAAAACTCTATTTTTCGTAATTTAGAAATTTTAATTTTAATTTCGATCCGTAATTTTGTTTTACAAAAAAAAATCTATTTTCCATAATTTGGAAATTTATATTTTATTTTCGATCCGTACTTTTGTTTTACAAAAAAACTCAAGTTTTCATAATTTTGAAATTTATATTTTGTTCTCGATGTGTACTTTTGTTTTACACAAAAAAACTCAGTTTTTCGTAATTTGGAAATTGAAATTTTATTTTCGATCCATAGCTTTGTTTTACATAAAAAAAACTCTATTTTTCGTAATTTCGAAATTTTCATTCTAATTTCGATCCGTACTTTTGTTTTACAAAAAAAAAGTCTATTTTCCATAATTTGGAAATTTATATTTTATTTTCGATCCATAGTTTTGTTTTATAAAGAAAATATATTTTTCGTAATTTGGAAATTTATATTTTATTCTTGATCTGTATTTTTGTTTTACAAAAAACAACTCAATTTTTCGTAATTTTGGAATTCAAATTTTCTTTTGGATCTGTACTTTTGTTTTACAGAAAGAAATCCATTTTTCATAATTTGGAAATTTATATTTTATTTTCGATCCGTACTTTTGTTTTACAAAAAGAAAACTTAATTTTTCATAATTTGGAAATTCAAATTTTATTTTCGATGCGTACTTTTGTTTTACACAAAAACACATAATTTTTCGTGAGTTAAAATTTATATTTTATTCTCCATTCGTACTTTTGTTTTACAAAAAAAAATCAATTTTTCCTAATCAGAAATTTATATTCTATTTTCGATCCATATTTTTCATTTACAAAAAAAATCAATTTTTCATAATTTGGAAATTTATGTTTTATTCTCGATCCATACTTTTGTTTTAAACAAAAAAAACTCAATTTTTCGTAATCTCAAAATTTAAATTTTATTGTCGATCCTTACTTTTGTTTTACAAAAAACATAAATTTTTCATAATTTGGAAATTTATATTTTATTTTCGATCCGTACTAATTTTTAACAAAAAAAAATCAATTTTTCCTAATTCGGAAATTTATATTTTCTTTTCGATCCACACTTTTCACTAACAAAAAAAATCAATTTTTCGAAACTAAGAAACTCAAAATTTATTTTCGATCCGTAATTTTGTTTTACACAAAAACTCTCCGTACTTTTGGTTTACAAAAAAAAACTCATTTTTTCATAATTTGGAAATTTAAATCATATTCTCGATTTGTACTTTTGTTTTACAAAAAAAATCAATTTTTCATAATTTGAAAATTTATATTTTATTCTCGATCCGTACTTTTGCTTTACACAAAAAAATTCAATTTTTCGTAATTCGGAAATTTATATTTTATTCTCGATCAATACTTTTTTTTTACAAAAATAAATCAATTTTTTATAATTTGGAAATTTATATTTTATTTTCGATTCTTCCTTTTTTTTTACAAAAAAAAATCAATTTTTCATAAGTTTGAAATTTATATTTTATTTCCGATCCATACTTTGTTTTACACAAAAAAACTCAATTATTTGTAACCTCGAAATTTAAATGTTATTTTCGATGCGTACCTTTGTTTTACACAAAAAAAACTCTATTTTTCGTAATTTAGAAATTTTAATTTTAATTTCGATCCGTAATTTTGTTTTACAAAAAAAAATCTATTTTCCATAATTTGGAAATTTATATTTTATTTTCGATCCGTACTTTTGTTTTACAAAAAAACTCAAGTTTTCATAATTTTGAAATTTATATTTTGTTCTCGATGTGTACTTTTGTTTTACACAAAAAAACTCAGTTTTTCGTAATTTGGAAATTGAAATTTTATTTTCGATCCATAGCTTTGTTTTACATAAAAAAAACTCTATTTTTCGTAATTTCGAAATTTTCATTCTAATTTCGATCCGTACTTTTGTTTTACAAAAAAAAAGTCTATTTTCCATAATTTGGAAATTTATATTTTATTTTCGATCCATAGTTTTGTTTTATAAAGAAAATATATTTTTCGTAATTTGGAAATTTATATTTTATTCTTGATCTGTATTTTTGTTTTACAAAAAACAACTCAATTTTTCGTAATTTTGGAATTCAAATTTTCTTTTGGATCTGTACTTTTGTTTTACAGAAAGAAATCCATTTTTCATAATTTGGAAATTTATATTTTATTTTCGATCCGTACTTTTGTTTTACAAAAAGAAAACTTAATTTTTCATAATTTGGAAATTCAAATTTTATTTTCGATGCGTACTTTTGTTTTACACAAAAACACATAATTTTTCGTGAGTTAAAATTTATATTTTATTCTCCATTCGTACTTTTGTTTTACAAAAAAAATCAATTTTTCCTAATCAGAAATTTATATTCTATTTTCGATCCATATTTTTCATTTACAAAAAAAATCAATTTTTCATAATTTGGAAATTTATGTTTCATTCTCGATCCATACTTTTGTTTTAAACAAAAAACTCAATTTTTCGTAATCTCAAAATTTAAATTTTATTGTCGATCCTTACTTTTGTTTTACAAAAAACATAAATTTTTCATAATTTGGAAATTTATATTTTATTTTCGATCCAGTACTAATTTTTAACAAAAAAATCAATTTTTCCTAATTCGGAAATTTATATTTTCTTTTCGATCCACACTTTTCACTAACAAAAAAAATCAATTTTTCGTAACTAAGAAACTCAAAATTTATTTTCGATCCGTAATTTTGTTTTACACAAAAAAACTCAATTTCACGTAATTCCAAAATTCAAATTTTATTTTCGATCCGTACTTTTGGTTTACAAAAAAAAACTCATTTTTTCATAATTTGGAAATTTAAATCATATTCTCGATTTGTACTTTTGTTTTACAAAAAAAATCAATTTTTCATAATTTGAAAATTTATATTTTATTCTCGATCCGTACTTTTGCTTTACACAAAAAAATTCAATTTTTCGTAATTCGGAAATTTATATTTTATTCTCGATCAATACTTTTGTTTTACAAAAATAAATCAATTTTTTATAATTTGGAAATTTATATTTTATTTTCGATTCTTCCTTTTTTTTTACAAAAAAAAATCAATTTTTCATAAGTTTGAAATTTATATTTTATTCCCGATCCATACTTTGTTTTACACAAAAAAACTCAATTATTTGTAACCTCGAAATTTAAATGTTATTTTCGATGCGTACCTTTGTTTTACACAAAAAAAACTCTATTTTTCGTAATTTAGAAATTTTAATTTTAATTTCGATCCGTAATTTTGTTTTACAAAAAAAAATCTATTTTCCATAATTTGGAAATTTATATTTTATTTTCGATCCGTACTTTTGTTTTACAAAAAAACTCAAGTTTTCATAATTTTGAAATTTATATTTTGTTCTCGATGTGTACTTTTGTTTTACACAAAAAAACTCAGTTTTTCGTAATTTGGAAATTGAAATTTTATTTTCGATCCATAGCTTTGTTTTACATAAAAAAAACTCTATTTTTCGTAATTTCGAAATTTTCATTCTAATTTCGATCCGTACTTTTGTTTTACAAAAAAAAAGTCTATTTTCCATAATTTGGAAATTTATATTTTATTTTCGATCCATAGTTTTGTTTTATAAAGAAAATATATTTTTCGTAATTTGGAAATTTATATTTTATTCTTGATCTGTATTTTTGTTTTACAAAAAACAACTCAATTTTTCGTAATTTTGGAATTCAAATTTTCTTTTGGATCTGTACTTTTGTTTTACAGAAAGAAATCCATTTTTCATAATTTGGAAATTTATATTTTATTTTCGATCCGTACTTTTGTTTTACAAAAAGAAAACTTAATTTTTCATAATTTGGAAATTCAAATTTTATTTTCGATGCGTACTTTTGTTTTACACAAAAACACATAATTTTTCGTGAGTTAAAATTTATATTTTATTCTCCATTCGTACTTTTGTTTTACAAAAAAAATCAATTTTTCCTAATCAGAAATTTATATTCTATTTTCGATCCATATTTTTCATTTACAAAAAAAATCAATTTTTCATAATTTGGAAATTTATGTTTTATTCTCGATCCATACTTTTGTTTTAAACAAAAAAAACTCAATTTTTCGTAATCTCAAAATTTAAATTTTATTGTCGATCCTTACTTTTGTTTTACAAAAAACATAAATTTTTCATAATTTGGAAATTTATATTTTATTTTCGATCCGTACTAATTTTTAACAAAAAAAAATCAATTTTTCGTAATTCGGAAATTTATATTTTCTTTTCGATCCACACTTTTCATTAACAAAAAAAATCAATTTTTCGTAACTAAGAAAATCAAAATTTATTTTCGATCCGTAATTTCATTTTACACAAAAAAACTCAATTTCACGTAATTTCAAAATTCAAATTTTATTTTCGATCCGTACTTTTGGTTTACAAAAAAAAACTCATTTTTTCTTAATTTGGAAATTTAAATCATATTCCCGATTTGTACTTTTGTTTTACAAAAAAAATCAATTTTTCATAATTTGAAAATTTATATTTTATTCTCGATCCGTACTTTTGCTTTACACAAAAAAATTCAATTTTTCGTAATTTGGAAATTTATATTTTATTCTCGATCAATACTTTTGTTTTACAAAAATAAATCAATTTTTTATAATTTGGAAATTTATATTTTATTTTCGATTCTTCCTTTTTTTTTACAAAAAAAAATCAATTTTTCATAAGTTTGAAATTTATATTTTATTCCCGATCCATACTTTGTTTTACACAAAAAAACTCAATTATTTGTAACCTCGAAATTTAAATGTTATTTTCGATGCATACTTTTGTTTTACACAAAAAACTTAATTTTTTGTAATTTCGAAATTTAAATTTTATTTTCGATCTGTAGTTTTGTTTTACAAAAAAAATCATTTTTTTATAATTTGGATATTTATATTTTATTTTCGATCCGTACTTTTGTTTTACAAAAAAAAACTCAATTTTTCATAATTTGGAAATTCAAATTTTATTTTCGATCCGTACTTTTGTTTTACACAAAAAAACATAATTTTTTGTGATTTCGAAATCTCTATTTTATTCTCCATTCGTACTTTCGTTTTACAAAAAAAATCAATTTTTCCTAATTTAGAAATTTATATTCTATTTTCGATCCATACTTTTCATTTAAAAAAAAAATCAATTTTTCATAATTTGGAAATTTATGTTTTATTTTCGATCCATACTTTTGTTTTAAACAAAAAAAAACTCAATTTTTCGTAATTTTGAAATTCAAATTTTATTTTTGATCCGTACTTTTGTGTTACACAAAAAAACTCAACTTTTCATAATCTCGAAATTTAAATTTTCTTGTCGATCCGTACTTTTGTTTTACAAAAACAAGAAATTTTTCATAACTTTGAAATTTATATTTTATTTTCGATCCGTACTTTTGTTTTACACAAAAAACGCAATTTCACGTAATTTCAAAATTCAAATTTTATTTTCGATCCGTACTTTTTTTTTACAAAAAAAAATCCATATTTCATAATTTGGAACTTTATATTTTATTTTCGATTCGTACTTTCGTTTTACAAAAGAAAAACTCATTTTTTTCATAATTTGGAAATTGAAATCATATTTTCGATCTATACTTTTGTTTTACAAAAAAAATCAATTTTTCACAATTTGGAAATTTATATTTTATTCTTGATTTGTACTTTTTTTTACACACAAAAACTCAACTATCGTAACTTCGAAATTCAAATTTTATTTTCGATCCGTACTTTTGTTTTACACAAAAAAATTCAATTTTTCGTAATTTGGAAATTTATATTTTATTCTCGATCAATACTTTTGTTTTACAAAAAAAAATCAATTGTTTATAATTCGGAAATTAATATTTTATTTTCGATTCTTCCATTTTTTTACAAAAAAATCAATTTTTCATAAGTTGGAAATTTATATTTTATTCCTGAAGCATACTTTTGTTTTACACAAAAAAACTTGTTAAATAAAGACGGCAGTGTAAAAACCAAGAGGGGGGGTGAATTGGGTTTTTAAAGAAATTTTCTCTTTGAAATAAATTTTCAGGTTTTGAAAAACTTTCAAAAACTTGGATGTGAATTTTTCA
The DNA here is from genome assembly GCA_030347555.1 of Lablab purpureus. Lineage (NCBI taxonomy): Eukaryota > Viridiplantae > Streptophyta > Magnoliopsida > Fabales > Fabaceae > Lablab > Lablab purpureus. The sequence goes on from CM059255.1 coordinate 16,741,899, forward strand.
ATCCTTTGATTAACGCTGTTGGGATTAGCAATTGTAATAATGATCCACAATTAAGAGATAAAGAGAAAGAGAAAGAACACAGAGATTTATACTGGTTCGGATTAAGGCAATCCTACATCCAGTTCCCAACCACCACAAATCCGTGATGATTTTCCCCACTATCTTTAAATGAAATTATAAACACCAATTCATGCAATAACAAACAAAGATAAACGGAAACACCTCCTCAGACACACTAAGGATGAAACACCTCCCCAGACACACTGAGGATGAAACACCTCCTCAGACACACTGAGGATGAAACCCACCTCTCTTGACACACAAGAGATGAAACACCTCCCTTAGAACAAATCCAAGGGATGAATTTTCCCTTTACGTGAAAACAAGAAAAGAAAACACCGAAATGTGCCTGGATAGAAAGCTTAAGCACAATGATCACCACTTCCAAAGACTTGATCAAACTGAAGAGAGCAGGAAAGCGGCTTTGAAAAAGCTAAGGTGCGGAAACACTTTGAATATTTCGTGTTTGTTCAGATGTATTAAACCTAAGACATTCTCTTTCATTTTATAATTCGAAAATGCTCCAAAGTTTCCATTCTTAGGTTGATTTAGAATTAATTTCGCAAAAACGACTCATTTAATCGATTATATTAAAAGCTTAATCGATTATATCATGTTTAAAAACTGGAAAATTGAAATTGTCTGATTTAATCGATTAGATTAAGGCCATAATCGATTATATTAACCCAGAATCAATATAATCGATTATCAAAGACACTTAATCGATTATTTTGCTCGTTAAACATTTTTTATTCAAATTTTAAGTTAAATAATCGATTATCTACGTATGGTAATCGATTAAAAGCGTAGAAAAACGTTTTTGCGAGAAAACACCTTGCTCTCTTGTTTGGGAAGGTCTTGAATGGGATTTATGACTTACTCTTTTTATCCAACACCCAAAACAGATCCTTCTATCTTTGATTCTTCAGCTCTTGAGAAAATCTTCATCAATCTTCTCTCTTGAAAGCTTTGAATGCTCTTTATGCCTTTCCTTTCTTATCAAGCAACCTTCCTTTGTGAGATGACACAAGTCTTTATGTTGATTGAAACTTCCTAAAAACTTCATCATCAAAACTGTAGGTCTCCATAAAACTCTGGACTTGAAAAATGCCAACAAAACTCAATTATTCGTAACCGCGAAATTTAAATGGTATTTTCGATCCATACTTTTGTTTTACACAAAAAAAACTTAATTTTTTGTAATTTCGAAATTTAAACTTTATTTTCGAGCCGTAGTTTTGTTTTACAAAAAAAATCAATTTTTTATAATTTGGATATTTATATTTTATTTTCGATCTTTACTTTTGTTTTACAAAAAAAACTCAATTTTTCGTAATTTGGAAATTCAAATTTTATTTTCGTTCCGTACTTGTGTTTTTACAAAAAAAACTCAATTTTTCGTAAATTTGGAAATTTAAATTTTGTTTTTGATCCGTACTTTTGTTTTTAAAAAAAAACTAAATTTTTCATAATTAGGAAATTCACTTTTAATTTCTGATTCGTACTTTTGTTTTACACAAAAAAACTCAATTATTCGTAACATCGAAATTCAAATTTTATTTTCGATCCATACTATTGTTTTACAAAAAAAAACTCAATTTTTCATAATTAGGAAATTCACTTTTAATTTTCGATCCGTACTTATGTTTTACACAAAAAAACTCAATTATTCGTAACTTCGAAATTCAAATTTTATTTTCGATCTGTACTATTGTTTTACACAAAAAAACTCAATTTTTCGTAATTTTGAAATTTGAATTTTATTTTCGATCCGTACTTTCGTTTTATAAAAAAAAATCAATTTTCATAATTTAGAAATTTATATTTTATTTTCGATCTGTACTTTTGTTTTTAAAAAAAACTCAATTTTTCATAATTAGGAAATTCAAATTTTATGTTGGATCCGTACTTTTCTTTTACAGAAAAAAATTCAATTTTTCATAATTTGGAAATTTATATTTTATTCTCGATCCGTACTTTTCTTTTACAAAAAAAATCATTTTTTCATAATTTGGAAATTTATATTTTATTTTCGATCCGTACTTTTGTTTTACAATAAAAAAATCAATTTTACAAAATTTGAAAATTTATATTTCATTTTCGTTCTGTACTTTTGTTTAACAAAAAAAACTCAATTTTTCATAATTAGGAAATTCACATTTTATTTTCGATCCCTACATTTGTATCACACAAAAAAAATTCAATTTTTGTAATTTCGAAATATATATTTTATTCTCGATCCGTACTTTTGTTTTAAAAAAAAATCAATTGTTCATATTTTGAAAAGTTATATTTTATTTTCGATGCGTACTTTTGTTATACAAAAAAAATCAATTTTTCAGAATTTGGAAATTTATATTTTATTCTCGATCCGTACTTTTGTTTTACATAAAAAAATCAATTATTCGTAATTCGAAACTCAAATTTTATTTTCGATCCGTAGTTTTGTTTTACACAAAAAAACTCACTTTCTAGTAATTTCGAAATTCAAATTTTATTTTCGATCGGTACTTTTGTTTTTGAAAAAAATCAATTTTTCATAATTTGGAAATTTATATTTTATTCTCGATCCGTACTTTTCTTTTGCACTAAAAAACTCAATTATTCGTAACTTCGAAATTCAAGTTTTATTTTCGATCCGTACTTTTGTTTTACACAAAAATATTCAATTTTTCGTAATTTGGACATTTATATTTTATTCTCGATCTGTACTTTTGTTTTACAAAAAAAACAATTCAATTTTTTATAATTCGGAAATTTATATTTGATTTTCGATCCTTCCTTCTTCTTTACAAAAAAAAATCAGTTTTTCATAAGCTGGAAATCTATATTTTATTCTCGACCCGTACTTTTGTTTTACACAAAAAACTCAATTTTTCGTAACATCGAAATTCAAATTTTATTTTCGATCCGTACTTTTGTTTTACACAAAAAACTCAATTTTTCGTAATTTTGAAATTTAAATTTTATTTTCGATCCGTACTTTTGTTTTAAAAAAAATCAATTTTCATAATTTGGAAATTCATATTTTATTTTCGATGCGTACGTTTGATTTACAAAAAAAATCAATTTTCATAATTAGGAAATTCATATTTTATTTTCGATCCTTACTTTTGTTTTACCAAAAAAATTCAATTTTTCCTAATGTCGAAATTTATATTTTATTTTCGATCCGTACTTTTGTTTTACAAAAGAAACTCAATTTTTCATAATTAGGAAATTCAAATTTTATTTTCGATCCCTACTTTTGTTTTTAAAAAAAATATCAATTTCTCAGAATTCAAAAATTTATATTTTATTTTCGACCCATACTTTCGTTTTACAAAAAAATATCAATTTTTCACAATTTAGAAATTTATATTTTATTCTCGATTCGTACTTTTGTTTTAGACAAAACACCCCAACCTTTCGTAATTTCGAAATTTAAATTTTATTTTCAATCCGTACTTTTCTCATACAAAAAAAGTCAATTTTTCATACTTTGGAAATTTATATTTTATTTTCGATCCGTACTTCTTTTTTACAAAAAAAATTCAATTTTTTTTTATTTTTAAATTTATATTTTATCTTCGATCCGTACTTTTGTTTTAAAAAAAAACTTAAATTTTCATAATTTGGAAATTTATATTTTATTTTTTATCTGTACTTTTGTTTTACACAAAAAAACTCAATTTTTCATAATTCGGAAATTCAAATTTTATTTTCGATTTGTAGTTTTGTTTTACACAAAAATGTTAAATAAAGACGGCAGCGTAAAAACCAAGAGGGGGGTGAATTGGGTTTTTAAAGAAATTTTCTCTTTCAAATAAATTTTCCGGTTTTGAAAAACTTTCAAAAACTTGGATGTGAATTTTTCCAATCCTTTGATTAACGCTTGTTGGGATTAGCAATTGTTATAATGATCCACAATTAAAAGATAAAGAGAAAGAGAAAGAACACAGAGATTTATACTGGTTCGGATTAAGTCAATCCTACGTCCAGTTCCCAACCACCACAAATCCGTGATGATTTTCCCCACTATCTTTAATTGAAATTACAAACACCAATTCATGCAATAAAAAGAAAAGATAAACGGAAACACTTCCTCAGACACACTAAGGATGAAACACCTCCTTAGACACACTAAGGATGAAACCCACCTCTCTTGACACACAAGAGATGAAACACCTCCCTTAGAACAGATCCAAGGGATGAATTTTCCCTTTACAGAAAAACAGTAAAAGAATACACCTGAAATGTGCTGGATAGAAAGCTTAAGCACAATGATCACCACTTCCAAAGACTTGATCAAGCCGAAGAGAGCGAGAAAGCGGCTTTGAAAAAGCTAAGGCGCGAAACACTTTGAATATTTTGTGTTTGTTCAGATGTGTTGAACCTAAGACATTCTCTTTCATTTTATAATTCGAAAATGCTCCAAAGTTTCCATTCTTAGGTTGATTTAGAATTAATTTTGCAAAAATGACTCATTTAATCGATTATATTAAAAGCTTAATTGATTATATCATGTTTAAAAACTGGAAAACAAATATCGTATGATTTAATCGATTAGATTAAGGCCATAATCGATTATATTAACCCAGAATCAATATAATCGATTATCAAAGACACTTAATCGATTATTTTGCTCGTCAAACATTTTTAATTCAAATTTTAAGTTAAATAATCGATTATCTACGTATGGTAATCGATTAAAAACGTAGAAAAACGTTTTTGCGAGAAAACACCTTGCTCTTTTGTTTGGAAAGGTCTTGAATGGGATTTATGACTTACTCTTTTTATCCAACACCCAAAACAGAACCTTCTACCTTTGATCCTTCAGCTCTTGATAAAATCTTCATCAATCTTCTCTCTTGAAAGCTTCGAATGCTCTTTATGCCTTTCCTTTCTTATCAAGCAACCTTCCTTTGTGAGATGGCACAAGTCTTTAATGTTGATTGAAACTTCCTAAAAACTTCATCATCAAAACTGTAGGTGTCCATAAAACTCTGGACTTGAAATATGCCAACAATCTCCCCCTTTTTTATGATGATAAAAAGAAACCTAGAGACTTGTGATAAAATCCTGAAAATCTTGAAAATAATGTATGGATATCTCCATCATAAATATTAGTCCACAAAGGAAATAAAATAGGCAGTCATATAGCATTTAAGTTTCAATTTGAATTTTGAAAAAGAGATTTCAAGGAATTAATGAGTGGAAATAATTTCTAAAAACTCCCCCTTAAACTATGCTCTTAATTGTTTAAGCTATATAAGGCACTTATTTGAATTATTTCCTAAAGTTCCCTTAAAATTAATTTTCTTAAAAGCTATATTAACTAGACAGATTTTCAAACAAAACAAATATTTTCTCCCCCTTTATTTTTATCATTTTCAAAAAGATTACATTTTCAGAGATAATTACAGCAGAAGCAAATTAATACACAGAAAATAATAGAGAGAAAAAAAAATACAGCAGCTGGAAAATAATGAAGAATAAGCTAAGGAAAAATGAACTTGTAGCCTATTCAGTGTCTTCACTATCTTCTTCATCTTCCTCAACATGGGCTGGCTGTTTGCCTCTTGAGGATGTTGTATTATCTTCTTCGGGAGATATTTCTTCAATGTTCATCTTCCTTTCAACTCTATACATTCTTCTATTAAGCCTTGAGAGTTGATGAGAAAGGCCTTGAAATTCCTTGGAGTGAAGATTCATCATAGAATCCATTCTTGATATGAGAAGCTCCTCCACTGATCCTGGTTGAGGTTGAAATTGAGGTGGAGGTTGAGGTTGGTCTTCATCATCTTCTTCCATGGCAGCAGCTCCTTCTTCTCTTTGGGTAAACCTGTTGCCTTGTTCTATGAGGCCCATATGCCTTAGAACATTTTTACCAATTTTGCTATTGCTTAGCAAAATCTGTTTATTCTCCCCTTCAAGATCAACACCTTTGTATTCTAAAATCTTAGAAACAAACACAGCATAGGGTAATGCAAAAGAGGAAAGCCTAATGGCTTTAAACATATTATCAAGGATAATTGAGGGCCAATCTATGCTAACATTATTAAGGAATCCATACATTAGAAGGATGTCTTCCTTAGTAAGTTGGGCATGATTAGTGCCTCTAGCAACTAAAATCCAAACAATAACATAATGCAGCATTCTTTCATTTAACTTTACATTACCAACTTTACACAAGTTCTCAACTTGTAGGTTAGGATCCTTGCAGAATTTTCTGAATTCTACCAACTTGTTGAAGTCCTCAAAGCCATATGTGATGTTTATGCCTTGAGTTGAGAGACCAGCTACATTGTTCCACAAATCTTCATCAAAGAAGATCCTTACACCTTTGACTTTGGTGCTTGGGCTGGCTGTCCTTGATGTCAAGTTCATGTAGAACACTCTAACCAAATCTGGATAGAATGCCCCTTCCATCTCCACAAATTTTTGTAGTCCACTTCCTACTAAAAATTCCTGAAATTGAAAACCATGAGATCTAAAAAATTCACAAGACAAGAATTTAGGGGTAAGAATTTTTCTATCCTTCCACTTGTTAACAAAACCAATTTGCGGATCCTCATCCGAAATCCAACCGGCTAGAGTTGGAGGTCTCCTTTCTTGAGAAGTCATTGGCTCCTTGCCCTTTCTCCTTGATGGCATCTTCCTTCTTCTTTGATCAGCCATTGTGGTGATATAAAAGACAAGAGAAATTGCACAACAAGATAATGGAATAACGAGAGACAGCACGAGAGAATTAAAATTCGCACAAGACAGACAAATAACAGCGAGAAGCAGACAAGAGTGAAAGAGAGAGTGAGTGAGTCACTTTGATTCTCAAACCGACTATTTATAGAATGAAATCCGGGTCATAAAGCGTTGATTTAATGAAAATGTATCCGTTGGGAACGAATATAGCCGTTTAAAAAAGACAAAACACGTGAAAACAAGGCCAACGTTCGAAAATCAGATTTGCAGAAAAACACAGAACGGTGCATTTAATCGATTATATTCTCATTTAATCGATTATTTGCCTTCAAAAATTTTTCAGAAAACGAAAACCCAGAAATTTAATCGATTATGTGCATTCCTTAATCGATTAAATTGCTCCCCAGCGATTTAATCAATTATGTCATAAACTTAATCGATTATGTTTCAAAACATTTTCACAAACACCGCGTTTAATCGATTAATAAACGAAACCTAATCGATTAAATACGTAAATTTTCGTAAAACGCTGAAATAACATAAAAAACAACAACAAACATCAATTAAGCAACAGATTTATCACAAACAATTCCTAGGTCTCTTCTAAGCTCATAAAATCTATCTCTAGGCAAAGGTTTGGTGAAGATATCAGCTAGTTGATGTTTGGTATCTATATATTCTATAATGCAATCTCCTTTAGCTATATGATCTCTAATGAAATGGTGTCTAATTTCTATATGCTTGGTCTTAGAATGCATGATAGGGTTCCTAGTCAGGTTAATGGCACTAGTGTTATCACACTTAAGAGGGATATGATCTAGAAAGATATCAAAGTCTTCTAATTGTTTTTTCATCCACAGTATTTGAGCACAACAACTCCCTGCTGCTATATACTCAGCCTCCGTGGTTGAAAGAGCAACACTAGCTTGTTTCTTAGAATGCCATGAAACTAAGGAACATCCTAAAAGATGACATGTACCACTAGTACTCTTCCTATCTATTCTACGACCACCATAATCGAGTCCGAAAAACCTATGATACTAGGTGAGGCTCTCGAAGGGTACCATAAACCAAAGGATGTTGTTCCTCTAAGGTACTTAAGGATTCTCTTAACGGCTTTTAGGTGAGACTCTCTAGGGTTGGCTTGAAACCTAGCACAAACACACACACTTTGCATTATATCAGGTCTACTAGCAGTAAGATAAAGTAATGATCCGATCATACCTCGATACCGTGTTTGATCTACCGCCTTACCGTTTAAATCTTGATCTAGATAGCAAGATGTAGCCATGGGGGTTGAGGCTTCTTTCGAACTTTCCATCTCAAATTTCTTCAAGAGTTCCTTGCAATACTTTGTTTGACATATAAAAATACCTTTCTTCAATTGTTTGATTTGCAAGCCAAGAAAGAAATTTAGTTCTCCCATCATGGACATTTCAAACTCTCCGCATATTTCTAGCAAACTCTTGGCAAAGATCATCGTTAGTTGATCCAAAAATAATATCATCAACATAAACTTGAACAATGAGAATATGTTTCTTTGATTTCTTAATAAAAGAGTAGAATCAACTTTACCTCTTCTAAAACTATTTTCAAGTAAGAAATTACTTAACCTTTCATACCAAGATCTTGGGGCTTGTTTGAGTCCATATAAAGCTTTCTTCAACTTGTAGACATGATTAGGATTTTTGAAATCTTCAAAGCCTGGAGGTTGTTCTACATAGACTTCTTCCTTGATATATCCGTTTAGAAAAGCACTTTTTACATCCATTTGAAATAATTTGAATCCCATAATGGAGGCATATGCTAACAACAAGCGGATAGCTTCAAGTCTTGCTATTGGAGCATAGGTTTCATCATAATCTATGCCTTCTTCTTGTCTATAACCTTTTGCAACCAGCCTTGCTTTGTTCTTTGTGATGTTTCCATCTTCATCAAGCTTATTTCTAAAGACCCATCTTGTACCTATGACCTGCATATTATTAGTCTTAGGAATTAAATCCCATACCTGATTTCTTTCAAACTGATTTAGCTCTTCTTGCATTGCAATACACCAATGTTCATCCGTCAATGCTTCTTCTACATTTTTTGGTTCAACCTGTGAAACAAAAGCAACATTCATGCAGAAATTATTCATATTCCTCCTTGTTCTTACACCTGTTGATATGTCTCCAATGACATTTTCCAAGGAAACGTTTCTAGGTGGTCTCCATTCTTTTGGTAGACTCTCATCATGAGAAGGATTCTCATCCAAGCTGATTTCTTCAACGGCTTCTTCAAGAGGAGTTTCTTCTTGATGTACTCCTTCATCATCTGCAAAGAATCTTTTTGACTCAAGAGGGGTTTCCTCAAGGTCTAGATATTCATCAAAGGCAACATGTATAGATTCTTCAATGGTTAAAGTCCTCTTATTAAAAACTCTATATGCTTTACTATGCAACGAATAACCTAAAAATGTAGCTTCATCAGATTTAGCATCAAATTTCCCAAGGCTATCTTTTCCGTTATTTAAAACAAAACATTTACATCCAAAAATTCTGAAATAAGAAATGTTTGGTTTTCTCCCTTTGAAAAGCTCATAAGGTGTTAATTTTAAAATAGGTCTTATTAAAACTCTGTTTAAAACGTGACATGCGGTACTTACGGCATCGACCCAAAAATATTTAGGTAAATTATTTTTCGTTCAACATAGTTCTTGCAAGTTCTTCCAAAGATCTATTTTTCCTTTCAACCACACCATTTTGTTGAGGTGTTCTTGGTGCTGAAAAATTATGAGAAATTCCATTTTCTTCACAAAAATTTTCAAAAGAAATATTTTGAAATTCACCGCCATGATCACTTCGTAAAAACTTGATTTTTAAATCTTTTTCATTTTGAATAACCTTGGCAAATTTTCTAAATTCTTTAAAAGCATCACTTTTAGATGAAAGAAAAAGAGTCCAAGTGAATCTAGAGTAATCATCAACAATCACAAGAGCATAATAATTGCCACCAAAACTTTTTGTTCTAGAGGGACCAAATAAATCCATGTGCAGTAATTCTAAAGGTTTTGAAGTGGAAACAACATTTTTAGATTTAAAAGAACTTTTCGTTTGCTTCCCTTTTTGACAAGCTGCACATAGTTTGTTCTTTTCAAAAACCAGTTTTGGCAAACCAATCACTAACTCTTTAGATATGAGTTTACTTAGATGAGGCATATGAATGTGAGCAGCTCTTCTATGCCATAACCATGGATCCTCTTCTTTCGCAACTAAATAAGGCAGATTATTCGATGTAGATGCACAATCAATATCAATCAAATAAATGTTATTATGTCTCTTACCAATGAGGGCGATTTCATTTGAGTCCTTGTGATGAATTTTGCAAAGATCACCATCAAATGTTACCTTTAAACCTTTATCACAAAGTTGACTAATGCTTAGCAAATTGTGCTTCAATCCATCAACAAGAAGAACATCATGAATCTTTAGGGAGTCTCCAACCATTCCGCTACCAATGATTTTTCCCTTATTGTTGTCACCATAGGTTACAAAACCTTGTTCTTTCTTCTTGAAGCTTTTGAATTTGCTTTTATCACCCGTCATGTGCCTTGAACAACCACTATCAAGATACCATAGTGACTTTTTGGACTTGGGACCAACCTGCATCATAACAAAAAAATTTAGGTCCCCTAAAGTCACTTATTAGGGTCCTCATGGGTTAGAAACAGATTTTCCTTTGGGAACCCATTTATATTTCCCATTAGGAACACTAAAACGTTTAATATTGCATCTATTTACCGAATGACCTTTATGCATACAATAAAAACATGTAGGAACATTTGTTTTTCTTGGTATGTACGCATTTTTATAAAACTTCTTTTTAGGTTCATTTGTTTTATTTTTGAAATAAGGAACTTCAAAAACCTTTTTCGTATTTGATGATTCTCCTTGAACAAAAACAATTTTGTTTGAATTATTTTTATTTTTGAAATTGTAACCAAGTCCTGCTTTTTCGTATAAACCTTTGTTGTCTTTCAAAACATTATTTAAATTATTATTACCCATTGTAATTTTTGAAAGAGACTTTTCAAGATAAGAAACTTTGTTTGCAAGAACGCTACAATTTTCACAAATAGGAATTTTCGTTTTGCATTTGCAAGGGATAAGCGCTGTTTTCAAATCATCCTTTAAAACGATTTTCTCTTGTTCCAAATCTGAAATTTTCTTTTCAAGACTCTTGTAGTCATTTTTAATTTATTGTGAAAGAAAGTTAATTTTTCAGATTTTTCACATAATTCCAAAAACTCTTCAAGCAAATCATCATAATTATTTGGAAGGCGAGAATCACTTACCTTGCTACATGTGGATTACGCATCATCATCATCATCATCGCCATAAGACGGATATTGGCTTCTTCTTCTGATTCACTTGCACTAGAAGAACTCACGTCATTATCTTCCCACGCGATGTATGCCTTCTTTTTCTTTTTGTCAAAAGGCTTCTTGTATTTCTTTGTCTTTTCCTCATCCTTCTTGATGTTGGGGCAATCCGACTTCAAGTGTCCCCTTTTTCCACAACCATAGCATTTGAAATTATCAAGAGAATTTAGGTTTTCAGTTTTCTTACCTTTCTTGTAATTCCCTTTGTTCTTGTTCTTGATGAACTTTTTGTACTTTTTGACAAACAAGCTTATGTCACTTGCATTCAAGATCATCATTCAGTGTCACTACTCTCATCTTTGTGGGATTCAGCTTTAAGAGCAACACCTTTTCTTTTGACTTCTTCTTCTTCTCCTTTGAAGCGTCCAAGTTCCATTTCATGTTCTCTGAGCTTCCGAAGAGAGTTGTCATGTTCATGTTTGACGAGTTCTTTGATTCAGTGATGGTCGTCACTTTAGGTTGCCAAGTCCTGTCCAAAGATTTCAAAATTTTGACATTTAATTCTTCGATGATCAAATTTCTTACCTAATGCCTTGAGATGATTTACGATGTGAGTAAATCTCTTTTATACGTCGCATATGGTTTCTCCTTTGCTCATACGGAACATTTCATATTCCTGAATCAAGGTGTTCTTCCTTGATCGTTTCACTTCTTCCGTTCCTTCATGTGTGACTTCTAGAGTGTCCCACATCTCCTTTGCTGATAGTGCAATCCGATAACCTGTAAAACTCATCAATGGTTAAGGCGGATGCTATCATGTTACATGCCCTTATGTCGCATTGATTATGGTTGTATTCGTCCTTGCTCCAATTTGCTTTCTTCTTAGGTACTTGCGCTTCTTCAACAACAACCATAGGAATAAATGGACCATTTACAACTGACATCCCAAACGCCTTGATCATTAGACCTTAGAAAAATTTCCATCCTCTTTTTCCAAAAGGATAGTTTTCACTGTAAAAAGTGGTGGTCTATGAATAGATGCACCTTCGACAAAAGTTTGATTTTTATGCGTCCATAAGGATCTTGTTTTTGAATAACTTTCAAAAAACCAGCTCTGAGGCCAATTGTTAAATAAAGACGGCAGTGTAAAAACCAAGAGGGGGGGGGGTGAATTGGGTTTTTAAAGAAATTTTCTCTTTCAAATAAATTTTCAGGTTTTGAAAAACTTTCAAAAACTTGGATGTGAATTTTTCAATCCTTTGATTAACGCTTGTTGGGATTAGCAATTGTTATAATGATCCACAATTAAAAGATAAGAGAAAGAGAAAGAACACAGAGATTTATCTTGGTTCGGATTAAGCCAATCCTACGTCCAGTTCCCAACCACCACAAATCCGTGATGATTTTCCCCACTATCTTTAATTGAAATTACAAACACCAATTCATGCAATAACAAATAAAGATAAACGGAAACACCTCCTCAGACACACTAAGGATGAAACACCTCCCTAGACACACTGAGGATGAAACCCACCTCTCTTGACACACAAGAGATGAAACACCTCCCTTAGAACCAATCCAAGGGATGAATTTTCCCTTCTAGAAAAGCAGTAAAAGAATACACCTGAAATGTGCTTGGATAGAAAGCTTAAGCACAATGATCACCACTTCCAAAGACTTGATCAAGCGAAGAGAAGCGGGAAGCGGCTTTGAAAAAGCTAAGGCGCGAAACACTTTGAATATTTTGTGTTTGTTCGGATGTGTTAAACCTAAGACATTCTCTTTCATTTTATAATTCGAAAATGCTCCAAAGTTTCCATTCTTAGGTTGATTTAGAATTAATTTTGCAAAAACGACTCATTTAATCGATTATATTAAAAGCTTAATCGATTATATCATGTTTAAAAACTGGAAAACAAATATCGTATGATTTAATCGATTAGATTAAGGCCATAATCGATTATATTAACCCAGAATCAATATAATCGATTATCAAAGACACTTAATCGATTATTTTGCTCGTCAAACATTTTTAATTCAAATTTTAAGTTAAATAATCGATTATCTACGTATGGTAATCGATTAAAAACGTAGAAAAACATTTTTGCGAGAAAACACCTTGCTCTCTTGTTTGGAAAGGTCTTGAATGGGATTTATGACTTACTCTTTTTATCCAACACCCAAAACAGAACCTTCTACCTTTGATCCTTCAGCTCTTGATAAAATCTTCATCAATCTTCTCTCTTGAAAGCTTTGAATTCTCTTTATGCCTTTCCTTTCTTATCAAGCAACCTTCCTTTGTGAGATGGCACAAGTCTTTAATGTTGATTGAAACTTCCTAAAAACTTCATCATCAAAATTGTAGGTGTCCATAAAACTCTGGACTTGAAATATGCCAACAAAAAAAACTCAATTTTTCGTAATTTCGAAATTTATATTTTATTCTCGATCCGTACTTTTGTTCTACAAAAAAAATCAGTTTTTCTTAATTCAGAAAGTTATATTTTACTTCTGATCCGTACTTTGTTTTACAAAAAAAATCAATTTTTCATAATTTGGAAATTTATATTTTATTTTCGATCCGTACTTTTGTTTTACACAAAAAGCCTCAATTATTCGTAACTTCGAAATTCAAATTTTATTTCCGATCCGTAAATTGTTTTACACAAAAAAATTCAATTTTTCGTAATTTTGAAATTTAAATTTTATTTTCGAAATGTACTTTTGGTTTACAAAAAAAGAATCAATTTTCATAATTTGAAAATTTATATAATATTTTCGATCCGTACTTTTGTTTTTGAAGAAAAAACTCAATTTTTCTTAATTAGGAAATTCAAATTTTATTTTCGATCTTTACTTTTGTTTTACAAAAAAAAACTAAATTTTTCATTATTTGGAAATATATATTTTCTTTTCGATCCGTTCTTTTATTTCACAAAAAACCAAATTTTTCATAATTAGGAAATTCAAATTTTATTTTCGATCCGTAGTTTACACAAAATAAATTCAATTTTTTGTAATTTGGAAACTTATATTTTATTCTCAATCCATACTTTGGCTTTACAAAAAAAAATTAATTTTTCATAATTTGGAAATTTATATTTTATTCTAGATCTATACTTTTGTTTTACACAAAAATACTCAATTATACGTGACTTCGAAATTCAAATTTTGTTTTCGATCCGTACTTTTGTTTTACACAAAAACACTCAATTTTTCGTAATTTCGAAATTTGAATTTTATTTTCGATTCGTACTTTTGTTTTAGAATAAAAAAATCATTTTTTCATAATTTGTAAATTTATATTTTATTTTTTATCCGTACTTTTATTTTACAAAAAAAAACTCAATTTTTCATTATTTGGAAATATATATTTTATTTTCGATCCGTTCTTTTCTTTTACAAAAAAAACCCAATTTTTCATTATTAGGAAATTCAAATTTTATTTTCGATCCGTACTTTTGTTTTACAAAAAATATCAATTTCTCATAATTCGGAAATTTATATTTTATTTTCATAATTAAGAAATTTATATTTTATTCTTGATCCGTAGTTTTGTTTTAGAAGAAAACCCTCAACTTTTCGTAATTTTGAAATTTAAATTTTATTTCCGATCCGTACTTTTCTCATACAAAAAAAAATTCAATTTTTTTTCGATCTCGTACTTTTTTTTACAAAAAAAAAACTCAATCTTTCATAATTTGCAAATTCAAATTTTATTTTCTATGCGTAGCTTGGTTTTACACAAAAAAACTCAATTTTTCGTAATTTCAAAATTTATATTTTATTCTTGATCCGTACTTTTGTTTTAGAAAAAAAAAATCAATTTTTCATAATTCAAAAATTTACACTTTATTCTCAATCCGTACTTTTGTTTTACACAAAAAAATCATTCTTTCGTAACATCGAAATTCAAATTTTATTTTCGATCCGTACTTTTGTTTTACACAAAAAAATTCAATTTTTCGTGACTTTGAAATTTAAATTTTATTTCCAATCTATACTTTTGTTTTACAAAAAAAATCAATTTTCAAAATTTGGAAATTTATATTTTATTTTCGATCTGTACTTTTGTTTTTAAAAGAAAACTCAACTTTTCACAATTAGGAAATTCAAATTTTATTTTGGATCAGTACTTTTGTTTTACACAAAAAAAATCAATTTTTCATAATTTGGAAACTTATACTTTATTCTCAATCCATACTTTTGTTTTAGAAAAATAAAATCAATTTTTCATAATTTGGAAATTTATACTTTATTCTCAATCTGTACTTTTGTTGTACACAAAAAAGCTCAATTTTTCGTAATTTCGAAATTCAAATTTTATTTTCGATCCGTACATTTGTTTTACACAAAAAACTCTATTTTTCGTAATTTTGAAATTTAAATTTTATTTTCAATCTGTACTTTTGTTTTACACAAAAAAATCAATTTTCATAATTTGGAAATTTATATTTTACTTTTGATCCGTACTTTTGTTTTTTAAAAAAAAACTCAATGCTTCTTAATTAGGAAATTCAAATTTTATTTTGGATCTGTACTTTTGTTTTACACAAAAAAAATTCAATTTTTCATAATTTGGAAATTGAAATTTTTTTTTTGATATGTACTTTGTTTTACACAAGAAAACTCAATTTTTCGTAATTTCAAAATTTGTATTTTATTCTCGATCCGTACTTTTGTTTGACAAAAAAAAATCAATTTTTCGTAATTCGGAATGTTATATTTTACTTTCGTTTTAGAAAAAAAAATCAATTTTTTATAATTCGGAAATTTATACTTTATTCTTAATCCGTACTTTTGTTTTACACAAAAAAAATCTTTTTTTCGTAACTTCGAAATTCAAATTTTATTTTCGATCCGTACTTTTGTTTTACACAAAAATATTTAATTTTTCGGGACTTTGAAATTTAAATTTTATTTTCAATCTGTACTTTTGTTTCACAAAAAAAAATCAAGTTTCAAAATTTAGAAATTTATATTTTATTTTCGATCCGTACTTTGGTTTTTAAAAGAAAACTCAATTTTTCATAATTAGAAAATTCAAATTTTATTTTGGATCAGTACTTTTGTTTTACAAAAAAAAATTCAATTTTTCATAATTTGGAAACTTATATTTTATTCTCAATCCGTACTTTTGTTTTAGAAAAATAAAATCAATTTGTCATAATTCGGAAATTTATACTTTATTCTCAATCTGTACTTTTGTTGTACACAAAAAAACTCAATTTTTCGTAACTTCGAAATTCAAATTTTATTTTCGATCTGTACTTTTGTTTTACACAAAAAAACGCAATTTTTCCTAATTTTGAAATTTAAATTTTATTTTCGATCTGTACTTTTGTTTTACACAAAAAAATCAATTTTCATAATTTGGAAATTTATATTTTATTTTCGATCCATACTTATGTTTTTTAAAAAAGAAACTCAATGTTTCATAATTAGGAAATTCAAATTTTATTTTGGATCTGTACTTTTGTTTTACTCAAAAAAAATTCAATCTTTCATAATTTGGAAACTTATATTTTGTTCTCAATCCGTACTTTTGTTTTACAAAAAAAATCAATTTTTCATAATTTGGAAATTGAAATTTTATTTTCGATACGTACTTTTGTTTTACACAAAAAAACTCAATTTTTCGTAATTTTGAAATTTATATTTTATTCTCGATCCGTACTTTTGTTTTACAAAAAAACAATCAATTTTTCATAATTCGGAATGTTATATTTTACTTTCGATCCGTACTTTTATTTTAGAAAAAAAATCAATTTTTCATAATTCGGAAATCTATACTTTATTCTCAATCCGTATTTTTGTTTTACACAAAAAAAATCAATTTTTCGTAACTTCGAAATTTAAATTTTATTTTCGATCCGTACTTTTGTTTTAGACAAAAAAATTCAATTTTTCGTGATTTTGAAATTTAAATTTTATTTTCAATCTATAGTTTTGTTTTACAAAAAAAAGTAAATTTTCAAAATTTGGAAATTTATATTTTATTTTCGATCTGTACTTTTGTTTTTAAAAAAAAAACTCAATTTTTCATAATTAGGAAATTCAAATTTTATTTTGGATCAGTACTTTTGTTTTACAAAAAAAAATAAAATTTTCATAATTTGGAAACTTATATTTTATTCTCAATCCGTACTTTTGTTTTAGAAAAATAAAATCAATTTTTCATAATTTGGAAATTTATACTTTATTCGCAATGTGTACTTTTGTTGTACACAAAAAAACTCAATTTTTCGTAACTTCGAAATTCAAATTTTATTTTTGATCTGTACTTTTGTTTTACACAAGAAAAACTCAATTTTTCGTAATTTTGAAATTTAAATTTTATTTTCGATCTGTTCTTTTGTTTTATACAAAAAAATCAATTTTCATAATTTGGAAATTTATATTTTATTTTCGATCCCTACTTTTGTTTTTTAAAAAAAAAACTCAATTTTGCATAATTAGGAAATTCAAATTTTATTTTGGATCTGTACTTTTGTTTTACACAAAAAAAATTCAATTTTTCATAATTTGGAAACTTATATTTTATTCTCAATCCGTACTTTTGTTTTACAAAAAAAGTCAATTTTCCATAATTTGGAAATTGAAATTTTATTTTCGATATGTACTTTTGTTTTACACAAAAAAACTCAATTTTTCGTCATTTCGAAATTTATATTTTATTCTCGATCCGTACTTTTGTTTGACAAAAAAAAATCAATTTTTCATAATTCGGAATGTTATATTTTACTTTCGATCCGTACTTTTGTTTTAGAAAAAAAAATCAATTTTTCATAATTCGGAAATTTATACTTTATTCTCAATCCGTACTTTAGTTTTACACAAAAAAAATCAATTTTTCGTAACTTCGAAATTCAAATTTTATTTTCGATTCGTACTTTTCTCATACAAAAAAAAATCAATTTTGCATAATTTGGAAATTTATATTCTATTTTCAATCCGTACTTTTCTTTTAAAAAAAAAACTCAATTTTTCATAATTTGCAAATTCAAATTTTATTTTCAATCCGTACTTTTGTTTTACACAAAAAAAACTCAATTTTTTGTAATTTCGAAATTTATATTTTTTTCTCGATCCATACTTTTGTTTTACAAAAAAAATGATTTTTTCATAATTCGGAAAGTTATATTTTACTTTCGATTAGTACTTTTGTTTTACAAAAAAAATCAATTTTTCATAATTTGGAAATTTATATTTTATTCTCGATCCGTGCTTTTGTTTTACACAAAAAAACTCAATTATTTGTAACTTCGAAATTCAAATTTTATTTTCAATTCGTACTTTTGTTTTACACAAAAAACTCAATTTTTGGTAATTTCAAAATTTAAATTTTATTTTAGATCCGCACTTTTGTTTCACAATAAAACATCAATTTTTCATAATTTGGAAATTTATATTTTATTCTCGATCCGTACTTTTGTTTTATAAAAAAGAATCAATTTTTTGTAATTTGGAAATTTATATTTTGTTTTTGATTCGTACCTTTATTTTACAAAAAAAGTAAATTTTTCATTATTTGGAAATATATATTTTATTTTTTATCTGTACTTTTGTTTTACAAAAAAAATTCAATTTTTCATAATTAGGAAATTCAAATTTTATATTCGATCCGTATTTTTGTTTTACAAAAAAAGTAAATTTCTCATAATTCGGAAATATTGTTTCTATTTTTCACTCGTACTTTTGTTTTACAAAAGAAAAATCAATTTTTCATAATTTAGAAATTTGTATTTTATTCTTGATCCGTACTTTTGTTTTAGACAAAAAACCTCAAATTTTCGTAATTTCGAATTTAAATTTTATTTTCGATCGATACTTTTCTCATACAAAAATAAATCAATTTTGCATAATTTGGAAATTTATATTTTATTTTCGATTTGTACTTCTTTTTTACAAAAAAATATTCAATTTTTCATAATTTTTATATTTATATTTTTTTTATCCGTACTTTTCTTTTAAAAAAAGAAACTCAATTTTTCATAATTTGGAAATTTATATTTTATTTTCGATGCGTACTTTTTTTTAGAAAAAAAAAACTCAATTTTTCATAATTTGGAAATTTATATTTTATTTTCGATCCTTACTTTTATTTTACAAAAAAATCTCAATTTTTCATAATTTGGAAATTCAAATTTTATTTTCGATCCGTACTTTTGTTTTACAAAAAAAAACTCAATTTTTCGTAATTTCGAAATTTATATTTTATTCTCGATCCGTGCTTTTGTTTTACAAAAAAAATCAATTTTTCGTAATTTCAAAATATATATTTTATTCTCTATCCGTACTTTTTACAAAAAGAAAATCAATTTTTCGTAATTCAAAAATTTATATTTTATTTTCGATCCGTACTTTTGTTTTACAAAAAAAAATAAATTTTTCATAATTTGGAAATTTATATTTTATTCTCGATTCGTACTTTTTGTTTTACACAAAAAGACTCAATTATTCTTAACTTCAAAATTCAAATTTTATTTTCGATCCGTACTTTTGTTTTACACAAAAAAACTCAATTTTTGGTAATTTCGAAATTCAAATTTTATTTTCGATTCGTACTTTTGTTTTATGTAACACTCCAATATTTTAGAATATAAAGATATTAGAATATAAAAATATTGGATTATAAAGATATTTTTTTATATGGATATTAGGTTATAAAGATATTCAGTTATAAAGATATTAGATTATAAAGATATTTGGTTATAAAAATATTAGATTATAAAAATATTTAGTTATAAAGATATTAGATCATAAAGATATTATGTTCAGTTATAAAAATATTAGATTATAAAGATATTGGATTATAGAGATATTTGATTATACAGATATGAGATTATAAAGATATTATATATTATATTATAAAGATATCAAATTATAAAGATAATACAGTATAAAAAAAAGGTTAGTTGGGTAGTTTATTTTCACATACCTCTATTCTCTCTACCTCTATTCTCTCTATTCTCTTTACTCTCTCTATTTTCTCTACACTCTCGCTAAGGTTTAGATACTGAAACCCTAATGGTTTCTAGATCCAAAAGAAGCAATAGGAGGCTAACGATGTAAGAAGGTGTTAAATAAAGACGGCAGTGTAAAAACCAAGAGGGGGGGGGTGAATTGGGTTTTTAAAGAAATTTTCTCTTTTAAATAAATTTTCAGGTTTTGAAAAACTTTCAAAAACTTGGATGTGAATTTTTCCAATCCTTTGATTAACGCTGTTGGGATTAGCAATTGTAATAATGATCCACAATTAAGAGATAAAGAGAAAGAGAAAGAACACAGAGATTTATACTGGTTCGGATTAAGCCAATCCTACATCCAGTTCCCAACCACCACAAATCCGTGATGATTTTCCCCACTATCTTTAAATGAAATTACAAACACCAATTCATGCAATAACAAATAAAGATAAACGGAAACACCTCCTCAGACACACTAAGGATGAAACACCTCCCTAGACACACTGAGGATGAAACCCACCTCTCTTGACACACAAGAGATGAAACACCTCCCCAGACACACTGAGGATGAAACCCACCTCTCTTGACACACAAGAGATGAAACACCTCCCTTAGAACAGATCCAAGGGATGAATTTTCCCTTTACAGAAAACAGTAAAAGAATACACCTGAAATGTGCTGGATAGAAAGCTTAAGCACAATGATCACCACTTCCAAAGACTTGATCAAACCGAAGAGAGCAGGAAAGCGGCTTTGAAAAAGCTAAGGCGCGAAACACTTTGAATGTTTTGTGTTTTTTCAGATGTGTTAAACCTAAGACATTCTCTTTCATTTTATAATTCGAAAATGCTCCAAAGTTTCCATTCTTAGGTTGATTTGGAATTGATTTCGCAAAAGCGACTCATTTAATCGATTATATTAAAAGCTTAATCGATTATATCATGTTTAAAAACTGGAAAACAAATATTGTCCGATTTAATCGATTAGATTAAGGCCATAATCGATTATATTAACCCAGAATCAATATAATCAATTATCAAAGACACTTAATCGATTATTTTGCTCGTTAAACATTTTTGATTCAAATATTAAGTTAAATAATCGATTATCTACGTATGGTAATCGATTAAAAGCGTAGAAAAACGTTTTTGCGAGAAAACACCTTACTCTCTTGTTTGGGAAGGTCTTGAATGGGATTTATGACTTACTCTTTTTATCCAACACCCAAAACAAAACCTTCTACCTTTGATCCTTCAGCTCTTGAGAAAATCTTCATCAATCTTCTCTCTTGAAAGCTTTGAAAGCTCTTTATGCCTTTCCTTTCTTATCAAGCAATCTTCCTTTGTGAGATGGCACAAGTCTTTAATGTTGATTGAAACTTCCTAAAAACTTCATCATCAAAACTGTAGGTGTCCATAAAACTCTGGACTTGAAATATGCCAACAGAAGGAGTTCTACCCAATTAGTTTTGTGAACGAGTAAGTCTAAGTCCGTTTATTCTTGGGAATTTTCTTTTGGAAAGTTTTGTGTTTTTGAAGATTTTTCTCAATCAATTCTCTTTATGGGGAGATGTTATCCAAGATTTTGAGATAAAAGATGAGCTAAGGATTAGGATTGCAATTTTTCCATTTGAGCAAGGAACAAACAAAAATCCAGGTTAGGGAAGTTAATGTTCAAAAATATATAAATTAATATTAAGAAAATTAATGCTATATATATATATAATTAGTATGTTTTGTATATTATTTTTGTATTGAGTGTAATGTGTGAAAAACCTTGTTTTTTTATTGTTTATTATGTTTAAGTTGATATTTGGATGTTTGTTGACAATCAGTGGAATGGAAAATTTGTTTGAGGTGTAGAAACGAAAGTTTCTTTCCCAGGAGGGTTTTGGTCTCGATCCTATTCTTGTTTATAAATTTAGATTATTATCTCTAAATAAAATTGAGAAAAATTGATTGATTATGTATGACCTATGATGTTTTTGTGTGAGGCCGAGTAGAGCCTAGGGTTGGTGCCCATAATCTACCGATATGTGTTGATACCCGAGGAGGTACAACTTTATGTGAGGCCGAGTAGAGCCTGGGGTTGGTGCCCATAATCTACCGATATGTGTTGATGTCCGGGGAGGTACAACTTTATGTGAGGCCGAGTAGAGCCTGGGGTTGGTGCCCATAATCTACTGATATGTGTTGATACCCGGGGAGGTACAACTTTATGTGAGGCCGAGTATAGCCTGGGGTTGGTGCCCATAATCTACCGATATGTGTTGATGCCTGGGGAGGTACAACTTTATGTGAGGCCGAGTAGAGCCTGGGGTTGGTGCCCATAATCTACCGATATGTGTTGATACCCGGGGAGGTACAACTTTATGTGAGGCCGAGTAGAGCTTGGGGTTGGTGCCCATAATCTACTGATGTATGTTGATGAGATGTTTGGTACCCGGGGAGGTACAACTTGCATTTTAGTGGTGAGCTATGCTAGAGCGGATTCAATGAGATCCTAGGTTCCACTGGTAGTCCCGGTCATGTAGATTAAGATGCCAGGTGGTGAGGAGCCGATGGGGGGATGCTGAAGACCTGCTCTGAGGCTACATGGAGGTAGGCCAGGGCCAGAGTAGGGTTGACAGTAGTCCTACCCTGTGGGTAGGGTGGTCAGAGTGTTATTGTGCTGGTACAGTAGCCGACCACAATGTGACCCACAAGTGTTAGTCTCTGAGTTCGGGCATAGTAGCCGTGTCTTCCAGAAGATGTTTTCTTTTTAGAACATTTTGAATGTGCATGAGAATGTTGTGACTATGTGTATTGCATGATTTGTGTTGTTACTTTTCAATTATTAAAGATGCATTAAATTTCAGAGCATTTAAGTATGTTTTATGATAAATGTGCATGAGAATGATGTGATGATGGATATTACATGAATACTACTATTTTGTGTTGTTATATTTTTGAATTATTAGCTTACCCTACAATTGCCGATTGTTTGGCTTGCGATGATCGTGTTTCACTACATGGGAGCAGATATTTTAATAGGTGAGATAGATGCTTCTGAGTCCCAAGACTAGATTGGAAGATGAAGTAGCAGTTATATGCATATATTTATATATGTTTTTATATCTCATAATAGAATTTTATCCTAATAGAAATTTTCTTTTGTATTGAATACAAATCATATATATATCATATATTTTTATCATCAGTTAATGCAAGTTACATTTGCACATTGAATATGACAAAAATAGTAGTGATTTCTTAGGTCGTTACATTGTACAATTTAAAAAATCAATTTTTCATAATTTGGAAATTTATATTTTATTTTCGATATGTACTTTTGTTTTACAAAAAAAACAATTTTTCATAATTTGGAAATTTATATTTATTCTCGATCCGTACTTTTGTTTCACACAAAAAAACCCACTTTTTCGTAACTTCGAAATTCAAATTTTATTTTTGGTCCGTACATTTGTTTTACACAAAAAAACTCAATTTTTCGTAATTTTATAATTTAAATTTTATTCTCGATCCGTACTTTTGTTTTGCAAAAAAAAAATCAATTTTTTGTAATTTGGAAATCTATATTTTATTTTCGATCCGTAGTTTTCTTTTACAAAAAAAATCAATTTTTCATAATTTGGAAATTTATATTTTATTCTAGATCCATACTTTTGTTTTACACAAAAAACTCAATTATTTGTAACTCCGAAATTAAAATTTGAATTTCGATCAATACTTTTGTTTTACACAAAAACACTCAATTTTTCATAATTTTAAAATTTAAATTTTATTTTCGATCCGTACTTTTGTTTTACAATAAAAAAATCAATTTTTCATAATTTGGAAATTTATATTTTATTTTCGATCTGTACTTTTGTTTTACAAAAAAAACTCAATTTTACATTATTTGGAAATATATATTTTATTTTCGATCCATACTTTTGTTTTACAAAAAAAATCAAATTTTCATAATTAGGAAATTCAAATTTTATTTTCGATCCGTACTTTTGTTTTACACAAAAAACTCAAAATTTTCATAATTTTGAAATTTAAATTTTATTTTCGATCCGTAGTTTATTTTTACAAAAAAAATCAATTTTCAAAAAGTACGGATTGAAAATAAAATTTGCATATCGAAATTACAAAAAATTGAGGTTTTTTGTCTACAACAAAAGTACAGATCAAGAATAACATATAAATTTCGAAATTAGGAAATATTGAGTTTTTTTTGTGTAAAACAAAAGTACGGATTGAAAATAAAATATAAATTTTCGAATTACGAAAAATTGATTTTTTTTTGTAAAACAAAAGTACGGATCAAGAATAAAATATAAATTTCCAAATTACGAAAAATCGAGTTTTTTGTGTAAAACAAAAGTACGGATCGAAAATAAAATTAGAATTTCCTAATTACGAAAAATTATGTTTTTTTGTAAAACAAAAGTACAGATCGAAAATAAAATATAAATTTCCAAATTATGAAAATTTGATTTTTTTGTATGAGAAAAGTACGGATCGAAAATAAAATTTAAATTTCAAAATTACGAAAAATTGAGGTTTTTTTATCTAAAAAAAAAGTACAGATCGAGAATAAATAAAAATTTCGAAAAAATGAGTTTTTTTGTGTAAAAGAAAAGTACGGATTGAAAATAAAATTTGAATTTCAAAGTTAGGAATAATTGAGTATTTTTGTGTAAAACAAAAGTACGGATCGAGAATAAAATAGAAATTTCCAAATTATGAAAATTTGATTTTTTTTTTCTGGACAAAAGGAAATATCGAAAATAAAATAAAAATTCCTGACTTATGAAAAATTAATTTATTTTGTAAAACAAAAGTACGGATCGAAAATAAAATATAAATTTCCGAATTATGACAAATTGATTTTTTTTGTAAAACAAACGTGTGGATCGAGAATAAAATATATATTTCGAAAAATTGAATTTTTTTGTCTAAAACAAAAGTACGAATCGAAAATAAATTCTGAATTTCGTATTTATGAAAAAGTGATTTTTTTTTGTAAAACAAAAGTATGGATTGAAAATGAAGTATAAATTTCCAAATTATGAAAAATTGTTTTTTTTATTGTAAAACAAAAGTACGGATCGAAAATACAATATAAATTTCTGAATTATGAAAAATTGATATTTTTTGTAAAACAAAATTACAGATCGAGAATAAAATATAAATTTCGAAATTACAAAAAATTGAATTTTTTTGTGTAAAACAAAAGTACGGATCAAGAATAAAATATAAATTTCCAAATTACGAAAAATTGAAATTTTTTGTGTCAAACAAAAGTACGGATCAAGAATAAAATATAAATTTCCAAATTACGAAAAATTGAAATTTTTTGTGTCAAACAAAAGTACGGATCGAAAATTGAATTTCCTAATTATGAAAAATTGATTTTTTTTTTGTAAAACAAAAGTACGGATCGAGAATAAAATATAAATTTCCAAATTACGAAAAATTGAATTTTTTTGTGTAAAACAAAAGTACGGATCGAAAATAAAATTTGAATTTCCGAATTATGAAAAATTGAGTTTTTTTTTGTAAAACAAAAGTAGGGATCGAAAACAAAATATAAATTTCCAAATAATGAAAAATTGTGTTTTTTTTGTAAAACAAAAGTACAGATCGAAAACAAAATTGAAATCTCCAAATTACGAAAAATTGATTTTTTTATCGTAAAACAAAAGTAGAGATTGAGAATAAAATTTAAATTTCGAAATTACGAAAAATTAACTTCTTTTGTGTAAAAAGAAGTACGGATCGAAAAAAAAATTTGAATTTCGAAGTTACGAAAAGTTGAGTTTTTTTGTGTAAAACTAAAGTACAGAACGAAAATAAAATACAAATTTAGATATTACGAAAAATTGAGTTTTTATGTGTCAAACAAAAGTACGTATCGAGAATAAATATAAATTTCCAAATTATGAAAAATTGACCTTTTTTTTTTTGTAAAGCAAAAGTAAGGATCGAAAATAAAATTTGAATTTCCAAATTACGAAAAATTGAGTTTTTTTCTTGTAAAACAAAAGTACGGATCGAAAATAAAATATAATTATCCAAATTATGAAAAATTGATTTTTTTTTGTAAAACAAAAGTACGGATCCAAAATAAAATATAAACTTCCAAATTATGAAAAATTGAATTTTTTTTTCAAAAATAAATGTAAGGATCAAAAATAAAATTTAAATTTCAAAATTGTAAAAAATATAGTTTTTTTTTGTGTAAAATAAAAGTACGGATAAAAAATAAAATAAAAATTTTTGAATTATGAAACATTCATTTTTTTTGCAAAAAAAAAAGTACAGATCGAGAATAAATAAAAATTTCGAAATTACGAATAATCGAGTTTTTTGTGTAAAACAAAAGTACGAATCGAAAATAAAATTAGAATTTCCTAATTACGAAAAATTATGTTTTTTTGTAAAACAAAAGTCCAGATCGAAAATAAAATATAAATTTACAAATTATGAAAAATTGAAGTTTTTCTTGCAAAAGAAAAGTACGGATTGAAAATAAAATTTGAATTTCGAAGTTAGGAATAATTGAGTATTTTTGTGTAAAACAAAAGTACGGATCGAAAATAAAATTTGAATTTCGAAGTTACGAAAAATTGTGTTTTTTGCGTAAAACAAAGGTACGGATCGAGAATAAAATATAAATTTCCAAATTATGAAAAATTGATTTTTTTGCGTAAAACAAAAGTACGGATCGAAAATAAAATATAAATTTTCGAATTATGACAAATTGATTTTTTTTGTAAAACAAACGTATGGATCGAGAATAAAATATATATTTCGAAAAATTGAATTTTTTTGTCCAAAACAAAAGTACGAATCGAAAATAAATTCTGAATTTCGTATTTATGAAAAAGTGATTTTTTTTATTGTAAAACAAAAGTACTGATCGAAAATACAATATAAATTTCTGAATTATGAAAAATTGATATTTTTTGTAAAACAAAAGTACAGATCGAGAATAAAATATAAATTTCGAAATTACAAAAAATTGAATTTTTTTGTGTAAAACAAAAGTACGGATCAAGAATAAAAGATAAATTTCCAAATTACGAAAAATTTAAATTTTTTGTGTAAAACAAAAGTACGGATCGAAAATTGAATTTCCTAATTATGAAAAATTGATTTTTTTTTGTAAAACAAAAGTACGGATCGAGAATAAAATATAAATTTCCAAATTACGAAAAATTGAATTTTGTTGTGTAAAACAAAAGTACGGATCGAAAATAAAATTTGAATTTCCTAATTATGAAAAATTGAGTTTTTTTTTGTAAAACAAAAGTAGGGATCGAAAACAAAATATAAATTTCCAAATAATGAAAAATTGAGTTTTTTTGTGTAAAAACTAAAGTACAAAACGAAAATAAAATACAAATTTTGAAATTACGAAAAATTGAGTTTTTATGCATCAAACAAAAGTACGTATCGAGAATAAATATAAATTTCCAAATTATGAAAAATTGAGCTTTTTTTTTTGTAAAGCAAAAGTAAGGATCGAAAATAAAATTTGAATTTCCAAATTACGAAAAATAAAGTTTTTTTCTTGTAAAACAAAAGTACGGATCGAAAATAAAATATAATTATCCAAATTATGAAAAATTGATTTTTTTTTGTAAAACAAAAGTACGGATCCAAAATAAAATATAAACTTCCAAATTATGAAAAATTGAATTTTTTTTTCAAAATAAATGTAAGGATAAAAAATAAAATTAAAATTTCAAAATTCTGAAAAATATAGTTTTTTTTGTGTAAAACAAAAGTACGGATCAAAAATAAAATAGAAATTTTTGAATTATGAAAAATTCATTTTTTTTGCAAAAAAAAAAGTACAGATCGAGAATAAATAAAAATTTCGAAATTACGAAAAATCGAGTTTTTTGTGTAAAACAAAAGTACGGATCGAAAATAAAATTAGAATTTCTTAATTACGAAAAATTATGTTTTTTTGTAAAACAAAAGTACAGATCGAAAATAAAATATAAATTTCCAAATTATGAAAAATTGAGTTTTTTTTAAAACAAAAGTACGGATCGAAAATAAAATATAAATTTACAAATTATGAAAAATTGAGGTTTTTTTTTGTAAAAAAGAAGTACGGATCGAAAATAAAATATAAATTTCCAGAGTATGAAAATTTGATTTTTTTTGTATGAGAAAAGTACGGATCGAAAATAAAATTGAAATTTCAAAATTACGAAAAATTGAGGTTTTTTTATCTAAAACAAAAGTACAGATCGAGAATAAAATATAAATTACGAAAAAATGAGTTTTTTGTGCAAAAGAAAAGTACGGATTGAAAATAAAATTTGAATTTCGAAGTTAGGAATAATTGAGTATTTTTGTGTAAAACAAAAGTACGGATCGAGAATAAAATATAAATTTCCAAATTATGAAAAATTGATTTTTTTTCGTAAAACAAAAGTACGGATCGAAAATAAAATATAAATTTCCGAATTATGACAAATTGATTTTTTTTGTAAAACAAACGTATGGATCGAGAATAAAATATATATTTCGAAAAATTGAATTTTTTTGTCTAAAACAAAAGTACGAATCGAAAATAAATTCTGAATTTCGTATTTATGAAAAAGTGATTTTTTTTATTGTAAAACAAAAGTACGGATCGAAAATACAATATAAATTTCTGAATTATGAAAAATTGATATTTTTTGTAAAACAAAAGTACAGATCGAGAATAAAATATAAATTTCAAAATTACAAAAAATTGAATTTTTTTGTGTAAAATAAAAGTACGGATCGAAAATTGAATTTCCTAATTATGAAAAATTGATTTTTTTTTGTATAACAAAAGTACGGATCGAGAATAAAATATAAATTTCCAAATTACGAAAAATTGAATTTTTTTGTGTAAAACAAAAGTACGGATCGAAAATAAAATTTGAATTTCCTAATTATGAAAAATTGAGTTTTTTTTGGTAAAACAAAAGTAGGGATCGAAAACAAAATATAAATTTCCAAATAATGAAAAATTGTGTTTTTTTGTAAAACAAAAGTACAGATCGAAAACAAAATTGAAATCTCCAAATTACAAAAAATTGATTTTTTTATCGTAAAACAAAAGTAGAGATCGAGAATAAAATTTAAATTTTGAAATTATGAAAAATTAACTTCTTTTGTGTAAAACAAAAGTACGGATCGAAAATAAAATTTAAATTTCGAAGTTACGAAAAATTGAGTTTTTTTGTGTAAAACTAAAGTACAAAACGAAAATAAAATACAAATTTTGAAATTACGAAAAATTGAGTTTTTATGCATCAAACAAAAGTACGTATCGAGAATAAATATAAATTTCCAAATTATGAAAAATTGACCTTTTTTTTTTTGTAAAGCAAAAGTAAGGATCGAAAATAAAATTTGAATTTCCAAATTACGAAAAATAAAGTTTTTTTCTTGTAAAACAAAAGTACTGGATCGAAAATAAAATATAATTATCCAAATTATGAAAAATTGATTTTTTTGTAAAACAAAAGTACTGGATCCAAAATAAAATATAAACTTCCAAATTATGAAAAATTGAATTTTTTTTTCAAAATAAATGTAAGGATAAAAAATAAAATTTAAATTTCAAAATTGTAAAAAATATTGTTTTTTTTTGTGTAAAATAAAAGTACGGATAAAAAATAAAATAAAAATTTTTGAATTATGAAACATTCATTTTTTTTGCAAAAAAAAAGTACAGATCGAGAATAAATAAAAATTTCGAAATTACGAATAATCGAGTTTTTTGTGTAAAACAAAAGTACGAATCGAAAATAAAATTAGAATTTCCTAATTACGAAAAATTATGTTTTTTTGTAAAACAAAAGTCCAGATCGAAAATAAAATATAAATTTACAAATTATGAAAAATTGAAGTTTTTCTTGCAAAAGAAAAGTACGGATTGAAAATAAAATTTGAATTTCGAAGTTAGGAATAATTGAGTATTTTTGTGTAAAACAAAAGTACGGATCGAAAATAAAATTTGAATTTCGAAGTTACGAAAAATTGTGTTTTTTGCGTAAAACAAAGGTACGGATCGAGAATAAAATATAAATTTCCAAATTATGAAAAATTGATTTTTTTTCGTAAAACAAAAGTACTGGATCGAAAATAAAATATAAATTTCCGATTTATGACAAATTGATTTTTTTTGTAAAACAAACGTATGGATCGAGAATAAAATATATATTTCGAAAAATTGAATTTTTTTGTCCAAAACAAAAGTACGAATCGAAAATAAATTCTAAATTTCGTATTTATGAAAAAGTGATTTTTTTATTGTAAAACAAAAGTACTTGATCGAAAATACAATACAAATTTCTGAATTATGAAAAATTGATATTTTTGTAAAACAAAAGTACAGATCGAGAATAAAATATAAATTTCGAAATTACAAAAATTGAATTTTTTGTGTAAAACAAAAGTACTGGATCAAGAATAAAATATAAATTTCCAAATTACGAAAAATTGAAATTTTTGTGTAAAACAAAAGTACTGGATCGAAAATTGAATTTCCTAATTATGAAAAATTGATTTTTTTTGTAAAACAAAAGTACTGGATCGAGAATAAAATATAAATTTCCAAATTACGAAAAATTGAATTTTTTTGTGTAAAACAAAAGTACGGATCGAAAATAAAATTTGAATTTCCTAATTATGAAAAATTGAGTTTTTTTTTGTAAAACAAAAGTAGGGATCGAAAACAAAATATAAATTTCCAAATAATGAAAAATTGAGTTTTTTTGTGTAAAACTAAAGTACAAAACGAAAATAAAATACAAATTTTGAAATTACGAAAAACTGAGTTTTTATGCGTCAAACAAAAGTACGTATCGAGAATAAATATAAATTTCCAAATTATGAAAAATTGAGCTTTTTTTTTTGTAAAGCAAAAGTAAGGATCGAAAATAAAATTTGAATTTCCAAATTACGAAAAATAAAGTTTTTTTCTTGTAAAACAAAAGTACTGGATCGAAAATAAAATATAATTATCCAAATTATGAAAAATTGATTTTTTTGTAAAACAAAAGTACTGGATCCAAAATAAAATATAAACTTCCAAATTATGAAAAATTGAATTTTTTTCAAAATAAATGTAAGGATAAAAATAAAATTTAAATTTCAAAATTGTAAAAATATAGTTTTTTTGTGTAAAACAAAAGTACTGGACCAAAAATAAAATAGAAATTTTTGAATTATGAAAAATTCCTTTTTTGCAAAAAAAAGTACAGATCGAGAATAAATAAAAATTTCGAAATTACGAAAAATCGAGTTTTTGTGTAAAACAAAAGTACTGGATCGAAAATAAAATTAGAATTTCTTAATTACTGAAAAATTATGTTTTTTGTAAAACAAAAGTACAGATCGAAAATAAAATATAAATTTCCAAATTATGAAAAATTGAGTTTTTTTTAAAACAAAAGTACGGATCGAAAATAAAATATAAATTTACAAATTATGAAAAATTGATGTTTTTTTGTAAAAAAAAGTACTGGATCGAAAACAAAATATAAATTTCCAAATAATGAAAAATTGAGTTTTTTTGTAAAACAAAAGTACTGATCGAAAACAAAATTGAAATCTCCAAATTACAAAAAATTGATTTTTTTATCGTAAAACAAAAGTAGAGATCGAGAATAAAATTTAAATTTTGAAATTATGAAAAATTAACTTCTTTTGTGTAAAACAAAAGTACGGATCGAAAATAAAATTAGAATTTCTTAATTACGAAAAATTATGTTTTTTTTGTAAAACAAAAGTACAGATCGAAAATAAAATATAAATTTCCAAATTATGAAAAATTGAGTTTTTTTAAAACAAAAGTACTGGATCGAAAATAAAATATAAATTTACAAATTATGAAAAATTGATGTTTTTTTGTAAAAAGAAGTACTGGATCGAAAATAAAATATAAATTTCCAAAGTATGAAAATTTGATTTTTTGTATGAGAAAAGTACTGGATCGAAAATAAAATTTAAATTTCGAAATTACGAAAAATTGAGGTTTTTTTATCTAAAAGAAAAGTACAGATCGAGAATAAAATATAAATTACGAAATTACGAAAAAATGAGTTTTTTGTGCAAAAGAAAAGTACGGATTGAAAATAAAATTTGAATTTCGAAGTTAGGAATAATTGAGTATTTTTGTGTAAAACAAAAGTACGGATCGAGAATAAAATATAAATTTCCAAATTATGAAAAATTGATTTTTTTCGTACAACAAAAGTACGGATCGAAAATAAAATATAAATTTCCGAATTATGAAAAATTGATTTTTTTTGTAAAACAAACGTATGGATCGAGAATAAAATATATATTTCGAAAAATTGAATTTTTTTGTCTAAAACAAAAGTACGAATCGAAAATAAATTCTGAATTTCGTATTTATGAAAAAGTGATTTTTTTATTGTAAAACAAAAGTACTGGATCGAAAATACAATATAAATTTCTGAATTATGAAAAATTGATATTTTTGTAAAACAAAAGTACAGATCGAGAATAAAATATAAATTTCAAAATTACAAAAATTGAATTTTTTGTGTAAAACAAAAGTACTGGATCAAGAATAAAATATAAATTTCCAAATTACGAAAAATTGAAATTTTTGTGTAAAACAAAAGTACTGGATCGAAAATTGAATTTCCTAATTATGAAAAATTGATTTTTTTTGTAAAACAAAAGTACTGGATCGAAAATAAAATTTGAATTTCCTAATTATGAAAAAGTTGAGTTTTTTTTGTGTAAAAAAAAGTACGGATCGAAAATAAAATATAAATTTCCAAATAATGAAAAATTGTGTTTTTTTGTAAAACAAAAGTACAGATCGAAAACAAAATTGAAATCTCCAAATTACAAAAAAATTGATTTTTTTATCGTAAAACAAAAGTAGAGATCGAGAATAAAATTTAAATTTTGAAATTATGAAAAATTAACTTCTTTTGTGTAAAACAAAAGTACGGATCGAAAATAAAATTAGAATTTCTTAATTACGAAAAATTATGTTTTTTGTAAAACAAAAGTACGGATCGAAAATAAAATATAAATTTCCAAATTATGAAAAATTGAGTTTTTTTAAAACAAAAGTACTGGATCGAAAATAAAATATAAATTTACAAATTATGAAAAATTGATGTTTTTTTGTAAAAAGAAGTACTGGATCGAAAATAAAATATAAATTTCCAAATAATGAAAAATTGTGTTTTTTTGTAAAACAAAAGTACAGATCGAAAACAAAATTGAAATCTCCAAATTACAAAAAATTGATTTTTTTATCGTAAAACAAAAGTAGAGATCGAGAATAAAATTTAAATTTTGAAATTATGAAAAATTAACTTCTTTTGTGTGAAACAAAAGTACGGATTGAAAATAAAATTTGAATTTCGAGTTACGAAAAATTGAGTTTTTTGTGTAAAACTAAAGTACAAAACGAAAATAAAATACAAATTTTGAAATTACGAAAAATTGAGTTTTTATGCGTCAAACAAAAGTACGTATCGAGAATAAATATAACTTTCCAAATTATGAAAAATTGAGCTTTTTTTTTTGTAAAGCAAAAGTAAGGATCGAAAATAAAATTTGAATTTCCAAATTACGAAAAATAAAGTTTTTTTCTTGTAAAACAAAAGTACGGATCGAAAATAAAATATAATTATCCAAATTATGAAAAATTGATTTTTTTTTGTAAAACAAAAGTACGGATCCAAAATAAAATATAAACTTCCAAATTATGAAAAATTGAATTTTTTTTTCAAAATAAATGTAAGGATAAAAATAAAATTTAAATTTCAAAATTGTGAAAAATATAGTTTTTTTATGTAAAACAAAAGTACTGGACCAAAAATAAAATAGAAATTTTTGAATTATGAAAATTCATTTTTTTGCAAAAAAAGTACAGATCGAGAATAAATAAAAATTTCGAAATTACGAAAAATCGAGTTTTTGTGTAAAACAAAAGTACTGGATCGAAAATAAAATTAGAATTTCTTAATTACTAAAAATTATGTTTTTTGTAAAACAAAAGTACAGATCGAAAATAAAATATAAATTTCCAAATTATGAAAAATTGAGTTTTTTTTAAAACAAAAGTACGGATCGAAAATAAAATATAAATTTACAAATTATGAAAAATTGAGGTTTTTTTTTGTAAAAAAGAAGTACGGATCGAAAATAAAATATAAATTTCCAGAGTATGAAAATTTGATTTTTTTTGTATGAGAAAAGTACGGATCGAAAATAAAATTGAAATTTCAAAATTACGAAAAATTGAGGTTTTTTTATCTAAAACAAAAGTACAGATCGAGAATAAAATATAAATTACGAAATTACGAAAAAATGAGTTTTTTGTGCAAAAGAAAAGTACGGATTGAAAATAAAATTTGAATTTCGAGGTTAGGAATAATTGAGTATTTTGTGTAAAACAAAAGTACGGATCGAGAATAAAATATAAATTTCCAAATTATGAAAAATTGATTTTTTTCAGTACAACAAAAGTACTGGATCGAAAATAAAATATAAATTTCCGAATTATGAAAAATTGATTTTTTTGTAAAACAAACGTATGGATCGAGAATAAAATATATATTTCGAAAAATTGAATTTTTTTGTCTAAAACAAAAGTACGAATCGAAAATAAATTCTGAATTTCGTATTTATGAAAAAGTGATTTTTTTATTGTAAAACAAAAGTACGGATCGAAAATACAATATAAATTTCTGAATTATGAAAAATTGATATTTTTTGTAAAACAAAAGTACAGATCGAGAATAAAATATAAATTTCAAAATTACAAAAATTGAATTTTTTGTGTAAAACAAAAGTACTGGATCAAGAATAAAATATAAATTTCCAAATTACGAAAAATTGAAAATTTTTCGTGTAAAACAAAAGTACTGGATCGAAAATTGAATTTCCTAATTATGAAAAATTGATTTTTTTTGTAAAACAAAAGTACTGGATCGAAAATAAAATTTGAATTTCCTAATTATGAAAAATTGAGTTTTTTTGTAAAACAAAAGTAGGGATCGAAAACAAAATATAAATTTCCAAATAATGAAAAATTGTGTTTTTTTGTAAAACAAAAGTACAGATCGAAAACAAAATTGAAATCTCCAAATTACAAAAAATTGATTTTTTTATCGTAAAACAAAAGTAGAGATCGAGAATAAAATTTAAATTTTGAAATTATGAAAAATTAACTTCTTTTGTGTAAAACAAAAGTACGGATCGAAAATAAAATTAGAATTTCTTAATTACGAAAAATTATGTTTTTTTGTAAAACAAAAGTACAGATCGAAAATAAAATATAAATTTCCAAATTATGAAAAATTGAGTTTTTTTTAAAACAAAAGTACGGATCGAAAATAAAATATAAATTTACAAATTATGAAAAATTGATGTTTTTTTTGTAAAAAAGAAGTACGGATCGAAAATAAAATATAAATTTCCAAAGTATGAAAATTTGATTTTTTTTGTATGAGAAAAGTACGGATCGAAAATAAAATTTAAATTTCGAAATTACGAAAAATTGAGGTTTTTTTATCTAAAAGAAAAGTACAGATCGAGAATAAAATATAAATTACGAAATTACGAAAAAATGAGTTTTTTGTGCAAAAGAAAAGTACGGATTGAAAATAAAATTTGAATTTCGAAGTTAGGAATAATTGAGTATTTTTGTGTAAAACAAAAGTACGGATCGAGAATAAAATATAAATTTCCGAATTATGAAAAATTGATTTTTTTTCGTAAAACAAAAGTACGGATCGAAAATAAAATATAAATTTCCGAATTATGACAAATTGATTTTTTTTGTAAAACAAACGTATGGATCGAGAATAAAATATATATTTCGAAAAATTGAATTTTTTTGTCTAAAACAAAAGTACGAATCGAAAATAAATTCTGAATTTCGTATTTATGAAAAAGTGATTTTTTTTATTGTAAAACAAAAGTACTGATCGAAAATACAATACAAATTTCTGAATTATGAAAAATTGATATTTTTTGTAAAACAAAAGTACAGATCGAGAATAAAATATAAATTTCGAAATTACAAAAAATTGAATTTTTTTGTGTCAAACAAAAGTACGGATCGAGAATAAAATATAAATTTCCAAATTATGAAAAATTGATTTTTTTTCGTACAACAAAAGTACGGATCGAAAATAAAATATAAATTTCCGAATTATGAAAAATTGATTTTTTTTGTAAAACAAACGTATGGATCGAGAATAAAATATATATTTCGAAAAATTGAATTTTTTTGTCTAAAACAAAAGTACGAATCGAAAATAAATTCTGAATTTCGTATTTATGAAAAAGTGATTTTTTTTATTGTAAAACAAAAGTACGGATCGAAAATACAATATAAATTTCTGAATTATGAAAAATTGATATTTTTTGTAAAACAAAAGTACAGATCGAGAATAAAATATAAATTTCAAAATTACAAAAATTGAATTTTTTGTGTAAAACAAAAGTACTGGATCAAGAATAAAATATAAATTTCCAAATTACGAAAAATTGAAATTTTTGTGTAAAACAAAAGTACTGGATCGAAAATTGAATTTCCTAATTATGAAAAATTGATTTTTTTTTGTAAAACAAACGTACGGATCGAGAATAAAATATAAATTTCAAAATTATGAAAAATTGAGTTTTTTTTGTAAAACAAAAGTACGGATCGAAAATAAAATATAAATTTCCAAATAATGAAAAATTGTGTTTTTTTGTAAAACAAAAGTACAGATCGAAAACAAAATTGAAATCTCCAAATTACAAAAAAATTGATTTTTTTATCGTAAAACAAAAGTAGAGATCGAGAATAAAATTTAAATTTTGAAATTATGAAAAATTAACTTCTTTTGTGTAAAACAAAAGTACTGGATCGAAAATAAAATTAGAATTTCTTAATTACGAAAAATTATGTTTTTTGTAAAACAAAAGTACAGATCGAAAATAAAATATAAATTTCCAAATTATGAAAAATTGAGTTTTTTTAAAACAAAAGTACTGGATCGAAAATAAAATATAAATTTACAAATTATGAAAAATTGATGTTTTTTTGTAAAAAGAAGTACTGGATCGAAAATAAAATATAAATTTCCAAATAATGAAAAATTGTGTTTTTTGTAAAACAAAAGTACAGATCGAAAACAAAATTGAAATCTCCAAATTACAAAAAAATTGATTTTTTTATCGTAAAACAAAAGTAGAGATCGAGAATAAAATTTAAATTTTGAAATTATGAAAAATTAACTTCTTTTGTGTAAAACAAAAGTACGGATTGAAAATAAAATTTGAATTTCGAAGTTACGAAAAATTGAGTTTTTTTGTGTAAAACTAAAGTACAAAACAAAAATAAAATACAAATTTTGAAATTACGAAAAATTGAGTTTTTATGCGTCAAACAAAAGTACGTATCGAGAATAAATATAACTTTCCAAGTTATGAAAAATTGAGCTTTTTTTTTTGTAAAGCAAAAGTAAGGATCGAAAATAAAATTTGAATTTCCAAATTACGAAAAATAAAGTTTTTTTCTTGTAAAACAAAAGTACGGATGGAAAATAAAATATAATTATCCAAATTATGAAAAATTGATTTTTTTGTAAAACAAAAGTACTGGATCCAAAATAAAATATAAACTTCCAAATTATGAAAAATTGAATTTTTTTCAAAATAAATGTAAGGATAAAAATAAAATTTAAATTTCAAAATTGTGAAAAATATAGTTTTTTTGTGTAAAACAAAAGTACTGACCAAAAATAAAATAGAAATTTTTGAATTATGAAAAATTCCTTTTTTGCAAAAAAAGTACAGATCGAGAATAAATAAAAATTTCGAAATTACTGAAAAATCGAGTTTTTGTGTAAAACAAAAGTACTGGATCGAAAATAAAATTAGAATTTCTTAATTACGAAAAATTATGTTTTTTGTAAAACAAAAGTACAGATCGAAAATAAAATATAAATTTCCAAATTATGAAAAATTGAGTTTTTTTAAAACAAAAGTACTGGATCGAAAATAAAATATAAATTTACAAATTATGAAAAATTGATGTTTTTTTTGTAAAAAGAAGTACTGGATCGAAAATAAAATATAAATTTCCAAAGTATGAAAATTTGATTTTTTTGTATGAGAAAAGTACTGGATCGAAAATAAAATTTAAATTTCGAAATTACGAAAAATTGAGGTTTTTTTATCTAAAAGAAAAGTACAGATCGAGAATAAAATATAAATTACGAAATTACGAAAAATGAGTTTTTGTGCAAAAGAAAAGTACTGATTGAAAATAAAATTTGAATTTCGAGTTAGGAATAATTGAGTATTTTTGTGTAAAACAAAAGTACGGATCGAGAATAAAATATAAATTTCCAAATTATGAAAAATTGATTTTTTTTCGTAAAACAAAAGTACGGATCGAAAATAAAATATAAATTTCCGAATTATGACAAATTGATTTTTTTTGTAAAACAAACGTATGGATCGAGAATAAAATATATATTTCGAAAAATTGAATTTTTTTGTCTAAAACAAAAGTACGAATCGAAAATAAATTCTGAATTTCAGTATTTATGAAAAAGTGATTTTTTATTGTAAAACAAAAGTATCTGATCGAAAATACAATACAAATTTCTGAATTATGAAAATTGATATTTTTGTAAAACAAAAGTACAGATCGAGAATAAAATATAAATTTCGAAATTACAAAAATTGAATTTTTTGTGTAAAACAAAAGTACTGGATCAAGAATAAAATATAAATTTCCAAATTACGAAAAATTGAAATTTTTGTGTAAAACAAAAGTACTGGATCGAAAATTGAATTTCCTAATTATGAAAAATTGATTTTTTTGTAAAACAAAAGTACTGGATCGAGAATCAAATATAAATTCCCAAATTACGAAAAATTGAATTTTTTTGTGTAAAACAAAAGTACGGATCGAAAATAAAATTTGAATATCCTAATTATGAAAATTTGAGTTTTTTTTTGTAAAACAAAAGTAGGGATCGAAAACAAAATATAAATTTCCAAATAATGAAAAATTGAGTTTTTTTGTGTAAAACTAAAGTACAAAACGAAAATAAAATACAAATTTTGAAATTACGAAAAATTGAGTTTTTATGCGTCAAACAAAAGTACGTGATCGAGAATAAATATAAATTTCCAAATTATGAAAAATTGAGCTTTTTTTTGTAAAGCAAAAGTAAGGATCGAAAATAAAATTTGAATTTCCAAATTACGAAAAATAAAGTTTTTTCTTGTAAAACAAAAGTACGGATCGAAAAGAAAATATAATTATCCAAATTATGAAAAATTGATTTTTTTTTGTAAAACAAAAGTACGGATCCAAAATAAAATATAAACTTCCAAATTATGAAAAATTGAATTTTTTTTTCAAAATAAATGTAAGGATAAAAAATAAAATTAAAATTTCAAAATTGTGAAAAATATAGTTTTTTTTGTGTAAAACAAAAGTACTGG
This sequence comes from Lablab purpureus, assembly GCA_030347555.1. Lineage (NCBI taxonomy): Eukaryota > Viridiplantae > Streptophyta > Magnoliopsida > Fabales > Fabaceae > Lablab > Lablab purpureus. The sequence goes on from CM059255.1 coordinate 16,781,471, forward strand.
ACCAAAAATAAAATAGAAATTTTTGAATTATGAAAAATTCCTTTTTTGCAAAAAAAAGTACAGATCGAGAATAAATAAAAATTTCGAAATTACGAAAAATCGAGTTTTTGTGTAAAACAAAAGTACTGGATCGAAAATAAAATTAGAATTTCTTAATTACTGAAAAATTATGTTTTTTGTAAAACAAAAGTACTGATCGAAAATAAAATATAAATTTCCAAATTATGAAAAATTGAGTTTTTTTAAAACAAAAGTACTGGATCGAAAATAAAATATAAATTTACAAATTATGAAAAATTGATGTTTTTTTGTAAAAAGAAGTACTGGATCGAAAATAAAATATAAATTTCCAAAGTATGAAAATTTGATTTTTTTGTATGAGAAAAGTACTGGATCGAAAATAAAATTTAAATTTCGAAATTACGAAAAATTGAGGTTTTTTATCTAAAAGAAAAGTACAGATCGAGAATAAAATATAAATTACTGAAATTACGAAAAAATGAGTTTTTGTGCAAAAGAAAAGTACTGGATTGAAAATAAAATTTGAATTTCGAAGTTAGGAATAATTGAGTATTTTTGTGTAAAACAAAAGTACTGGATCGAGAATAAAATATAAATTTCCAAATTATGAAAAATTGATTTTTTTCAGTACAACAAAAGTACTGGATCGAAAATAAAATATAAATTTCCGAATTATGAAAAATTGATTTTTTGTAAAACAAACGTATGGATCGAGAATAAAATATATATTTCGAAAAATTGAATTTTTTGTCTAAAACAAAAGTACGAATCGAAAATAAATTCTGAATTTCGTATTTATGAAAAAGTGATTTTTTTATTGTAAAACAAAAGTACGGATCGAAAATACAATATAAATTTCTGAATTATGAAAAATTGATATTTTTGTAAAACAAAAGTACAGATCGAGAATAAAATATAAATTTCAAAATTACAAAAATTGAATTTTTTGTGTAAAACAAAAGTACTGGATCAAGAATAAAATATAAATTTCAAATTACGAAAAATTGAAAATTTTTCGTGTAAAACAAAAGTACTGGATCGAAAATTGAATTTCCTAATTATGAAAAATTGATTTTTTTTGTAAAACAAAAGTACTGGATCGAAAATAAAATTTGAATTTCCTAATTATGAAAAATTGAGTTTTTTTGTAAAACAAAAGTAGGGATCGAAAACAAAATATAAATTTCCAAATAATGAAAAATTGTGTTTTTTGTAAAACAAAAGTACAGATCGAAAACAAAATTGAAATCTCCAAATTACAAAAAATTAATTTTTTATCGTAAAACAAAAGTAGAGATCGAGAATAAAATTTAAATTTTGAAATTATGAAAAATTAACTTCTTTTGTGTAAAACAAAAGTACTGGATCGAAAATAAAATTAGAATTTCTTAATTACGAAAAATTATGTTTTTTGTAAAACAAAAGTACAGATCGAAAATAAAATATAAATTTCCAAATTATGAAAAATTGAGTTTTTTTAAAACAAAAGTACTGGATCGAAAATAAAATATAAATTTACAAATTATGAAAAATTGATGTTTTTTTGTAAAAAAGAAGTACTGGATCGAAAATAAAATATAAATTTCCAAATAATGAAAAATTGTGTTTTTTGTAAAACAAAAGTACATGATCGAAAACAAAATTGAAATCTCCAAATTACAAAAAATTGATTTTTTATCGTAAAACAAAAGTAGAGATCGAGAATAAAATTTAAATTTTGAAATTATGAAAAATTAACTTCTTTTGTGTGAAACAAAAGTACGGATTGAAAATAAAATTTGAATTTCGAGTTACGAAAAATTGAGTTTTTTGTGTAAAACTAAAGTACAAAACGAAAATAAAATACAAATTTTGAAATTACGAAAAATTGAGTTTTTATGCGTCAAACAAAAGTACGTATCGAGAATAAATATAACTTTCCAAATTATGAAAAATTGAGCTTTTTTTTTTGTAAAGCAAAAGTAAGGATCGAAAATAAAATTTGAATTTCCAAATTACGAAAAATAAAGTTTTTTTCTTGTAAAACAAAAGTACGGATGGAAAATAAAATATAATTATCCAAATTATGAAAAATTGATTTTTTTTGTAAAACAAAAGTACGGATCCAAAATAAAATATAAACTTCCAAATTATGAAAAATTGAATTTTTTTTTCAAAATAAATGTAAGGATAAAAAATAAAATTTAAATTTCAAAATTGTGAAAAATATAGTTTTTTTGTGTAAAACAAAAGTACTGGACCAAAAATAAAATAGAAATTTTTGAATTATGAAAAATTCCTTTTTTGCAAAAAAAAGTACAGATCGAGAATAAATAAAAATTTCGAAATTACGAAAAATCGAGTTTTTGTGTAAAACAAAAGTACTGGATCGAAAATAAAATTAGAATTTCTTAATTACGAAAAATTATGTTTTTTGTAAAACAAAAGTACAGATCGAAAATAAAATATAAATTTCCAAATTATGAAAAATTGAGTTTTTTTAAAACAAAAGTACTGGATCGAAAATAAAATATAAATTTACAAATTATGAAAAATTGATGTTTTTTTTGTAAAAAGAAGTACTGGATCGAAAATAAAATATAAATTTCCAAAGTATGAAAATTTGATTTTTTTGTATGAGAAAAGTACTGGATCGAAAATAAAATTTAAATTTCGAAATTACGAAAAATTGAGGTTTTTTATCTAAAAGAAAAGTACAGATCGAGAATAAAATATAAATTACGAAATTACGAAAAATGAGTTTTTGTGCAAAAGAAAAGTACTGGATTGAAAATAAAATTTGAATTTCGAGTTAGGAATAATTGAGTATTTTTGTGTAAAACAAAAGTACTGGATCGAGAATAAAATATAAATTTCCAAATTATGAAAAATTGATTTTTTTCGTAAAACAAAAGTACGGATCGAAAATAAAATATAAATTTCCGAATTATGACAAATTGATTTTTTTTGTAAAACAAACGTATGGATCGAGAATAAAATATATATTTCGAAAAATTGAATTTTTTTGTCTAAAACAAAAGTACGAATCGAAAATAAATTCTAAATTTCGTATTTATGAAAAAGTGATTTTTTTATTGTAAAACAAAAGTACTTGATCGAAAATACAATACAAATTTCTGAATTATGAAAAATTGATATTTTTGTAAAACAAAAGTACAGATCGAGAATAAAATATAAATTTCGAAATTACAAAAATTGAATTTTTTGTGTCAAACAAAAGTACTGGATCGAGAATAAAATATAAATTTCCAAATTATGAAAAATTGATTTTTTTTCGTACAACAAAAGTACGGATCGAAAATAAAATATAAATTTTCGAATTATGACAAATTGATTTTTTTTGTAAAACAAACGTATGGATCGAGAATAAAATATATATTTCGAAAAATTGAATTTTTTTGTCTAAAACAAAAGTACGAATCGAAAATAAATTCTGAATTTCGTATTTATGAAAAAGTGATTTTTTTTATTGTAAAACAAAAGTACGGATCGAAAATACAATATAAATTTCTGAATTATGAAAAATTGATATTTTTTGTAAAACAAAAGTACAGATCGAGAATAAAATATAAATTTCAAAATTACAAAAAATTGAATTTTTTTGTGTAAAACAAAAGTACGGATCAAGAATAAAATATAAATTTCCAAATTACGAAAAATTGAAAATTTTTCGTGTAAAACAAAAGTACGGATCGAAAATTGAATTTCCTAATTATGAAAAATTGATTTTTTTTTTGTAAAACAAAAGTACGGATCGAAAATAAAATTTGAATTTCCTAATTATGAAAAATTGAGTTTTTTTTTGTAAAACAAAAGTAGGGATCGAAAACAAAATATAAATTTCCAAATAATGAAAAATTGTGTTTTTTGTAAAACAAAAGTACTGGATCGAAAACAAAATTGAAATCTCCAAATTACAAAAAATTGATTTTTTATCGTAAAACAAAAGTAGAGATCGAGAATAAAATTTAAATTTTGAAATTATGAAAAATTAACTTCTTTTGTGTAAAACAAAAGTACTGGATCGAAAATAAAATTAGAATTTCTTAATTACGAAAAATTATGTTTTTTGTAAAACAAAAGTACAGATCGAAAATAAAATATAAATTTCCAAATTATGAAAAATTGAGTTTTTTTAAAACAAAAGTACTGGATCGAAAATAAAATATAAATTTACAAATTATGAAAAATTGATGTTTTTTTGTAAAAAGAAGTACTGGATCGAAAATAAAATATAAATTTCCAAATAATGAAAAATTGTGTTTTTTGTAAAACAAAAGTACAGATCGAAAACAAAATTGAAATCTCCAAATTACAAAAAATTGATTTTTTATCGTAAAACAAAAGTAGAGATCGAGAATAAAATTTAAATTTTGAAATTATGAAAAATTAACTTCTTTTGTGTGAAACAAAAGTACGGATTGAAAATAAAATTTGAATTTCGAGTTACGAAAAATTGAGTTTTTTGTGTAAAACTAAAGTACAAAACGAAAATAAAATACAAATTTTGAAATTACGAAAAATTGAGTTTTTATGCGTCAAACAAAAGTACGTATCGAGAATAAATATAACTTTCCAAATTATGAAAAATTGAGCTTTTTTTTGTAAAGCAAAAGTAAGGATCGAAAATAAAATTTGAATTTCCAAATTACGAAAAATAAAGTTTTTTTCTTGTAAAACAAAAGTACGGATGGAAAATAAAATATAATTATCCAAATTATGAAAAATTGATTTTTTTGTAAAACAAAAGTACTGGATCCAAAATAAAATATAAACTTCCAAATTATGAAAAATTGAATTTTTTTCAAAATAAATGTAAGGATAAAAATAAAATTTAAATTTCAAAATTGTGAAAAATATAGTTTTTTGTGTAAAACAAAAGTACTGGACCAAAAATAAAATAGAAATTTTTGAATTATGAAAAATTCCTTTTTTGCAAAAAAAAGTACAGATCGAGAATAAATAAAAATTTCGAAATTACGAAAAATCGAGTTTTTGTGTAAAACAAAAGTACTGGATCGAAAATAAAATTAGAATTTCTTAATTACGTAAAAATTATGTTTTTTGTAAAACAAAAGTACAGATCGAAAATAAAATATAAATTTCCAAATTATGAAAAATTGAGTTTTTTTAAAACAAAAGTACTGGATCGAAAATAAAATATAAATTTACAAATTATGAAAAATTGATGTTTTTTTTGTAAAAAGAAGTACTGGATCGAAAATAAAATATAAATTTCCAAAGTATGAAAATTTGATTTTTTTGTATGAGAAAAGTACTGGATCGAAAATAAAATTTAAATTTCGAAATTACGAAAAATTGAGGTTTTTTTATCTAAAAGAAAAGTACAGATCGAGAATAAAATATAAATTACGAAATTACGAAAAAATGAGTTTTTGTGCAAAAGAAAAGTACGGATTGAAAATAAAATTTGAATTTCGAAGTTAGGAATAATTGAGTATTTTTGTGTAAAACAAAAGTACGGATCGAGAATAAAATATAAATTTCCAAATTATGAAAAATTGATTTTTTTTCGTAAAACAAAAGTACGGATCGAAAATAAAATATAAATTTCCGAATTATGACAAATTGATTTTTTGTAAAACAAACGTATGGATCGAGAATAAAATATATATTTCGAAAAATTGAATTTTTTGTCTAAAACAAAAGTACTGAATCGAAAATAAATTCTAAATTTCGTATTTATGAAAAAGTGATTTTTTATTGTAAAACAAAAGTACTTGATCGAAAATACAATACAAATTTCTGAATTATGAAAAATTGATATTTTTGTAAAACAAAAGTACAGATCGAGAATAAAATATAAATTTCGAAATTACAAAAAATTGAATTTTTTTGTGTCAAACAAAAGTACGGATCGAGAATAAAATATAAATTTCCAAATTATGAAAAATTGATTTTTTTTCGTAAAACAAAAGTACGGATCGAAAATAAAATATAAATTTCCGAATTATGACAAATTGATTTTTTTTGTAAAACAAACGTATGGATCGAGAATAAAATATATATTTCGAAAAAATAAATTCTGAATTTCGTATTTATGAAAAAGTGATTTTTTATTGTAAAACAAAAGTACTGGATCGAAAATACAATATAAATTTCTGAATTATGAAAAATTGATATTTTTGTAAAACAAAAGTACAGATCGAGAATAAAATATAAATTTCAAAATTACAAAAATTGAATTTTTTGTGTAAAACAAAAGTACGGATCAAGAATAAAATATAAATTTCCAAATTACGAAAAATTGAAATTTTTTGTGTAAAACAAAAGTACGGATCGAAAATTGAATTTCCTAATTATGAAAAATTGATTTTTTTTTTGTAAAACAAAAGTACGGATCGAAAATAAAATTTGAATTTCCTAGAAAAATTGAGTTTTTTTTTGTAAAACAAAAGTAGGGATCGAAAACAAAATATAAATTTCCAAATAATGAAAAATTGTGTTTTTTTGTAAAACAAAAGTACAGATCGAAAACAAAATTGAAATCTCCAAATTACAAAAATTGATTTTTTATCGTAAAACAAAAGTAGAGATCGAGAATAAAATTTAAATTTTGAAATTATGAAAATTAACTTCTTTGTGTAAAACAAAAGTACGGATCGAAAATAAAATTAGAATTTCTTAATTACGAAAACATATGTTTTTTTGTAAAACAAAAGTACAGATCGAAAATAAAATATAAATTTCCAAATTATGAAAAATTGAGTTTTTTTTAAAACAAAAGTACGGATCGAAAATAAAATATAAATTTACAAATTATGAAAAATTGATGTTTTTTTTGTAAAAAAGAAGTACGGATCGAAAATAAAATATAAATTTCCAAATAATGAAAAATTGTGTTTTTTTGTAAAACAAAAGTACAGATCGAAAACAAAATTGAAATCTCCAAATTACAAAAAATTGATTTTTTTATCGTAAAACAAAAGTAGAGATCGAGAATAAAATTTAAATTTTGAAATTATGAAAAATTAACTTCTTTTGTGTGAAACAAAAGTACGGATTGAAAATAAAATTTGAATTTCGAAGTTACGAAAAATTGAGTTTTTTTGTGTAAAACTAAAGTACAAAACGAAAATAAAATACAAATTTTGAAATTACGAAAAATTGAGTTTTTATGCGTCAAACAAAAGTACGTATCGAGAATAAATATAACTTTCCAAATTATGAAAAATTGAGCTTTTTTTTTTGTAAAGCAAAAGTAAGGATCGAAAATAAAATTTGAATTTCCAAATTACTGAAAAATAAAGTTTTTTTCTTGTAAAACAAAAGTACTGGATCGAAAATAAAATATAATTATCCAAATTATGAAAAATTGATTTTTTTGTAAAACAAAAGTACTGGATCCAAAGTAAAATATAAACTTCCAAATTATGAAAAATTGAATTTTTTTCAAAATAAATGTAAGGATAAAAAATAAAATTTAAATTTCAAAATTGTGAAAAATATAGTTTTTTTGTGTAAAACAAAAGTACTGGACCAAAAATAAAATAGAAATTTTTGAATTATGAAAAATTCCTTTTTTGCAAAAAAAGTACAGATCGAGAATAAATAAAAATTTCGAAATTACGAAAAATCGAGTTTTTGTGTAAAACAAAAGTACTGGATCGAAAATAAAATTAGAATTTCTTAATTACTGAAAAATTATGTTTTTTGTAAAACAAAAGTACAGATCGAAAATAAAATATAAATTTCCAAATTATGAAAAATTGAGTTTTTTTAAAACAAAAGTACTGGATCGAAAATAAAATATAAATTTACAAATTATGAAAAATTGATGTTTTTTTGTAAAAAGAAGTACTGGATCGAAAATAAAATATAAATTTCCAAAGTATGAAAATTTGATTTTTTTTGTATGAGAAAAGTACGGATCGAAAATAAAATTTAAATTTCGAAATTACGAAAAATTGAGGTTTTTTTATCTAAAACAAAAGTACAGATCGAGAATAAAATATAAATTACGAAAAAATGAGTTTTTTGTGCAAAAGAAAAGTACGGATTGAAAATAAAATTTGAATTTCGAAGTTAGGAATAATTGAGTATTTTTGTGTAAAACAAAAGTACGGATCGAGAATAAAATATAAATTTCCAAATTATGAAAAATTGATTTTTTTCAGTAAAACAAAAGTACTGGATCGAAAATAAAATATAAATTTCGAATTATGACAAATTGATTTTTTTTGTAAAACAAACGTATGGATCGAGAATAAAATATATATTTCGAAAAATTGAATTTTTTTGTCTAAAACAAAAGTACGAATCGAAAATAAATTCTAAATTTCGTATTTATGAAAAAGTGATTTTTTTATTGTAAAACAAAAGTACTTGATCGAAAATACAATACAAATTTCTGAATTATGAAAAATTGATATTTTTGTAAAACAAAAGTACAGATCGAGAATAAAATATAAATTTCGAAATTACAAAAATTGAATTTTTTGTGTAAAACAAAAGTACTGGATCAAGAATAAAATATAAATTTCCAAATTACGAAAAATTGAAATTTTTGTGTAAAACAAAAGTACGGATCGAAAATTGAATTTCCTAATTATGAAAAATTGATTTTTTTTTTGTAAAACAAAAGTACGGATCGAGAATAAAATATAAATTTCCAAATTACGAAAAATTGAATTTTTTTGTGTAAAACAAAAGTACGGATCGAAAATAAAATTTGAATATCCTAATTATGAAAAATTGAGTTTTTTTTTGTAAAACAAAAGTAGGGATCGAAAACAAAATATAAATTTCCAAATAATGAAAAATTGAGTTTTTTTGTGTAAAACTAAAGTACAAAACGAAAATAAAATACAAATTTTGAAATTACGAAAAATTGAGTTTTTATGCGTCAAACAAAAGTACGTATCGAGAATAAATATAAATTTCCAAATTATGAAAAATTGAGCTTTTTTTTTTGTAAAGCAAAAGTAAGGATCGGAAATAAAATTTGAATTTCCAAATTACGAAAAATAAAGTTTTTTTCTTGTAAAACAAAAGTACGGATCGAAAATAAAATATAATTATCCAAATTATGAAAAATTGATTTTTTTTTGTAAAACAAAAGTACGGATCCAAAATAAAATATAAACTTCCAAATTATGAAAAATTGATTTTTTTTTTCAAAATAAATGTAAGGATAAAAAATAAAATTTAAATTTCAAAATTGTGAAAAATATAGTTTTTTTGTGTAAAACAAAAGTACTGGACCAAAAATAAAATAGAAATTTTTGAATTATGAAAAATTCCTTTTTTGCAAAAAAAGTACAGATCGAGAATAAATAAAAATTTCGAAATTACGAAAAATCGAGTTTTTGTGTAAAACAAAAGTACTGGATCGAAAATAAAATTAGAATTTCTTAATTACGAAAAATTATGTTTTTTTGTAAAACAAAAGTACAGATCGAAAATAAAATATAAATTTCCAAATTATGAAAAATTGAGTTTTTTAAAACAAAAGTATGGATCGAAAATAAAATATAAATTTACAAATTATGAAAAATTGATGTTTTTTTGTAAAAAGAAGTACTGGATCGAAAATAAAATATAAATTTCCAAAGTATGGAAATTTGATTTTTTTGTATGAGAAAAGTACTGGATCGAAAATAAAATTTAAATTTCGAAATTACGAAAAATTGAGGTTTTTTTTATCTAAAAGAAAAGTACAGATCGAGAATAAAATATAAATTACGAAATTACGAAAAAATGAGTTTTTTGTGCAAAAGAAAAGTACGGATTGAAAATAAAATTTGAATTTCGAAGTTAGGAATAATTGAGTATTTTTGTGTAAAACAAAAGTACGGATCGAGAATAAAATATAAATTTCCAAATTACGAAAAATTGATTTTTTTTCGTAAAACAAAAGTACGGATCGAAAATAAAATATAAATTTCCGAATTATGACAAATTGATTTTTTTTGTAAAACAAACGTATGGATCGAGAATAAAATATATATTTCGAAAAATTGAATTTTTTTGTCTAAAACAAAAGTACGAATCGAAAATAAATTCTGAATTTCGTATTTATGAAAATGTGATTTTTTTTATTGTAAAACAAAAGTACTGATCGAAAATACAATACAAATTTCTGAATTATGAAAAATTGATATTTTTTGTAAAACAAAAGTACAGATCGAGAATAAAATATAAATTTCGAAATTACAAAAAATTGAATTTTTTTGTGTAAAACAAAAGTACGGATCGAAAACAAAATATAAATTTCGAAATTACGAAAAATTGAAATTTTTTGTGTAAAACAAAAGTACGGATCGAAAATTGAATTTCCTAATTATGAAAAATTGATTTTTTTTTTGTAAAACAAAAGTACGGATCGAAAATAAAATTTGAATTTCCTAATTATGAAAAATTGAGTTTTTTTTTGTGAAACAAAAGTAGGGATCGAAAACAAAATATAAATTTCCAAATAATGAAAAATTGTGTTTTTTTGTAAAACAAAAGTACAGATCGAAAACAAAATTGAAATCTCCAAATTACAAAAAATTGATTTTTTTATCGTAAAACAAAAGTAGAGATCGAGAATAAAATTTAAATTTCGAAATTATGAAAAATTAACTTCTTTTGTGTAAAACAAAAGTACGGATCCAAAATAAAATTTGAATTTCGAAGTTACGAAAAATTGAGTTTTTTTGTGTAAAACTAAAGTACAAAACGAAAATAAAATACAAATTTTGAAATTACGAAAAATTGAGTTTTTATGCGTCAAACAAAAGTACGTATCGAGAATAAATATAAATTTCCAAATTATGAAAAATTGAGCTTTTTTTTTGTAAAGCAAAAGTAAGGATCGAAAATAAAATTTGAATTTCCAAATTACGAAAAATAAAGTTTTTTTCTTGTAAAACAAAAGTACGGATCGAAAATAAAATATAATTATGCAAATTATGAAAAATTGATTTTTCTTTGTAAAACAAAAGTACGGATCCAAAATAAAATATAAACTTCCAAATTATGAAAAATTGAATTTTTTTTTCAAAATAAATGTAAGGATAAAAAATAAAATTTAAATTTCAAAATTGTGAAAAATATAGTTTTTTTTGTGTAAAACAAAAGTACGGATAAAAAATAAAATAGAAATTTTTGAATTATGAAAAATTCATTTTTTTTGCAAAAAAAAAAGTACAGATCGAGAATAAATAAAAATTTCGAAATTACGAAAAGTCGAGTTTTTGTGTAAAACAAAAGTACTGGATCGAAAATAAAATTAGAATTTCTTAATTACTGAAAAATTATGTTTTTTGTAAAACAAAAGTACAGATCGAAAATAAAATATAAATTTCCAAATTATGAAAAATTGAGTTTTTTTTAAAACAAAAGTACGGATCGAAAATAAAATATAAATTTACAAATTATGAAAAATTGATGTTTTTTTTGTAAAAAAGAGGTACGGATCGAAAATAAAATATAAATTTCCACAGTATGAAAATTTGATTTTTGTTTGTATGAGAAAAGTACGGATCGAAAATAAAATTTAAATTTCAAAATTACAAAAAATTGAGGTTTTTTTATCTAAAACAAAAGTACAAATCGAGAATAAAATATAAATTACGTAAAAATGAGTTTTTGTGCAAAAGAAAAGTACTGGATTGAAAATAAAATTTGAATTTCGAGTTAGGAATAATTGAGTATTTTTGTGTAAAACAAAAGTACTGGATCGAGAATAAAGTAGAAATTTCCAAATTATGAAAATTTGATTTTTTTTTCTAGAAAAAAGGAAGTATCGAAAATAAAATAAAAATTCCCGACTTATGAAAAATTGATTTATTTTGTAAAACAAAAGTACGGATCGAAAATAAGATTTAAATTTTGAAATTATGAAAAATTGGGTTTTTTTGTGTAAAACAAAAGTACGGATCGAAAATAAAATTTGAATTTCGAAGTTACGAAAAATTGTGTTTTTTGCGTAAAACAAAAGTACGGATCGAGAATAAAATATAAATTTCGAAATTACGACAAATTGATATTTTTTGTGTAAAACAAAAGTACGGATCGAAAATAAAATTTGAATTTCCTAATTATGAAAAATTGAGTTTTTTTTGGTAAAACAAAAGTAGGGATCGAAAACAAAATATAAATTTCCAAATAATGAAAAATTGTGTTTTTTTGTAAAACAAAAGTACAGATCGAAAACAAAATTGAAATCTCCAAATTACAAAAAATTGATTTTTTTATCGTAAAACAAAAGTAGAGATCGAGAATAAAATTTAAATTTCGAAATTATGAAAAATTAACTTCTTTTGTGTAAAACAAAAGTACGGATCGAAAATAAAATTTGAATTTTGAAGTTACGAAAAATTGTGTTTTTTGCGTAAAACAAAAGTACGGATCGGGAATAAAATATAAATTTCCAAATTATGAAAAATTGATTTTTTTTCGTAAAACAAAAGTACGGATCGAAAATAAAATATAAATTTCCGAATTATGACAAATTGATTTTTTTTGTAAAACAAACGTATGGATCGAGAATAAAATATATATTTCAAAAAGTTGAATTTTTTTGTCTAAAACAAAAGTACGAATCGAAAATAAATTCGGAATTTCGTATTTATGAAAAAGTGATTTTTTTTATGGTAAAACAAAAGTACGGATCGAAAATACAATATAAATTTCTGAATTATGAAAAATTGATATTTTTTGTAAAACAAAAGTACAGATCGAGAATAAAATATAAATTTCGAAGTTACGAAAAATCGAGTTTTTTGTGTAAAACAAAAGTACGGATCGAAAATAAAATTAGAATTTCTTAATTACGAAAAATTATGTTTTTTTGTAAAACAAAAGTACAGATCGAAAATAAAATATAAATTTCCAAATTATGAAAAATTGAGTTTTGTTTAAAACAAAAGTACGGATCGAAAATAAAATATAAATTTCCAGAGTATGAAAATTTGATTTTTTTTGTATGAGAAAAGTACGGATCGAAAATAAAATTGAAATTTCAAAATTACGAAAAATTGAGGTTTTTTTATCTAAAACAAAAGTACAGATCGAGAATAAAATATAAATTACGAAATTACGAAAAAATGAGTTTTTTGTGCAAAAGAAAAGTACGGATTGAAAATAAAATTTGAATTTCGAAGTTAGGAATAATTGAGTATTTTTGTGTAAAACAAAAGTATGGATCGAGAATAAAATAGAAATTTCCAAATTATGAAAATTTGATTTTTTTTTCTAGAAAAAAGGAAATATCGAAAATAAAATAAAAATTCCCGACTTATGAAAAATTGATTTATTTTGTAAAACAAAAGTACGGACCGAAAATAAAATTTAAATTTTCAAATTATGAAAAAATGAGTTTTTTTGTAAAAAACAAAAGTACGGATCGAAAATAAAATTTGAATTTCGAAGTTACGAAAAATTGTGTTTTTTGCGTAAAACAAAAGTACGGATCGAGAATAAAATATAAATTTCCAAATTATGAAAAATTGATTTTTTTTCGTAAAACAAAAGAACGGATCGAAAATAAAATGTAAATTTTCGAATTATGACAAATTGATTTTTTTTGTAAAACAAACGTATGGATCGAGAATAAAATATATATTTCGAAAAATTGAATTTTTTTGTTTAAAACAAAAGTACTGAATCGAAAATAAATTCTGAATTTCGTATTTATGAAAAAGTGATTTTTTATTGTAAAACAAAAGTACTGGATCGAAAATACAATATAAATTTCGAATTATGAAAAATTGATATTTTTGTAAAACAAAAGTACAGATCGAGAATATGAATTTCCAAATTACGAAAAATAAAGTTTTTTTCTTGTAAAACAAAAGTACGGATCGAAAATAAAATATAATTATCCAAATTATGAAAAATTGATTTTTTTTTGTAAAACAAAAGTACGGATCCAAAATAAAATATAAACTTCCAAATTATGAAAAATTGAATTTTTTTTCAAAATAAATGTAAGGATAAAAAATAAAATTTAAATTTCAAAATTGTGAAAAATATAGTTTTTTTTGTGTAAAACAAAAGCACGGATCAAAAATAAAATAGAAATTTTTGAATTATGAAAAATTCATTTTTTTTGCAAAAAAAAAAGTACAGATCGAGAATAAATAAAAATTTCGAAATTATGAAAAATCGAGTTTTTTGTGTAAAACAAAAGTACGGATCGAAAATAAAATTAGAATTCCTTAATTACGAAAAATTATGTTTTTAGTAAAACAAAAGTACAGATCGAAAATAAAATATAAATTTCCAAATTATGAAAAATTGAGTTTTTTTAAAACAAAAGTACTGGATCGAAAATAAAATATAAATTTACAAATTATGAAAACTTGATGTTTTTTTTGTAAAAAAGAAGTACGGATCGAAAATAAAATATAAATTTCCAAAGTATGAAAATTTGATTTTTTTTTGTATGAGAAAAGTACGGATCGAAAATAAAATTGAAATTTCAAAATTACGAAAAATTGAGGTTTTTTTATCTAAAACAAAAGTACAGATCGAGAATAAAATATAAATTACGAAATTACGAAAAAATGAGTTTTTGGTGCAAAAGAAAAGTACGGATTGAAAATAAAATTTGAATTTCGAAGTTAGGAATAATTGAGTATTTTTGTGTAAAACCAAAATACGGATCGAGAATAAAATAGAAATTTCCAAATTAGGAAAATTTGATTTTTTTTTCTAGAAAAAAGGAAACATCGAAAATAAAATAAAAATTCCCGACTTATGAAAAATTGATTTATTTTGTAAAACAAAAGTACGGATCGAAAATAAAATTTAAATTTTGAAATTATGAAAAATTGAGTTTTTTTGTGTAAAACAAAAGTACGGATCGAAAATAAAATTTGAATTTCGAAGTTACGAAAAATTGTGTTTTTTGCGTAAAACAAAAGTACGGATCGAGAATAAAATATAAATTTCCAAATTATGAAAAATTGATTTTTTTTCGTAAAACAAAAGTACGGATCGAAAATAAAATATAAATTTTCGAATTATGACAAATTGATTTTTTGTAAAACAAACGTATGGATCGAGAATAAAATATATATTTCGAAAAATTGAATTTTTTGTCTAAAACAAAAGTACTGAATCGAAAATAAATTCTGAATTTCGTATTTATGAAAAAGTGATTTTTTATTGTATAACAAAAGTACGGATCGAAAATACAATATAAATTTCTGAATTATGAAAAATTGATATTTTTTGTAAAACAAAAGTACAGATCGAGAATAAAATATAAATTTCGAAATTACAAAAAATTGAATTTTTTTGTGTAAAACAAAAGTACGGATCAAGAATAAAATATAAATTTCCAAATTACGAAAAATTGAAATTTTTTGTGTAAAACAAAAGTACGGATCGAGAATAAAATATAAATTTCCAAATTACGAAAAATTGAATTTTTTTGTGTAAAACAAAAGTACGGATCGAAAATAAAATTTGAATTTCCTAATTATGAAAAATTGAGTTTTTTTGTAAAACAAAAGTAGGGATCGAAAACAAAATATAAATTTCCAAATAATGAAAAATTGTGTTTTTTGTAAAACAAAAGTACTGGATCGAAAACAAAATTGAAATCTCCAAATTACAAAAAATTGATTTTTATCGTAAAACAAAAGTAGAGATCGAGAATAAAATTTAAATTTCGAAATTATGAAAAATTAACTTCTTTTGTGTAAAACAAAAGTACGGATCGAAAATAAAATTTGAATTTCGAAGTTACGAAAAATTGGGTTTTTTTGTGTAAAACTAAAGTACAGGACGAAAATAAAATACAAATTTTGAAATTACGAAAAATTGAGTTTTTATGCGTCAAACAAAAGTACGTATCGAGAATAAATATAAATTTCCAAATTATGAAAAATTGAGCTTTTTTTTTTGTAAAGCAAAAGTAAGGATCGAAACTAAAATTTGAATTTCCAAATTACGAAAAATAAAGTTTTTCTTGTAAAACAAAAGTACTGGATCGAAAATAAAATATAATTATCCAAATTATGAAAAATTGATTTTTTTGTAAAACAAAAGTACTGGATCCAAAATAAAATATAAACTTCCAAATTATGAAAAATTGAATTTTTTTTTCAAAATAAATGTAAGGATAAAAAATAAAATTTAAATTTCAAAATTGTGAAAAATATAGTTTTTTTATTGTAAAACAAAAGTACGGATCAAAAATAAAATAGAAATTTTTTAATTATGAAAAATTCATTTTTTTTGCAAAAAAAAAGTACAGATCGAGAATAAATAAAAATTTCGAAATTACGAAAAATCGAGTTTTTGTGTAAAACAAAAGTACTGGATCGAAAATAAAATTAGAATTTCTTAATTACGAAAAATTATGTTTTTTGTAAAACAAAAGTACTGGATCGAAAATAAAATATAAATTTCCAAATTATGAAAAATTGAGTTTTTTTTAAAACAAAAGTACGGATCGAAAATAAAATATAAATTTACAAATTATGAAAAATTGAGGTTTTTTTTTGTAAAAAAGAAGTACAGATCGAAAATAGAATATAAATTTCCAAAGTATGAAAATTTGATTTTTTTTGTATGAGAAAAGTACGGATCGAAAATAAAATTTAAATTTCAAAATTACGAAAAATTGAGGTTTTTTAATCTAAAACAAAAGTACAGATCGAGAATAAAATATAAATTACGAAAAAATGAGTTTTTTGTGCAAAAGAAAAGTACTGGATTGAAAATAAAATTTGAATTTCGAAGTTAGGAATAATTGAGTATTTTTGTGTAAAACAAAAGTACTGGATCGAGAATAAAATAGAAATTTCCAAATTATGAAAATTTGATTTTTTTCTAGAAAAAGGAAATATCGAAAATAAAATAAAAATTCCCGACTTATGAAAAATTGATTTATTTTGTAAAACAAAAGTACGGATCGAAAATAAAATTTAAATTTTGAAATTATGAAAAATTGAGTTTTTTTGTGTAAAACAAAAGTACGGATCGAAAATAAAATTTGAATTTCGAAGTTACGAAAAATTGTGTTTTTTGCGTAAAACAAAAGTACGGATCGAGAATAAAATATAAATTTCCAAATTATGAAAAATTGATTTTTTTTCGTAAAACAAAAGTACGGATCGAAAATAAAATATAAATTTTCGAATTATGACAAATTGATTTTTTGTAAAACAAACGTATGGATCGAGAATAAAATATATATTTCGAAAAATTGAATTTTTTGTCTAAAACAAAAGTCATGAATCGAAAATAAATTCTGAATTTCGTATTTATGAAAAAGTGATTTTTTATTGTAAAACAAAAGTACTGGATCGAAAATACAATATAAATTTCCGAATTATGAAAAATTGATATTTTTGTAAAACAAAAGTACTGGATCGAGAATATGAATTTCCAAATTACGAAAAATAAAGTTTTTTTCTTGTAAAGCAAAAGTACGGATCGAAAATAAAATATAAATTTCCAAATTATGAAAAATTGATTTTTTTTGTAAAACAAAAGTACGGATCCAAAATAAAATATAAACTTCCAAATTATGAAAAATTGAATTTTTTTTTCAAAATAAATGTAAGGATAAAAAATAAAATTTAAATTTCAAAATTGTGAAAAATAAAGTTTTTTTTGTGTAAAACAAAAGTACGGATCAAAAATAAAATAGAAATTTTTGAATTATGAAAAATTCATTTTTTTTGCAAAAAAAAAAGTACAGATCGAGAATAAATAAAAATTTCGAAATTACGAAAAATCGAGTTTTTTGTGTAAAACAAAAGTACGGATCGAAAATAAAATTAGAATTTCTTAATTACGAAAAATTATGTTTTTGTAAAACAAAAGTACTGGATCGAAAATAAAATATAAATTTCCAAATTATGAAAAATTGAGTTTTTTTAAAACAAAAGTACTGGATCGAAAATAAAATATAAATTTACAAACTATGAAAAATTGATGTTATTTTTGTATGAGAAAAGTACTGGATCGAAAATAAAATTTAAATTTCAAAATTACGAAAAATTGAGGTTTTTATCTAAAACAAAAGTACTGGATCGAGAATAAAATATAAATTACGAAATTACGAAAAAATGAGTTTTTGTGCAAAAGAAAAGTACGGATTGAAAATAAAATTTGAATTTCGAAGTTAGGAATAATTGAGTATTTTTGTGTAAAACAAAAGTACTGGATCGAGAATAAAATAGAAATTTCCAAATTATGAAAATTTGATTTTTTTCTAGAAAAAGGAAATATCGAAAATAAAATAAAAATTCCGACTTATGAAAAATTGATTTATTTTGTAAAACAAAAGTACTGGATCGAAAATAAAATTTAAATTTTAAAATTATGAAAAATTGAGTTTTTTGTGTAAAACAAAAGTACTGGATCGAAAATAAAATTTGAATTTCGAGTTACGAAAAATTGTGTTTTTGCGTAAAACAAAAGTACTGGATCGAGAATAAAATATAAATTTCCAAATTATGAAAAATTGATTTTTTCAGTAAAACAAAAGTACTGGATCGAAAATAAAATATAAATTTTCGAATTATGACAAATTGATTTTTTTGTAAAACAAACGTATGGATCGAGAATAAAATATATATTTCGAAAAATTGAATTTTTTGTCTAAAACAAAAGTACTGAATCGAAAATAAATTCTGAATTTCGTATTTATGAAAAAGTGATTTTTATTGTAAAACAAAAGTACTGGATCGAAAATACAATATAAATTTCTGAATTATGAAAAATTGATATTTTTGTAAAACAAAAGTACTGGATCGAGAATATGAATTTCCAAATTACGAAAAATAAAGTTTTTTCTTGCAAAACAAAGTACTGGATCTAAAATAAAATATAATTATCCAAATTATGAAAAATTGATTTTTTTTTGTAAAACAAAAGTACGGATCCAAAATAAAATATAAACTTCCAAATTATGAAAAATTGAATTTTTTTTCAAAATAAATGTAAGGATAAAAAATAAAATTTAAATTTCAAAATTGTGAAAAATAAAGTTTTTTTGTGTAAAACAAAAGTACGGATCAAAAATAAAATAGAAATTTTTGAATTATGAAAAATTCATTTTTTTGCAAAAAAAAGTACTGGATCGAGAATAAATAAAAATTTCGAAATTACGAAAAATCGAGTTTTTGTGTAAAACAAAAGTACTGGATCGAAAATAAAATTAGAATTTCTTAATTACGAAAAATTATGTTTTTGTAAAACAAAAGTACTGGATCGAAAATAAAATATAAATTTCCAAATTATGAAAAATTGAGTTTTTTAAAACAAAAGTACTGGATCGAAAATAAAATATAAATTTACAAATTATGAAAAATTGATGTTTTTTGTAAAAAGAAGTACTGGATCGAAAATAAAATATAAATTTCAAAGTATGAAAATTTGATTTTTTGTATGAGAAAAGTACTGGATCGAAAATAAAATTTAAATTTCAAAATTACGAAAAATTGAGGTTTTTAATCTAAAACAAAAGTACTGGATCGAGAATAAAATATAAATTACGAAAAAATGAGTTTTTGTGCAAAAGAAAAGTACTGGATTGAAAATAAAATTTGAATTTCGAAGTTAGGAATAATTGAGTATTTTTGTGTAAAACAAAAGTACTGGATCGAGAATAAAATAGAAATTTCCAAATTATGAAAATTTGATTTTTTTTTCTAGAAAAAAGGAAATATCGAAAATAAAATAAAAATTCCCGACTTATGAAAAATTGATTTATTTTGTAAAACAAAAGTACGGATCGAAAATAAAATTTAAATTTTGAAATTATGAAAAATTGAGTTTTTTTGTGTAAAACAAAAGTACTGGATCGAAAATAAAATTTGAATTTCGAGTTACGAAAAATTGTGTTTTTGCGTAAAACAAAAGTACTGGATCGAGAATAAAATATAAATTTCCAAATTATGAAAAATTGATTTTTTCAGTAAAACAAAAGTACTGGATCGAAAATAAAATATAAATTTTCGAATTATGACAAATTGATTTTTTGTAAAACAAACGTATGGATCGAGAATAAAATATATATTTCGAAAAATTGAATTTTTTGTCTAAAACAAAAGTACGAATCGAAAATAAATTCTGAATTTCGTATTTATGAAAAAGTGATTTTTATTGTAAAACAAAAGTACTGGATCGAAAATACAATATAAATTTCCGAATTATGAAAAATTGATATTTTTGTAAAACAAAAGTACTGGATCGAGAATATGAATTTCCAAATTACGAAAAATAAAGTTTTTTCTTGCAAAACAAAAGTACTGGATCGAAAATAAAATATAATTATCCAAATTATGAAAAATTGATTTTTTTGTAAAACAAAAGTACGGATCCAAAATAAAATATAAACTTCCAAATTATGAAAAATTGAATTTTTTTCAAAATAAATGTAAGGATAAAAAATAAAATTTAAATTTCAAAATTGTGAAAAATAAAGTTTTTTTTGTGTAAAACAAAAGTACGGATCAAAAATAAAATAGAAATTTTTGAATTATGAAAAATTCATTTTTTTGCAAAAAAAAGTACTGGATCGAGAATAAATAAAAATTTCGAAATTACGAAAAATCGAGTTTTTGTGTAAAACAAAAGTACTGGATCGAAAATAAAATTAGAATTTCTTAATTACGAAAAATTATGTTTTTTGTAAAATAAAAGTACTGGATCGAAAATAAAATATAAATTTCCAAATTATGAAAAATTGAGTTTTTTTTTAAAACAAAAGTACGGATCGAAAATAAAATATAAATTTACAAACTATGAAAAATTGATGTTATTTTTGTATGAGAAAAGTACGGATCGAAAATAAAATTTAAATTTCAAAATTACGAAAAATTGAGGTTTTTTTATCTAAAACAAAAGTACAGATCGAGAATAAAATATAAATTACGAAATTACGAAAAAATGAGTTTTTTGTGCAAAAGAAAAGTACGGATTGAAAATAAAATTTGAATTTCGAAGTTAGGAATAATTGAGTATTTTTGTGTAAAACAAAAGTACGGATCGAGAATAAAATAGAAATTTCCAAATTATGAAAATTTGATTTTTTTTTCTAGAAAAAAGGAAATATCGAAAATAAAATAAAAATTCCCGACTTATGAAAAATTGATTTATTTTGTAAAACAAAAGTACGGATCGAAAATAAAATTTAAATTTTAAAATTATGAAAAATTGAGTTTTTTTGTGTAAAACAAAAGTACGGATCGAAAATAAAATTTGAATTTCGAAGTTACGAAAAATTGTGTTTTTTGCGTAAAACAAAAGTACGGATCGAGAATAAAATATAAATTTCCAAATTATGAAAAATTGATTTTTTTTCGTAAAACAAAAGTAAGGATCGAAAATAAAATATAAATTTTCGAATTATGACAAATTGATTTTTTGTAAAACAAACGTATGGATCGAGAATAAAATATATATTTCGAAAAATTGAATTTTTGTCTAAAACAAAAGTACTGAATCGAAAATAAATTCTGAATTTCGTATTTATGAAAAAGTGATTTTTTATTGTAAAACAAAAGTACTGGATCGAAAATACAATATAAATTTCTGAATTATGAAAAATTGATATTTTTTGTAAAACAAAAGTACAGATCGAGAATATGAATTTCCAAATTACGAAAAATAATGTTTTTTTCTTGCAAAACAAAGTACGGATCGAAAATAAAATATAATTATCCAAATTATGAAAAATTGATTTTTTTTTGTAAAACAAAAGTACGGATCCAAAATAAAATATAAACTTCCAAATTATGAAAAATTGAATTTTTTTTTTCAAAATAAATGTAAGGATAAAAAATAAAATTTAAATTTCAAAATTGTGAAAAATAAAGTTTTTTTTGTGTAAAACAAAAGTACGGATCAAAAATAAAATAGAAATTTTTGAATTATGAAAAATTAATTTTTTTTGCAAAAAAAAAAGTACAGATCGAGAATAAATAAAAATTTCGAAATTACGAAAAATCGAGTTTTTTGTGTAAAACAAAAGTACGGATCGAAAATAAAATTAGAATTTCTTAATTACGAAAAATTATGTTTTTTTGTAAAACAAAAGTACAGATCGAAAATAAAATATAAATTTCCAAATTATGAAAAATTGAGTTTTTTTTAAAACAAAAGTACGGATCGAAAATAAAATATAAATTTACAAATTATGAAAAATTGATGTTTTTTGTAAAAAGAAATACTGGATCGAAAATAAAATATAAATTTCAAAGTATGAAAATTTGATTTTTGTATGAGAAAAGTACTGGATCGAAAATAAAATTTAAATTTCAAAATTACGAAAAATTGAGGTTTTTAATCTAAAACAAAAGTACTGGATCGAGAATAAAATATAAATTACGAAAAAATGAGTTTTTGTGCAAAAGAAAAGTACTGGATTGAAAATAAAATTTGAATTTTGAAGTTAGGAATAATTGAGTATTTTTGTGTAAAACAAAAGTACGGATCGAGAATAAAATAGAAATTTCCAAATTATGAAAATTTGATTTTTTTTTCTAGAAAAAAGGAAATATCGAAAATAAAATAAAAATTCCCGACTTATGAAAAATTGAGTTTTTTTGTGTATAACAAAAGTACGGATCGAAAATAAAATTTGAATTTCGAAGTTACGAAAAATTGTGTTTTTTGCGTAAAACAAAAGTACGGATCGAGAATAAAATATAAATTTCCAAATTACGAAAAATTGATTTTTTTTCGTAAAACAAAAGTACGGATCGAAAATAAAATATAAATTTCCAAATTATGAAAAATTGATTTTTTTTCGTAAAACAAACGTATGGATCGAGAATAAAATATATATTTCGAAAAATTGAATTTTTTGTCTAAAACAAAAGTACTGAATCGAAAATAAATTCTGAATTTCGTATTTATGAAAAAGTGATTTTTTATTGTAAAACAAAAGTACTGGATCGAAAATACAATATAAATTTCCGAATTATGAAAAATTGATATTTTTTGTAAAACAAAAGTACAGATCGAGAATATGAATTTCCAAATTACGAAAAATAAAGTTTTTTTCTTGTAAAACAAAAGTACTGGATCGAAAATAAAATATAATTATCCAAATTATGAAAAATTGATTTTTTTGTAAAACAAAAGTACGGATCAAAATAAAATATAAACTTCCAAATTATGAAAAATTGAATTTTTTTCAAAATAAATGTAAGGATAAAAAATAAAATTTAAATTTCAAAATTGTGAAAAATAAAGTTTTTTTGTGTAAAACAAAAGTACGGATCAAAAATAAAATAGAAATTTTTGAATTATGAAAAATTCATTTTTTTGCAAAAAAAAGTACAGATCGAGAATAAATAAAAATTTCGAAATTACGAAAAATCGAGTTTTTTGTGTAAAACAAAAGTACGGATCGAAAATAAAATTAGAATTTCTTAATTACGAAAAATTATGTTTTTTGTAAAACAAAAGTACTGGATCGAAAATAAAATATAAATTTCCAAATTATGAAAAATTGAGTTTTTTTAAAACAAAAGTACTGGATCGAAAATAAAATATAAATTTACAAATTAGGAAAAATTGATGTTTTTTGTATGAGAAAAGTACTGGATCGAAAATAAAATTTAAATTTCAAAATTACGAAAAATTGAGGTTTTTAATCTAAAACAAAAGTACTGGATCGAGAATAAAATATAAATTACGAAAAAATGAGTTTTTTGTGCAAAAGAAAAGTACGGATTGAAAATAAAATTTGAATTTTGAAGTTAGGAATAATCGAGTATTTTTGTGTAAAACAAAAGTACGGATCGAGAATAAAATAGAAATTTCCAAATTATGAAAATTTGATTTTTTTTTCTAGAAAAAAGGAAATATCGAAAATAAAATAAAAATTCCCGACTTATGAAAAATTGAGTTTTTTTGTGTAAAACAAAAGTACGGATCGAAAATAAAATTTGAATTTCGAAGTTACGAAAAATTGTGTTTTTTGCGTAAAACAAAAGTACGGATCGAGAATAAAATATAAATTTCCAAATTATGAAAAATTGATTTTTTTTCGTAAAACAAAAGTACGGATCGAAAATAAAATATAAATTTTCGAATTATGACAAATTGATTTTTTGTAAAACAAACGTATGGATCGAGAATAAAATATATATTTCGAAAAATTGAATTTTTTGTCTAAAACAAAAGTACTGAATCGAAAATAAATTCTGAATTTCGTATTTATGAAAAAGTGATTTTTATTGTAAAACAAAAGTACTGGATCGAAAATACAATATAAATTTCTGAATTATGAAAAATTGATATTTTTGTAAAACAAAAGTACTGGATCGAGAATATGAATTTCCAAATTACGAAAAATAAAGTTTTTTCTTGTAAAACAAAAGTACTGGATCGAAAATAAAATATAATTATCCAAATTATGAAAAATTGATTTTTTTGTAAAACAAAAATACGGATCCAAAATAAAATATAAACTTCCAAATTATGAAAAATTGAATTTTTTTCAAAATAAATGTAAGGATAAAAAATAAAATTTAAATTTCAAAATTGTGAAAAATAATGTTTTTTTGTGTAAAACAAAAGTACTGGATCAAAAATAAAATAGAAATTTTTGAATTATGAAAAATTCATTTTTTTGCAAAAAAAAGTACTAGATCGAGAATAAATAAAAATTTTGAAATTACGAAAAATCGAGTTTTTGTGTAAAACAAAAGTACGGATCGAAAATAAAATTAGAATTTCTTAATTACGAAAAATTATGTTTTTTGTAAAACAAAAGTACAGATCGAAAATAAAATATAAATTTCCAAATTATGAAAAATTGAGTTTTTTTTAAAACAAAAGTACGGATCGAAAATAAAATATAAATTTACAAATTATGAAAAATTGATGTTTTTTTTGTATGAGAAAAGTACGGATCGAAAATAAAATTTAATTTCAAAATTACGAAAAATTGAGCTTTTTTTATCTAAAACAAAAGTACAGATCGAGAATAAAATATAAATTACGAAATTACGAAAAAATGAGTTTTTTGTGCAAAAGAAAAGTACGGATTGAAAATAAAATTTGAATTTCGAAGTTAGGAATAATTGAGTATTTTTGTGTAAAACAAAAGTACGGATCGAGAATAAAATAGAAATTTCCAAATTATGAAAATTTGATTTTTTTTTCTAGAAAAAAGGAAATATCGAAAATAAAATAAAAATTCCCGACTTATGAAAAATTGAGTTTTTTGTGTAAAACAAAAGTACTGGATCGAAAATAAAATTTGAATTTCGAGGTTACGAAAAATTGTGTTTTTACGTAAAACAAAAGTACTGGATCGAGAATAAAATATAAATTTCCAAATTATGAAAAATTGATTTTTTCGTAAAACAAAAGTACTGGATCGAAAATAAAATATAAATTTTCGAATTATGACAAATTGATTTTTTTGTAAAACAAACGTATGGATCGAGAATAAAATATATATTTCGAAAAATTGAATTTTTTTGTCTAAAACAAAAGTACGAATCGAAAATAAATTCTGAATTTCGTATTTATGAAAAAGTGATTTTTTTTATTGTAAAACAAAAGTACGGATCGAAAATACAATATAAATTTCTGAATTATGAAAAATTGATATTTTTTGTAAAACAAAAGTACAGATCGAGAATATGAATTTCCAAATTACGAAAAATAAAGTTTTTTTCTTGTAAAACAAAAGTACGGATCGAAAATAAAATATAATTATCCAAATTATGAAAAATTGATTTTTTTGTAAAACAAAAGTACGGATCCAAAATAAAATATAAACTTCCAAATTATGAAAAATTGAATTTTTTTTTCAAAATAAATGTAAGGATAAAAAATAAAATTTAAATTTCAAAATTGTGAAAAATAATGTTTTTTTTGTGTAAAACAAAAGTACGGATCAAAAATAAAATAGAAATTTTTGAATTATGAAAAATTCATTTTTTTTGCAAAAAAAAAAGTACAGATCGAGAATAAATAAAAATTTCGAAATTACGAAAAATCGAGTTTTTTGTGTAAAACAAAAGTACGGATCGAAAATAAAATTAGAATTTCTTAATTACGAAAAATTATGTTTTTTTGTAAAACAAAAGTACAGATCGAAAATAAAATATAAATTTCCAAATTATGAAAAATTGAGTTTTTTTTAAAACAAAAGTACGGATCGAAAATAAAATATAAATTTACAAATTATGAAAAATTGATGTTTTTTTTGTATGAGAAAAGTACGGATCGAAAATAAAATTTAAATTTCAAAATTACGAAAAATTGAGGTTTTTTTATCTAAAACAAAAGTACAGATCGAGAATAAAATATAAATTACGAAATTACGAAAAATGAGTTTTTGTGCAAAAGAAAAGTACTGGATTGAAAATAAAATTTGAATTTCGAGTTAGGAATAATTGAGTATTTTTGTGTAAAACAAAAGTACGGATCGAGAATAAAATAGAAATTTCCAAATTATGAAAATTTGATTTTTTTTTCTAGAAAAAAGGAAATATCGAAAATAAAATAAAAATTCCCGACTTATGAAAAATTGATTTATTTTGTAAAACAAAAGTACTGGATCGAAAATAAAATTTAAATTTTGAAATTATGAAAAATTGAGTTTTTGTGTAAAACAAAAGTACTGGATCGAAAATAAAATTTGAATTTCGAAGTTACGAAAAATTGTGTTTTTTGCGTAAAACAAAAGTACGGATCGAGAATAAAATATAAATTTCCAAATTATGAAAAATTGATTTTTTTTCGTAAAACAAAAGTACGGATCGAAAATAAAATATAAATTTTCGAATTATGACAAATTGATTTTTTTTGTAAAACAAACGTATGGATCGAGAATAAAATATATATTTCGAAAAATTGAATTTTTTTGTCTAAAACAAAAGTACGAATCGAAAATAAATTTGGAATTTCGTATTTATGAAAAAGTGATTTTTTTTATTGTAAAACAAAAGTACGGATCGAAAATACAATATAAATTTCTGAATTATGAAAAATTGATATTTTTTGTAAAACAAAAGTACAGATCGACAATATGAATTTCCAAATTACAAAATATAAAGTTTTTTTCTTGTAAAACAAAAGTACGAATCGAAAATAAAATTTGAATTTCGAAGTTACGAAAAATTGTGTTTTTTGCGTAAAACAAAAGTACGGATCGAGAATAAAATTAGAATTTCTTAATTACGAAAAATTATGTTTTTTTTTTAAAACAAAAGTGCGGATCGAAAATAAAATATAAATTTACAAATTATGAAAAATTGATGTTTTTTTTGTATGAGAAAAGTACGGATCGAAAATAAAATTTAAATTTCAAAATTACGAAAAATTGAGGTTTTTTTTATCTAAAACAAAAGTACAGATCGAGAATAAAATATAAATTACGAAATTACGAAAAAATGAGTTTTTTGTGCAAAAGAAAAGTACGGATTGAAAATAAAATTTGAATTTCGAAGTTAGGAATAATTGAGTATTTTTGTGTAAAACAAAAGTACGGATCGAGAATAAAATAGAAATTTCCAAATTATGAAAATTTGATTTTTTCTTCTAGAAAAAAGGAAATATCGAAAATAAAATAAAAATTCCCGACTTATGAAAAATTGATTTATTTTGTAAAACAAAAGTACGGATCGAAAATAAAATTTAAATTTTGAAATTATGAAAAATTGAGTTTTTTTGTGTAAAACAAAAGTACGGATCGAAAATAAAATTTGAATTTTGAAGTTACGAAAAATTGTGTTTTTTGCGTAAAACAAAAGTACGGATCGAGAATAAAATATAAATTTCCAAATTATGAAAAATTGATTTTTTTCGTAAAACAAAAGTACTGGATCGAAAATAAAATATAAATTTTCGAATTATGACAAATTGATTTTTTTGTAAAACAAACGTATGGATCGAGAATAAAATATATATTTCGAAAAATTGAATTTTTTGTCTAAAACAAAAGTACTGAATCGAAAATAAATTTGGAATTTCGTATTTATGAAAAAGTGATTTTTTATTGTAAAACAAAAGTACTGGATCGAAAATACAATATAAATTTCTGAATTATGAAAAATTGATATTTTTGTAAAACAAAAGTACGAGATCATGAATATGAATTTCCAAATTACGAAAAATAAAGTTTTTTCTTGCAAAACAAAAGTACTGGATCGAAAATAAAATATAATTATCCAAATTATGAAAAATTGATTTTTTTGTAAAACAAAAGTACGGATCCAAAATAAAATATAAACTTCCAAATTATGAAAAATTGAATTTTTTTCAAAATAAATGTAAGGATAAAAAATAAAATTTAAATTTCAAAATTGTGAAAAATAAAGTTTTTTTGTGTAAAACAAAAGTACTGGATCAAAAATAAAATAGAAATTTTTGAATTATGAAAAATTCATTTTTTTGCAAAAAAAAGTACAGATCGAGAATAAATAAAAATTTCGAAATTACGAAAAGTCGAGTTTTTTGTGTAAAACAAAAGTACGGATCGAAAATAAAATTAGAATTTCTTAATTACGAAAAATTATGTTTTTTTGTAAAACAAAAGTACAGATCGAAAATAAAATATAAATTTCCAAATTATGAAAAATTGAGTTTTTTTTAAAACAAAAGTACGGATCGAAAATAAAATATAAATTTACAAATTATGAAAAATTGATGTTTTTTTTGTAAAAAAGAAGTACGGATCGAAAATAAAATATAAATTTCCACAGTATGAAAATTTGATTTTTGTTTGTATGAGAAAAGTACGGATCGAAAATAAAATTTAAATTTCAAAATTACAAAAAATTGAGGTTTTTTTATCTAAAACAAAAGTACAAATCGAGAATAAAATATAAATTACGAAAAAATGAGTTTTTGTGCAAAAGAAAAGTACGGATTGAAAATAAAATTTGAATTTCGAAGTTAGGAATAATTGAGTATTTTTGTGTAAAACAAAAGTACGGATCGAGAATAAAATAGAAATTTCCAAGTTATGAAAATTTGATTTTTTTTTCTAGAAAAAAGGAAGTATCGAAAATAAAATAAAAATTCCCGACTTATGAAAAATTGATTTATTTTGTAAAACAAAAGTACGGATCGAAAATAAGATTTAAATTTTGAAATTATGAAAAATTGGGTTTTTTTGTGTAAAACAAAAGTACGGATCGAAAATAAAATTTGAATTTCGAAGTTACGAAAAATTGTGTTTTTTGCGTAAAACAAAAGTACGGATCGAGAATAAAATATAAATTTCGAAATTACGACAAATTGATATTTTTTGTGTAAAACAAAAGTACGGATCGAAAATAAAATTTGAATTTCCTAATTATGAAAAATTGAGTTTTTTTTGGTAAAACAAAAGTAGGGATCGAAAACAGAATATAAATTTCCAAATAATGAAAAATTGTGTTTTTTGTAAAACAAAAGTACTGGATCGAAAACAAAATTGAAATCTCCAAATTAAAAAAAATTGATTTTTTTATCGTAAAACAAAAGTAGAGATCGAGAATAAAATTTAAATTTCGAAATTATGAAAAATTAACTTCTTTTGTGTAAAACAAAAGTACGGATCGAAAATAAAATTTGAATTTTGAAGTTACGAAAAATTGTGTTTTTTGCGTAAAAATAAAGTACGGATCGGGAATAAAATATAAATTTCCAAATTATGAAAAATTGAGTTTTTTGTGCAAAAGAAAAGTACGGATTGAAAATAAAATTTGAATTTTGAAGTTAGGAATAATTGAGTATTTTTGTGTAAAACAAAAGTACGGATCGAGAATAAAATAGAAATTTCCAAATTATGAAAATTTGATTTTTTTTTCTAGAAAAAAGGAAATATCGAAAATAAAATAAAAATTCCCGACTTATGAAAAATTGAGTTTTTTTGTGTAAAACAAAAGTACGGATCGAAAATAAAATTTGAATTTCGAAGTTACGAAAAGTTGAGTTTTTTGCGTAAAACAAAAGTACGGATCGAGAATAAAATATAAATTTCCAAATTATGAAAAATTGATTTTTTTTCGTAAAACAAAAGTACGGATCGAAAATAAAATATAAATTTTCGAATTATGACAAATTGATTTTTTTTGTAAAACAAACGTATGGATCGAGAATAAAATATATATTTCGAAAAATTGAATTTTTTTGTCTAAAACAAAAGTACGAATCGAAAATAAATTCTGAATTTCGTATTTATGAAAAAGTGATTTTTTTTATTGTAAAACAAAAGTACGGATCGAAAATACAATATAAATTTCTAAATTATGAAAAATTGATATTTTTTGTAAAACAAAAGTACAGATCGACAATATGAATTTCCAAATTACGAAAAATAAAGTTTTTTTCTTGTAAAACAAAAGTACGAATCGAAAATAAAATTTGAATTTCGAAGTTACGAAAAATTGTGTTTTTTGCGTAAAACAAAAGTACGGATCGAGAATAAAATATAAATTTCCAAATTATGAAAAATTGATTTTTTTTCGTAAAACAAAAGTACGGATCGAAAATAAAATATAAATTTTCGAATTATGACAAATTGATTTTTTTTGTAAAACAAACGTATGGATCGAGAATAAAATATATATTTCGAAAAATTGAATTTTTTTGTCTAAAACAAAAGTACGAATCGAAAATAAATTCTGAATTTCGTATTTATGAAAAAGTGATTTTTTTTATTGTAAAACAAAAGTGCGGATCGAAAATACAATATAAATTTCTGAATTATGAAAAATTGATATTTTTTGTAAAACAAAAGTACAGATCGAGAATATGAATTTCCAAATTACGAAAAATAAAGTTTTTTTCTTGTAAAACAAAAGTACGGATCGAAAATAAAATATAATTATCCAAATTATGAAAAATTGATTTTTTTTTGTAAAACAAAAGTACGGATCCAAAATAAAATATAAACTTCCAAATTATGAAAAATTGAATTTTTTTCAAAATAAATGTAAGGATAAAAAATAAAATTTAAATTTCAAAATTGTGAAAAATAAAGTTTTTTTGTGTAAAACAAAAGTACTGGATCAAAAATAAAATAGAAATTTTTGTATTATGAAAAATTCATTTTTTTGCAAAAAAAAGTACAGATCGAGAATAAATAAAAATTTCGAAATTACGAAAAATCGAGTTTTTGTGTAAAACAAAAGTACTGGATCGAAAATAAAATTAGAATTTCTTAATTACGAAAAATTATGTTTTTTGTAAAACAAAAGTACTGGATCGAAAATAAAGTATAAATTTCCAAATTATGAAAAATTGAGTTTTTTAAAACAAAAGTACTGGATCGAAAATAAAATATAAATTTACAAATTATGAAAAATTGATGTTTTTTTGTATGAGAAAAGTACTGGATCGAAAATAAAATTTAAATTTCAAAATTACGAAAAATTGAGGTTTTTATCTAAAACAAAAGTACAGATCGAGAATAAAATATAAATTACGAAATTACGAAAAATGAGTTTTTGTGCAAAAGAAAAGTACGGATTGAAAATAAAATTTGAATTTCGAAGTTAGGAATAATTGAGTATTTTTGTGTAAAACAAAAGTACTGGATCGAGAATAAAATAGAAATTTCCAAATTATGAAAATTTGATTTTTTTCTAGAAAAAGGAAATATCGAAAATAAAATAAAAATTCCGACTTATGAAAAATTGATTTATTTTGTAAAACAAAAGTACTGGATCGAAAATAAAATTTAAATTTTGAAATTATGAAAAATTGAGTTTTTTGTGTAAAACAAAAGTACTGGATCGAAAATAAAATTTGAATTTCGAGTTACGAAAAATTGTGTTTTTACGTAAAACAAAAGTACTGGATCGAGAATAAAATATAAATTTCCAAATTATGAAAAATTGATTTTTTCGTAAAACAAAAGTACTGGATCGAAAATAAAATATAAATTTTCGAATTATGACAAATTGATTTTTTTGTAAAACAAACGTATGGATCGAGAATAAAATATATATTTCGAAAAATTGAATTTTTTGTCTAAAACAAAAGTACTGAATCGAAAATAAATTCTGAATTTCGTATTTATGAAAAAGTGATTTTTTTTATTGTAAAACAAAAGTACGGATCGAAAATACAATATAAATTTCTGAATTATGAAAAATTGATATTTTTTGTAAAACAAAAGTGCAGATCGAGAATATGAATTTCCAAATTACGAAAATAAAGTTTTTTTCTTGTAAAACAAAAGTACGGATCGAAAATAAAATATAATTATCCAAATTATGAAAAATTGATTTTTTTTTGTAAAACAAAAGTACGGATCCAAAATAAAATATAAACTTCCAAATTATGAAAAATTGAATTTTTTTTTCAAAATAAATGTAAGGATAAAAAATAAAATTTAAATTTCAAAATTGTGAAAAATTGAGTTTTTTTGTGTAAAACAAAAGTACGGATCAAAAATAAAATAGAAATTTTTGAATTATGAAAAATTCATTTTTTTGCAAAAAAAAGTACTGAGATCGAGAATAAATAAAAATTTCGAAATTACGAAAAATCGAGTTTTTTGTGTAAAACAAAAGTACGGATCGAAAATAAAATTAGAATTTCTTAATTACGAAAAATTATGTTTTTTTGTAAAACAAAAGTACAGATCGAAAATAAAATATAAATTTCCAAATTATGAAAAATTGAGTTTTTTTAAAACAAAAGTACTGGATCGAAAATAAAATATAAATTTACAAATTTTGAAAAATTGATGTTTTTTTGTATGAGAAAAGTACTGGATCGAAAATAAAATTTAAATTTCAAAATTACGAAAAATTGAGGTTTTTATCTAAAACAAAAGTACAGATCGAGAATAAAATATAAATTACGAAATTACGAAAAATGAGTTTTTGTGCAAAAGAAAAGTACTGGATTGAAAATAAAATTTGAATTTCGAAGTTAGGAATAATTGAGTATTTTTGTGTAAAACAAAAGTACTGGATCGAGAATAAAATAGAAATTTCCAAATTATGAAAATTTGATTTTTTTCTAGAAAAAGGAAATATCGAAAATAAAATAAAAATTCCGACTTATGAAAAATTGATTTATTTTGTAAAACAAAAGTACTGGATCGAAAATAAAATTTAAATTTTGAAATTATGAAAAATTGAGTTTTTTGTGTAAAACAAAAGTACTGGATCGAAAATAAAATTTGAATTTTGAAGTTACGAAAAATTGTGTTTTTTGCGTAAAACAAAAGTACGGATCGAGAATAAAATATAAATTTCCAAATTATGAAAAATTGATTTTTTTTCGTAAAACAAAAGTACGGATCGAAAATAAAATATAAATTTCCGAATTATGACAAATTGATTTTTTTTGTAAAACAAACGTATGGATCGAGAAAAAAATATATATTTCGAAAAATTGAATTTTTTTGTCTAAAACAAAAGTACGAATCGAAAATAAATTTGGAATTTCGTATTTATGAAAAAGTGATTTTTTTTATTGTAAAACAAAAGTACGGATCGAAAATACAATATAAATTTCTGAATTATGAAAAATTGATAATTTTTGTAAAACAAAAGTACAGATCGACAATATGAATTTCCAAATTACGAAAAATAAAGTTTTTTTCTTGTAAAACAAAAGTACGAATCGAAAATAAAATTTGAATTTCGAAGTTACGAAAAATTGTGTTTTTTGCGTAAAACAAAAGTACGGATCGAGAATAAAATTAGAATTTCTTAATTACGAAAAATTATGTTTTTTTTTTAAAACAAAAGTGCGGATCGAAAATAAAATATAAATTTACAAATTATGAAAAATTGATGTTTTTTTTGTATGAGAAAAGTACGGATCGAAAATAAAATTTAAATTTCAAAATTACGAAAAATTGAGGTTTTTTTATCTAAAACAAAAGTACAGATCGAGAATAAAATATAAATTACGAAATTACGAAAAAATGAGTTTTTTGTGCAAAAGAAAAGTACGGATTGAAAATAAAATTTGAATTTCGAAGTTAGGAATAATTGAGTATTTTTGTGTAAAACAAAAGTACGGATCGAGAATAAAATAGAAATTTCCAAATTATGAAAATTTGATTTTTTTTTCTAGAAAAAAGGAAATATCGAAAATAAAATAAAAATTCCCGACTTATGAAAAATTGATTTATTTTGTAAAACAAAAGTACGGATCGAAAATAAAATTTAAATTTTGAAATTATGAAAAATTGAGTTTTTTTGTGTAAAACAAAAGTACGGATCGAAAATAAAATTTGAATTTTGAAGTTACGAAAAATTGTGTTTTTTGCGTAAAACAAAAGTACTGGATCGAGAATAAAATATAAATTTCCAAATTATGAAAAATTGATTTTTTTCAGTAAAACAAAAGTACTGGATCGAAAATAAAATATAAATTTTCGAATTATGACAAATTGATTTTTTGTAAAACAAACGTATGGATCGAGAATAAAATATATATTTCGAAAAATTGAATTTTTTTGTCTAAAACAAAAGTACGAATCGAAAATAAATTTGGAATTTCGTATTTATGAAAAAGTGATTTTTTTTATTGTAAAACAAAAGTACGGATCGAAAATACAATATAAATTTCTGAATTATGAAAAATTGATATTTTTTGTAAAACAAAAGTACAGATCATGAATATGAATTTCCAAATTACGAAAAATAAAGTTTTTTTCTTGCAAAACAAAAGTACGGATCGAAAATAAAATATAATTATCCAAATTATGAAAAATTGATTTTTTTTTGTAAAACAAAAGTACGGATCCAAAATAAAATATAAACTTCCAAATTATGAAAAATTGAATTTTTTTTTTCAAAATAAATGTAAGGATAAAAAATAAAATTTAAATTTCAAAATTGTGAAAAATAAAGTTTTTTTTGTGTAAAACAAAAGTACGGATCAAAAATAAAATAGAAATTTTTGAATTATGAAAAATTCATTTTTTTTGCAAAAAAAAAAGTACAGATCGAGAATAAATAAAAATTTCGAAATTACGAAAAATCGAGTTTTTTGTGTAAAACAAAAGTACGGATCGAAAATAAAATTAGAATTTCTTAATTACGAAAAATTATGTTTTTTGTAAAACAAAAGTACAGATCGAAAATAAAATATAAATTTCCAAATTATGAAAAATTGAGTTTTTTTAAAACAAAAGTACTGGATCGAAAATAAAATATAAATTTACAAATTTTGAAAAATTGATGTTTTTTTGTATGAGAAAAGTACTGGATCGAAAATAAAATTTAAATTTCAAAATTACGAAAAATTGAGGTTTTTATCTAAAACAAAAGTACAGATCGAGAATAAAATATAAATTACGAAATTACGAAAAAATGAGTTTTTTGTGCAAAAGAAAAGTACGGATTGAAAATAAAATTTGAATTTCGAAGTTAGGAATAATTGAGTTTTTTTGTGTAAAACAAAAGTACTGGATCGAGAATAAAATAGAAATTTCCAAATTATGAAAATTTGATTTTTTTCTAGAAAAAGGAAATATCGAAAATAAAATAAAAATTCCGACTTATGAAAAATTGATTTATTTTGTAAAACAAAAGTACTGGATCGAAAATAAAATTTAAATTTTGAAATTATGAAAAATTGAGTTTTTGTGTAAAACAAAAGTACTGGATCGAAAATAAAATTTGAATTTTGAAGTTACGAAAAATTGTGTTTTTGCGTAAAACAAAAGTACGGATCGAGAATAAAATATAAATTTCCAAATTATGAAAAATTGATTTTTTTTCGTAAAACAAAAGTACGGATCGAAAATAAAATATAAATTTTCGAATTATGACAAATTGATTTTTTTTGTAAAACAAACGTATGGATCGAGAATAAAATATATATTTCGAAAAATTGAATTTTTTTGTCTAAAACAAAAGTACTGAATCGAAAATAAATTTGGAATTTCAGTATTTATGAAAAAGTGATTTTTTTATTGTAAAACAAAAGTACGGATCGAAAATACAATATAAATTTCTGAATTATGAAAAATTGATATTTTTTGTAAAACAAAAGTACAGATCGACAATATGAATTTCGAAATTACGAAAAATAAAGTTTTTTTCTTGTAAAACAAAAGTACGAATCGAAAATAAAATTTGAATTTCGAAGTTACGAAAAATTGTGTTTTTTGCGTAAAACAAAAGTACGGATCGAGAATAAAATTAGAATTTCTTAATTACGAAAAATTATGTTTTTTTTTTAAAACAAAAGTGCGGATCGAAAATAAAATATAAATTTCCAGAGTATGAAAATTTGATTTTTTTTGTATGAGAAAAGTACGGATCGAAAATAAAATTTAAATTTCAAAATTACGAAAAATTGAGGTTTTTTTATCTAAAACAAAAGTACAGATCGAGAATAAAATATAAATTACGAAAAAATGAGTTTTTTGTGCAAAAGAAAAGTACGGATTGAAAATAAAATTTGAATTTCGAAGTTAGGAATAATTGAGTATTTTTGTGTAAAACAAAAGTACGGATCGAGAATAAAATAGAAATTTCCAAATTATGAAAATTTGATTTTTCTTCTAGAAAAAGGAAATATCGAAAATAAAATAAAAATTCCGACTTATGAAAAATTGATTTATTTTGTAAAACAAAAGTACTGGATCGAAAATAAAATTTAAATTTTGAAATTATGAAAAATTGAGTTTTTTGTGTAAAACAAAAGTACTGGATCGAAAATAAAATTTGAATTTCGAAGTTACGAAAAATTGTGTTTTTTGCGTAAAACAAAAGTACGGATCGAGAATAAAATATAAATTTCCAAATTATGAAAAATTGATTTTTTTTCGTAAAACAAAAGTACGGATCGAAAATAAAATATAAATTTTCGAATTATGACAAATTGATTTTTTTGTAAAACAAACGTATGGATCGAGAATAAAATATATATTTCGAAAAATTGAATTTTTTGTCTAAAACAAAAGTACTGAATCGAAAATAAATTTGGAATTTCGTATTTATGAAAAAGTGATTTTTTATTGTAAAACAAAAGTACTGGATCGAAAATACAATATAAATTTCCGAATTATGAAAAATTGATATTTTTGTAAAACAAAAGTACAGATCATGAATATGAATTTCCAAATTACGAAAAATAAAGTTTTTTTCTTGCAAAACAAAAGTACGGATCGAAAATAAAATATAATTATCCAAATTATGAAAAATTGATTTTTTTTTGTAAAACAAAAGTACGGATCCAAAATAAAATATAAACTTCCAAATTATGAAAAATTGAATTTTTTTTTTCAAAATAAATGTAAGGATAAAAAATAAAATTTAAATTTCAAAATTGTGAAAAATAAAGTTTTTTTGTGTAAAACAAAAGTACTGGATCAAAAATAAAATAGAAATTTTTGAATTATGAAAAATTCATTTTTTTGCAAAAAAAGTACAGATCGAGAATAAATAAAAATTTCGAAATTACGAAAAATCGAGTTTTTGTGTAAAACAAAAGTACAAAAATAAAATTAGAATTTCTTAATTACGAAAAATTATGTTTTTTTGTAAAACAAAAGTACAGATCGAAAATAAAATATAAATTTCCAAATTATGAAAAATTGAGTTTTTTTTAAAACAAAAGTACGGATCGAAAATAAAATATAAATTTCCAAATTTTGAAAAATTGATGTTTTTTTTGTATGAGAAAAGTACGGATCGAAAATAAAATTTAAATTTCAAAATTACGAAATATTGAGGTTTTTTTATCTAAAACAAAAGTACAGATCGAGAATAAAATATAAATTACGAAATTACGAAAAATTGAGATTTTATGCGTAAAACAAAAGAACGGATTGAAAATAAAATTTGAATTTCGAAGTTAGGAATAACTGAGTATTTTTGTGTAAAACAAAAGTACGGATCGAGAATAAAATAGAAATTTCCAAATTATGAAAATTTGATTTTTTTTTCTAGAAAAAAGGAAATATCGAAAATAAAATTTAAATTTTGAAATTATGAAAAATTGAGTTTTTTTGTGTAAAACAAAAGTACGGATCGAAAATAAAATTTGAATTTCGAAGTTACGAAAAATTGTGTTTTTTGCGTAAAACAAAAGTACGGATCGAGAATAAAATATAAATTTCCAAATTATGAAAAATTGATTTTTTTTCGTAAAACAAAAGTACGGATCGAAAATAAAATATAAATTTCCGAATTATGACAAATTGATTTTTTGTAAAACAAACGTATGGATCGAGAATAAAATATATATTTCGAAAAATTGAATTTTTTGTCTAAAACAAAAGTACTGAATCGAAAATAAATTCTGAATTTCGTATTTATGAAAAAGTGATTTTTATTGTAAAACAAAAGTACTGGATCGAAAATACAATATAAATTTCTGAATTATGAAAAATTGATATTTTTGTAAAACAAAAGTACTGGATCGAGAATAAAATATAAATTTCGAAATTACAAAAAATTGAATTTTTTTGTGTAAAACAAAAGTACGGATCAAGAATAAAATATAAATTTCCAAATTACGAAAAATTGAAATTTTTTGTGTAAAACAAAAGTACGGATCGAAAATTGAATTTCCTAATTATGAAAAATTGATTTTTTTTTGTAAAACAAAAGTACGGATCGAGAATAAAATATAAATTTCCAAATTACGAAAAATTGAATTTTTGTGTAAAACAAAAGTACTGGATCGAAAATAAAATTTGAATTTCCTAATTATGAAAAATTGAGTTTTTTTTTTGAAAAACAAAAGTAGGGATCGAAAACAAAATATAAATTTCCAAATAATGAAAAATTGTGTTTTTTTGTAAAACAAAAGTACAGATCGAAAACAAAATTGAAATCTCCAAATTACAAAAAATTGATTTTTTTATCGTAAAACAAAAGTAGAGATCGAGAATAAAATTTAAATTTTGAAATTATGAAAAATTAACTTCTTTTGTGTAAAACAAAAGTACGGATCGAAAATAAAATTTGAATTTCGAAGTTACGAAAAGTTGAGTTTTTTTGTGTAAAACTAAAGTACAGAACGAAAATAAAATACAAATTTTGAAATTACGAAAATTTGAGTTTTTATGCGTCAAACAAAAGTACGTATCGAGAATAAATATAAATTTCCAAATTATGAAAAATTGAGCTTTTTTTTGTAAAGCAAAAGTAAGGATCGAAAATAAAATTTGAATTTCCAAATTACGAAAAATAAAGTTTTTTCTTGTAAAACAAAAGTACTGGATCGAAAATAAAATATAATTATCCAAATTATGAAAAATTGATTTTTTTGTAAAACAAAAGTACGGATCCAAAATAAAATATAAACTTCCAAATTATGAAAAATTGAATTTTTTTTTCAAAATAAATGTAAGGATAAAAAATAAAATTTAAATTTCAAAATTGTGAAAAATATAGTTTTTTTATTGTAAAACAAAAGTACGGATAAAAAATAAAATAGAAATTTTTGAATTATGAAAAATTCATTTTGTTTGCAAAAAAAAAGTACAGATCGAGAATAAGTAAAAATTTCGAAATTACGAAAAATCGAGTTTTTTGTGTAAAACAAAAGTACGGATCGAAAATAAAATTAGAATTTCTTAATTACGAAAAATTATGTTTTTTTGTAAAACAAAAGTACAGATCGAAAATAAAATATAGATTTCCAAATTATGAAAAATTGAGTTTTTAAAACAAAAGTACGGATCGAAAATAAAATATAAATTTACAAATTATGAAAAATTGAGGTTTTTTGTAAAAAGAAATACTGGATCGAAAATAAAATATAAATTTCAAGTATGAAAATTTGATTTTTTGTATGAGAAAAGTACTGGATCGAAAATAAAATTGAAATTTCAAAATTACGAAAAATTGAGGTTTTTTTATCTAAAACAAAAGTACAGATCGAGAATAAAATATAAATTACGAAAAAATGAGTTTTTTGTGCAAAAGAAAAGTACGGATTGAAAATAAAATTTGAATTTCGAAGTTAGGAATAATTGAGTATTTTTGTGTAAAACAAAAGTACTGGATCGAAAATAAAATTTGAATTTGAGATTACGAAAAATTGTGTTTTGCGTAAAACAAAAGTACTGGATCGAGAATAAAATATAAATTTCCAAATTATGAAAAATTGATTTTTTAAGTAAAACAAAAATACGGATCGAAAATAAAATATAAATTTCGAATTATGACAAATTGATTTTTTGTAAAACAAGCGTATGGATCGAGAATAAAATATATATTTCGAAAAATTGAATTTTTGTCTAAAACAAAAGTCTGAATCGAAAATAAATTCTGAATTTCGTATTTATGAAAAAGTGATTTTTATTGTAAAACAAAAGTACTGGATCGAAAATACAATATAAATTTCTGAATTATGAAAAATTGATATTTTTGTAAAACAAAAGTACTGGATCGAGAATAAAATATAAATTTCGAAATTACAAAAAATTGAATTTTTGTGTAAAACAAAAGTACGGATCAAGAATAAAATATAAATTTCCAAATTACGAAAAATTGAAATTTTTGTGTAAAACAAAAATACTGGATCGAAAATTGAATTTCCTAATTATGAAAAATTGATTTTTTTGTAAAACAAAAGTACTGGATCGAGAATAAAATATAAATTTCCAAATTACGAAAAATTGAATTTTTGTGTAAAACAAAAGTACTGGATCGAAAATAAAATTTGAATTTCCTAATTATGAAAAATTGAGTTTTTTGAAAAACAAAAGTAGGGATCGAAAACAAAATATAAATTTCCAAATAATGAAAAATTGTGTTTTTTGTAAAACAAAAGTACTGGATCGAAAACAAAATTGAAATCTCAAATTACAAAAAATTGATTTTTATCGTAAAACAAAAGTAGAGATCGAGAATAAAATTTAAATTTTGAAATTATGAAAAATTAACTTCTTTTGTGTAAAACAAAAGTACTGGATCGAAAATAAAATTTGAATTTCGAGATTACGAAAAGTTGAGTTTTTGTGTAAAACTAAAGTACTGAGCGAAAATAAAATACAAATTTTGAAATTACGAAAATTTGAGTTTTTATCGTCAAACAAAAGTGCGTATCGAGAATAAATATAAATTTCCAAATTATGAAAAATTGAGCTTTTTTTTGTAAAGCAAAAGTAAGGATCGAAAATAAAATTTGAATTTCCAAATTACGAAAAATAAAGTTTTTCTTGTAAAACAAAAGTACTGGATCGAAAATAAAATATAATTATCAAATTATGAAAAATTGATTTTTTTGTAAAACAAAAGTACGGATCAAAATAAAATATAAACTTCCAAATTATGAAAAATTGAATTTTTTTCAAAATAAATGTAAGGATAAAAAATAAAATTTAAATTTCAAAATTGTGAAAAATATAGTTTTTATTGTAAAACAAAAGTACGGATAAAAAATAAAATAGAAATTTTGAATTATGAAAAATTCATTTTGTTTGCAAAAAAAAGTACAGATCGAGAATAAGTAAAAATTTGAAATTACGAAAAATCGAGTTTTTGTGTAAAACAAAAGTACTGGATCGAAAATAAAATTAGAATTTCTTAATTACGAAAAATTATGTTTTTGTAAAACAAAAGTACTGGATCGAAAATAAAATATAAATTTCAAATTATGAAAAATTGAGTTTTTAAAACAAAAGTACGGATCGAAAATAAAATATAAATTTACAAATTATGAAAAATTGAGGTTTTTTGTAAAAAGAAATCTGGATCGAAAATAAAATATAAATTTCAAGTATGAAAATTTGATTTTTTGTATGAGAAAAGTACTGGATCGAAAATAAAATTGAAATTTCAAAATTACGAAAAATTGAGGTTTTTATCTAAAACAAAAGTCTGGATCGAGAATAAAATATAAATTACGAAAAAATGAGTTTTTGTGCAAAAGAAAAGTACTGGATTGAAAATAAAATTTGAATTTCGAAGTTAGGAATAATTGAGTATTTTGTGTAAAACAAAAGTACTGGATCGAAAATAAAATTTGAATTTCGAGATTACGAAAAATTGTGTTTTGCGTAAAACAAAAGTACTGGATCGAGAATAAAATATAAATTTCCAAATTATGAAAAATTGATTTTTTAAGTAAAACAAAAGTCTGGATCGAAAATAAAATATAAATTTCGAATTATGACAAATTGATTTTTTGTAAAACAAACGTATGGATCGAGAATAAAATATATATTTCGAAAAATTGAATTTTTGTCTAAAACAAAGAATCTGAATCGAAAATAAATTCTGAATTTCGTATTTATGAAAAAGTGATTTTTATTGTAAAACAAAAGTACGGATCGAAAATACAATATAAATTTCTGAATTATGAAAAATTGATATTTTTGTAAAACAAAAGTACTGGATCGAGAATAAAATATAAATTTCGAAATT
This sequence comes from Lablab purpureus, assembly GCA_030347555.1. Taxonomy (NCBI): domain Eukaryota; kingdom Viridiplantae; phylum Streptophyta; class Magnoliopsida; order Fabales; family Fabaceae; genus Lablab; species Lablab purpureus. The sequence goes on from CM059255.1 coordinate 16,823,731, forward strand.
ACAAAAAATTGAATTTTTGTGTAAAACAAAAGTACTGGATCAAGAATAAAATATAAATTTCCAAATTACGAAAAATTGAAATTTTTGTGTAAAACAAAAGTACTGGATCGAAAATTGAATTTCCTAATTATGAAAAATTGATTTTTTTGTAAAACAAAAGTACTGGATCGAGAATAAAATATAAATTTCCAAATTACGAAAAATTGAATTTTTGTGTAAAACAAAAGTACTGGATCGAAAATAAAATTTGAATTTCCTAATTATGAAAAATTGAGTTTTTTGAAAAACAAAAGTAGGGATCGAAAACAAAATATAAATTTCCAAATAATGAAAAATTGTGTTTTTGTAAAACAAAAGTACTGGATCGAAAACAAAATTGAAATCTCAAATTACAAAAAATTGATTTTTATCGTAAAACAAAAGTAGAGATCGAGAATAAAATTTAAATTTTGAAATTATGAAAAATTAACTTCTTTTGTGTAAAACAAAAGTACGGATCGAAAATAAAATTTGAATTTCGAGATTACGAAAAGTTGAGTTTTTGTGTAAAACTAAAGTACTGAGCGAAAATAAAATACAAATTTTGAAATTACGAAAATTTGAGTTTTTATCGTCAAACAAAAGTGCGTATCGAGAATAAATATAAATTTCCAAATTATGAAAAATTGAGCTTTTTTTTGTAAAGCAAAAGTAAGGATCGAAAATAAAATTTGAATTTCCAAATTACGAAAAATAAAGTTTTTCTTGTAAAACAAAAATACTGGATCGAAAATAAAATATAATTATCAAATTATGAAAAATTGATTTTTTTGTAAAACAAAAGTACGGATCCAAAATAAAATATAAACTTCCAAATTATGAAAAATTGAATTTTTTTCAAAATAAATGTAAGGATAAAAAATAAAATTTAAATTTCAAAATTGTGAAAAATATAGTTTTTATTGTAAAACAAAAGTACGGATAAAAAATAAAATAGAAATTTTTGAATTATGAAAAATTCATTTTGTTTGCAAAAAAAAAAAGTACAGATCGAGAATAAGTAAAAATTTGAAATTACGAAAAATCGAGTTTTTGTGTAAAACAAAAGTACTGGATCGAAAATAAAATTAGAATTTCTTAATTACGAAAAATTATGTTTTTTTGTAAAACAAAAGTACAGATCGAAAATAAAATATAAATTTCCAAATTATGAAAAATTGAGTTTTTTAAAACAAAAGTACTGGATCGAAAATAAAATATAAATTTACAAATTATGAAAAATTGAGGTTTTTTGTAAAAAGAAATCTGGATCGAAAATAAAATATAAATTTCAAGTATGAAAATTTGATTTTTTGTATGAGAAAAGTACTGGATCGAAAATAAAATTGAAATTTCAAAATTACGAAAAATTGAGGTTTTTTTATCTAAAACAAAAGTACAGATCGAGAATAAAATATAAATTACGAAAAAATGAGTTTTTTGTGCAAAAGAAAAGTACGGATTGAAAATAAAATTTGAATTTCGAAGTTAGGAATAATTGAGTATTTTTGTGTAAAACAAAAGTACGGATCGAAAATAAAATTTGAATTTCGAAGTTACGAAAAATTGTGTTTTTTGCGTAAAACAAAAGTACGGATCGAGAATAAAATATAAATTTCCAAATTATGAAAAATTGATTTTTTTTCGTAAAACAAAAGTACGGATCGAAAATAAAATATAAATTTCGAATTATGACAAATTGATTTTTTGTAAAACAAACGTATGGATCGAGAATAAAATATATATTTCGAAAAATTGAATTTTTGTCTAAAACAAAAGTACTGAATCGAAAATAAATTCTGAATTTCGTATTTATGAAAAAGTGATTTTTATTGTAAAACAAAAGTACGGATCGAAAATACAATATAAATTTCTGAATTATGAAAAATTGATATTTTTTGTAAAACAAAAGTACAGATCGAGAATAAAATATAAATTTCGAAATTACAAAAAATTGAATTTTTTTGTGTAAAACAAAAGTACGGATCAAGAATAAAATATAAATTTCCAAATTACGAAAAATTGAAATTTTTTGTGTAAAACAAAAGTACGGATCGAAAATTGAATTTCCTAATTATGAAAAATTGATTTTTTTTTTGTAAAACAAAAGTACGGATCGAGAATAAAATATAAATTTCCAAATTACGAAAAATTGAATTTTTGTGTAAAACAAAAGTACTGGATCGAAAATAAAATTTGAATTTCCTAATTATGAAAAATTGAGTTTTTTGAAAAACAAAAGTAGGGATCGAAAACAAAATATAAATTTCCAAATAATGAAAAATTGTGTTTTTGTAAAACAAAAATACTGGATCGAAAACAAAATTGAAATCTCAAATTACAAAAAAATTGATTTTTATCGTAAAACAAAAGTAGAGATCGAGAATAAAATTTAAATTTTGAAATTATGAAAAATTAACTTCTTTTGTGTAAAACAAAAGTACGGATCGAAAATAAAATTTGAATTTCGAAGTTACGAAAAGTTGAGTTTTTTTGTGTAAAACTAAAGTACAGAACGAAAATAAAATACAAATTTTGAAATTACGAAAATTTGAGTTTTTATGCGTCAAACAAAAGTACGTATCGAGAATAAATATAAATTTCCAAATTATGAAAAATTGAGCTTTTTTTTTTGTAAAGCAAAAGTAAGGATCGAAAATAAAATTTGAATTTCCAAATTACGAAAAATAAAGTTTTTCTTGTAAAACAAAAGTACTGGATCGAAAATAAAATATAATTATCAAATTATGAAAAATTGATTTTTTGTAAAACAAAAGTACGGATCCAAAATAAAATATAAACTTCCAAATTATGAAAAATTGAATTTTTTTCAAAATAAATGTAAGGATAAAAAATAAAATTTAAATTTCAAAATTGTGAAAAATATAGTTTTTATTGTAAAACAAAAGTACGGATAAAAAATAAAATAGAAATTTTTGAATTATGAAAAATTCATTTTGTTTGCAAAAAAAAAGTACTGGATCGAGAATAAGTAAAAATTTGAAATTACGAAAAATCGAGTTTTTGTGTAAAACAAAAGTACTGGATCGAAAATAAAATTAGAATTTCTTAATTACGAAAAATTATGTTTTTGTAAAACAAAAGTACTGGATCGAAAATAAAATATAAATTTCCAAATTATGAAAAATTGAGTTTTTTAAAACAAAAGTACTGGATCGAAAATAAAATATAAATTTACAAATTATGAAAAATTGAGGTTTTTTTGTAAAAAGAAATCTGGATCGAAAATAAAATATAAATTTCAGTATGAAAATTTGATTTTTTGTATGAGAAAAGTACTGGATCGAAAATAAAATTGAAATTTCAAAATTACGAAAAATTGAGGTTTTTATCTAAAACAAAAGTACTGGATCGAGAATAAAATATAAATTACGAAAAAATGAGTTTTTGTGCAAAAGAAAAGTACTGGATTGAAAATAAAATTTGAATTTCGAAGTTAGGAATAATTGAGTATTTTGTGTAAAACAAAAGTACTGGATCGAAAATAAAATTTGAATTTCGAGATTACGAAAAATTGTGTTTTGCGTAAAACAAAAGTACTGGATCGAGAATAAAATATAAATTTCCAAATTATGAAAAATTGATTTTTTAAGTAAAACAAAAGTACTGGATCGAAAATAAAATATAAATTTCGAATTATGACAAATTGATTTTTTGTAAAACAAACGTATGGATCGAGAATAAAATATATATTTCGAAAAATTGAATTTTTGTCTAAAACAAAAGTACTGAATCGAAAATAAATTCTGAATTTCGTATTTATGAAAAAGTGATTTTTATTGTAAAACAAAAGTACTGGATCGAAAATACAATATAAATTTCTGAATTATGAAAAATTGATATTTTTGTAAAACAAAAGTACTGGATCGAGAATAAAATATAAATTTCGAAATTACAAAAAATTGAATTTTTTGTGTAAAACAAAAATACTGGATCAAGAATAAAATATAAATTTCCAAATTACGAAAAATTGAAATTTTTGTGTAAAACAAAAATACTGGATCGAAAATTGAATTTCCTAATTATGAAAAATTGATTTTTTTGTAAAACAAAAGTACGGATCGAGAATAAAATATAAATTTCCAAATTACGAAAAATTGAATTTTTGTGTAAAACAAAAATACTGGATCGAAAATAAAATTTGAATTTCCTAATTATGAAAAATTGAGTTTTTTGAAAAACAAAAGTAGGGATCGAAAACAAAATATAAATTTCCAAATAATGAAAAATTGTGTTTTTGTAAAACAAAAATACTGGATCGAAAACAAAATTGAAATCTCAAATTACAAAAAAATTGATTTTTATCGTAAAACAAAAGTAGAGATCGAGAATAAAATTTAAATTTTGAAATTATGAAAAATTAACTTCTTTTGTGTAAAACAAAAGTACGGATCGAAAATAAAATTTGAATTTCGAAGTTACGAAAAGTTGAGTTTTTTTGTGTAAAACTAAAGTACAGAACGAAAATAAAATACAAATTTTGAAATTACGAAAATTTGAGTTTTTATGCGTCAAACAAAAGTACGTATCGAGAATAAATATAAATTTCCAAATTATGAAAAATTGAGCTTTTTTTTTTTGTAAAGCAAAAGTAAGGATCGAAAATAAAATTTGAATTTCCAAATTACGAAAAATAAAGTTTTTTCTTGTAAAACAAAAGTACTGGATCGAAAATAAAATATAATTATCAAATTATGAAAAATTGATTTTTTTGTAAAACAAAAGTACGGATCCAAAATAAAATATAAACTTCCAAATTATGAAAAATTGAATTTTTTTTTCAAAATAAATGTAAGGATAAAAAATAAAATTTAAATTTCAAAATTGTGAAAAATATAGTTTTTTTATTGTAAAACAAAAGTACGGATAAAAAATAAAATAGAAATTTTTGAATTATGAAAAATTCATTTTGTTTGCAAAAAAAAAAGTACAGATCGAGAATAAGTAAAAATTTCGAAATTACGAAAAATCGAGTTTTTTGTGTAAAACAAAAGTACGGATCGAAAATAAAATTAGAATTTCTTAATTACGAAAAATTATGTTTTTTTGTAAAACAAAAGTACAGGATCGAAAATAAAATATAAATTTCCAAATTATGAAAAATTGAGTTTTTAAAACAAAAGTACGGATCGAAAATAAAATATAAATTTACAAATTATGAAAAATTGAGGTTTTTTGTAAAAAGAAATACTGGATCGAAAATAAAATATAAATTTCAGTATGAAAATTTGATTTTTTGTATGAGAAAAGTACTGGATCGAAAATAAAATTGAAATTTCAAAATTACGAAAAATTGAGGTTTTTTTATCTAAAACAAAAGTACAGATCGAGAATAAAATATAAATTACGAAAAAATGAGTTTTTTGTGCAAAAGAAAAGTACGGATTGAAAATAAAATTTGAATTTCGAAGTTAGGAATAATTGAGTATTTTTGTGTAAAACAAAAGTACTGGATCGAAAATAAAATTTGAATTTCGAGATTACGAAAAATTGTGTTTTTGCGTAAAACAAAAGTCTGGATCGAGAATAAAATATAAATTTCCAAATTATGAAAAATTGATTTTTAACGTAAAACAAAAGTACTGGATCGAAAATAAAATATAAATTTCGAATTATGACAAATTGATTTTTTGTAAAACAAACGTATGGATCGAGAATAAAATATATATTTCGAAAAATTGAATTTTTTGTCTAAAACAAAAGTCTGAATCGAAAATAAATTCTGAATTTCGTATTTATGAAAAAGTGATTTTTATTGTAAAACAAAAGTACGGATCGAAAATACAATATAAATTTCTGAATTATGAAAAATTGATATTTTTGTAAAACAAAAGTACTGGATCGAGAATAAAATATAAATTTCGAAATTACAAAAAATTGAATTTTTGTGTAAAACAAAGAATACGGATCAAGAATAAAATATAAATTTCCAAATTACGAAAAATTGAAATTTTTGTGTAAAACAAAAATACTGGATCGAAAATTGAATTTCCTAATTATGAAAAATTGATTTTTTTGTAAAACAAAAGTACTGGATCGAGAATAAAATATAAATTTCCAAATTACGAAAAATTGAATTTTTGTGTAAAACAAAAGTACTGGATCGAAAATAAAATTTGAATTTCCTAATTATGAAAAATTGAGTTTTTTGAAAAACAAAAGTAGGGATCGAAAACAAAATATAAATTTCCAAATAATGAAAAATTGTGTTTTTGTAAAACAAAAGTCTGAGATCGAAAACAAAATTGAAATCTCCAAATTACAAAAAATTGATTTTTATCGTAAAACAAAAGTAGAGATCGAGAATAAAATTTAAATTTTGAAATTATGAAAAATTAACTTCTTTTGTGTAAAACAAAAGTACGGATCGAAAATAAAATTTGAATTTCGAAGTTACGAAAAGTTGAGTTTTTTTGTGTAAAACTAAAGTACAGAACGAAAATAAAATACAAATTTTGAAATTACGAAAATTTGAGTTTTTATCGTCAAACAAAAGTACGTATCGAGAATAAATATAAATTTCCAAATTATGAAAAATTGAGCTTTTTTTTGTAAAGCAAAAGTAAGGATCGAAAATAAAATTTGAATTTCCAAATTACGAAAAATAAAGTTTTTCTTGTAAAACAAAAATACTGGATCGAAAATAAAATATAATTATCAAATTATGAAAAATTGATTTTTTGTAAAACAAAAGTACTGGATCCAAAATAAAATATAAACTTCCAAATTATGAAAAATTGAATTTTTTTCAAAATAAATGTAAGGATAAAAAATAAAATTTAAATTTCAAAATTGTGAAAAATATAGTTTTTATTGTAAAACAAAAAGTACGGATAAAAAATAAAATAGAAATTTTGAATTATGAAAAATTCATTTTGTTTGCAAAAAAAAGTCTGGATCGAGAATAAGTAAAAATTTGAAATTACGAAAAATCGAGTTTTTGTGTAAAACAAAAGTACGGATCGAAAATAAAATTAGAATTTCTTAATTACGAAAAATTATGTTTTTGTAAAACAAAAGTACTGGATCGAAAATAAAATATAAATTTCCAAATTATGAAAAATTGAGTTTTTTAAAACAAAAGTACTGGATCGAAAATAAAATATAAATTTACAAATTATGAAAAATTGAGGTTTTTTTGTAAAAAGAAATCTGGATCGAAAATAAAATATAAATTTCAAGTATGAAAATTTGATTTTTTGTATGAGAAAAATACTGGATCGAAAATAAAATTGAAATTTCAAAATTACGAAAAATTGAGGTTTTTATCTAAAACAAAAGTCTGGATCGAGAATAAAATATAAATTACGAAAAAATGAGTTTTTGTGCAAAAGAAAAGTACGGATTGAAAATAAAATTTGAATTTCGAAGTTAGGAATAATTGAGTATTTTGTGTAAAACAAAAGTACGGATCGAAAATAAAATTTGAATTTCGAGATTACGAAAAATTGTGTTTTGCGTAAAACAAAAGTACTGGATCGAGAATAAAATATAAATTTCCAAATTATGAAAAATTGATTTTTAAGTAAAACAAAAGTACTGGATCGAAAATAAAATATAAATTTCGAATTATGACAAATTGATTTTTTGTAAAACAAGCGTATGGATCGAGAATAAAATATATATTTCGAAAAATTGAATTTTTGTCTAAAACAAAAGTCTGAATCGAAAATAAATTCTGAATTTCGTATTTATGAAAAAGTGATTTTTATTGTAAAACAAAAGTACTGGATCGAAAATACAATATAAATTTCTGAATTATGAAAAATTGATATTTTTGTAAAACAAAAGTACAGATCGAGAATAAAATATAAATTTCGAAATTACAAAAAATTGAATTTTTGTGTAAAACAAAAATACTGGATCAAGAATAAAATATAAATTTCCAAATTACGAAAAATTGAAATTTTTGTGTAAAACAAAAGTACTGGATCGAAAATTGAATTTCCTAATTATGAAAAATTGATTTTTTTGTAAAACAAAAGTACGGATCGAGAATAAAATATAAATTTCCAAATTACGAAAAATTGAATTTTTGTGTAAAACAAAAGTACTGGATCGAAAATAAAATTTGAATTTCCTAATTATGAAAAATTGAGTTTTTTGAAAAACAAAAGTAGGGATCGAAAACAAAATATAAATTTCCAAATAATGAAAAATTGTGTTTTTGTAAAACAAAAGTACTGGATCGAAAACAAAATTGAAATCTCAAATTACAAAAAATTGATTTTTATCGTAAAACAAAAGTAGAGATCGAGAATAAAATTTAAATTTTGAAATTATGAAAAATTAACTTCTTTTGTGTAAAACAAAAGTACGGATCGAAAATAAAATTTGAATTTGAGATTACGAAAAGTTGAGTTTTTGTGTAAAACTAAAGTACTGAGCGAAAATAAAATACAAATTTTGAAATTACGAAAATTTGAGTTTTTATCGTCAAACAAAAGTACGTATCGAGAATAAATATAAATTTCCAAATTATGAAAAATTGAGCTTTTTTTTGTAAAGCAAAAGTAAGGATCGAAAATAAAATTTGAATTTCCAAATTACGAAAAATAAAGTTTTTTCTTGTAAAACAAAAGTACTGGATCGAAAATAAAATATAATTATCAAATTATGAAAAATTGATTTTTTTGTAAAACAAAAGTACGGATCCAAAATAAAATATAAACTTCCAAATTATGAAAAATTGAATTTTTTTCAAAATAAATGTAAGGATAAAAAATAAAATTTAAATTTCAAAATTGTGAAAAATATAGTTTTTATTGTAAAACAAAAGTACGGATAAAAAATAAAATAGAAATTTTGAATTATGAAAAATTCATTTTGTTTGCAAAAAAAAGAATCTGAGATCGAGAATAAGTAAAAATTTGAAATTACGAAAAATCGAGTTTTTGTGTAAAACAAAAGTACTGGATCGAAAATAAAATTAGAATTTCTTAATTACGAAAAATTATGTTTTTGTAAAACAAAAGTCTGGATCGAAAATAAAATATAAATTTCCAAATTATGAAAAATTGAGTTTTTAAAACAAAAGTACTGGATCGAAAATAAAATATAAATTTACAAATTATGAAAAATTGAGGTTTTTTGTAAAAAGAAATACTGGATCGAAAATAAAATATAAATTTCAAGTATGAAAATTTGATTTTTTGTATGAGAAAAATACTGGATCGAAAATAAAATTGAAATTTCAAAATTACGAAAAATTGAGGTTTTTATCTAAAACAAAAGTCTGGATCGAGAATAAAATATAAATTACGAAAAAATGAGTTTTTTGTGCAAAAGAAAAGTACGGATTGAAAATAAAATTTGAATTTCGAAGTTAGGAATAATTGAGTATTTTTGTGTAAAACAAAAGTACGGATCGAAAATAAAATTTGAATTTCGAAGTTACGAAAAATTGTGTTTTTTGCGTAAAACAAAAGTACTGGATCGAGAATAAAATATAAATTTCCAAATTATGAAAAATTGATTTTTACGTAAAACAAAAGTACTGGATCGAAAATAAAATATAAATTTCGAATTATGACAAATTGATTTTTTGTAAAACAAGCGTATGGATCGAGAATAAAATATATATTTCGAAAAATTGAATTTTTGTCTAAAACAAAAGTCTGAATCGAAAATAAATTCTGAATTTCGTATTTATGAAAAAGTGATTTTTATTGTAAAACAAAAGTACGGATCGAAAATACAATATAAATTTCTGAATTATGAAAAATTGATATTTTTGTAAAACAAAAGTACTGGATCGAGAATAAAATATAAATTTCGAAATTACAAAAAATTGAATTTTTGTGTAAAACAAAAGATACGGATCAAGAATAAAATATAAATTTCCAAATTACGAAAAATTGAAATTTTTGTGTAAAACAAAAGTACTGGATCGAAAATTGAATTTCCTAATTATGAAAAATTGATTTTTTTGTAAAACAAAAGTACTGGATCGAGAATAAAATATAAATTTCCAAATTACGAAAAATTGAATTTTTGTGTAAAACAAAAGTACTGGATCGAAAATAAAATTTGAATTTCCTAATTATGAAAAATTGAGTTTTTTGAAAAACAAAAGTAGGGATCGAAAACAAAATATAAATTTCCAAATAATGAAAAATTGTGTTTTTGTAAAACAAAAGTCTGGATCGAAAACAAAATTGAAATCTCAAATTACAAAAAAATTGATTTTTATCGTAAAACAAAAGTAGAGATCGAGAATAAAATTTAAATTTTGAAATTATGAAAAATTAACTTCTTTTGTGTAAAACAAAAGTACGGATCGAAAATAAAATTTGAATTTGAGATTACGAAAAGTTGAGTTTTTGTGTAAAACTAAAGTCTGAACGAAAATAAAATACAAATTTTGAAATTACGAAAATTTGAGTTTTTATCGTCAAACAAAAGTACGTATCGAGAATAAATATAAATTTCCAAATTATGAAAAATTGAGCTTTTTTTTGTAAAGCAAAAGTAAGGATCGAAAATAAAATTTGAATTTCAAATTACGAAAAATAAAGTTTTTTCTTGTAAAACAAAAGTACTGGATCGAAAATAAAATATAATTATCAAATTATGAAAAATTGATTTTTTTGTAAAACAAAAGTACGGATCAAAATAAAATATAAACTTCCAAATTATGAAAAATTGAATTTTTTTCAAAATAAATGTAAGGATAAAAAATAAAATTTAAATTTCAAAATTGTGAAAAATATA